>JANAVB010000800.1:14248732-14611464 GCA_029216955.1 Iris pallida
GAGGGTGTAATTCTCTATTCCATTAGTGGAGGCTCTCAGGGTTGGACTCCGATCGTCCCGTGATTTTTTCCCGCAAGTTTTCACGTCAAAAATTCTCTGTGCGCGTGTGTTTTGTGTGTTTGTTTTTGGGTTCGTGGTTGTATTGCTCGATCCTCTCACGGTACTCTCCGTTTGGGGAAGGTTTCGCGCTTCTTTCCCAACAGAGTGGTATCAGCCAGTTCTGGAATTCAGAAAGAGTGTCAGTAGTTGACAGAGAAACCAGAGAGGAGATGGACGCGAAGCCGTGCGCATGGTAATCTTAATGGCACAACTATCATTATGGCAAGCAAGATGAAGGATTTGCTATTTGTCAAGAAGCTGCATCTATCCGTGTTTGCATCCGAGAAGCCTAGTGATAAATCCGAGGAGGACTGGACATTCGAGCATATACAGGTTTGGGTACATACGGCAGTTTGTTGATGAAACGTGTACAACCCGTTGCCAATATTGAGCACGCGAAGACGTTGTGGATAAGCTGAATCCTTTATCGAAGAAGACCGGGGTAAACAAGTTGTTCCTGATCCGAACGATGATGGGTCTGCGATACAAGGATGGGGCGTCTATTTCGGATCACTTGAGTGAGTTCCAGGGCGTGGTTGACCAGCTATCTTCTATGGGAGTCAAGTTCGACGACGAAGTTCAGGGACTATGGCTGCTTGTACTTTGTCAGACGTGGAGACCGTACGAGTATCTATGATCGCTTCTGCTCCAGAAGGCGTGGTCAGTCTGGAGTTTGCCAAGAGCGGGGTGTTGAATGAAGAGATGCGGAGACGATCTCAGGGCACTTCATCCCATCCCACCACTCAGAGGCATTGGTTTCAGAGAGCCGCGGAAGGGCAAAAGCAGGGTCCAGGTGGTGGCAGAGACAGAGCAGGGGAAGTCCAAGGGTCGTTACGAGGACTCGAGTGTTACTATTGCGGTAAGAAGGGCCATATATAGCGGAATTGTTTCGCTTGGAAGAGAGAGAAGAAGGGCGACAAGGGGAAGCAAGAAGAGAACACTACAGCGGCGGCCTCGGTGCATGGAGGCGATGTGATCGTCGTAGGTGATGAGGTCATTACTAACCTCGCCTGCGATGACAATTCTTGCTGGTGGACTCAGGGGCTTCAGCACATGTATCTCACAACAGGGCACTGTTTGCCACTTACACTACAGGCGACTGTGGATGTTGAAGATGGGCAACGGAGATGTGTCGAGGCGGTTGCCGTTGGAGATGTGCATTTGAGAACGACGGGTGCGGTTCTTGTTCTCAAGGATGTTCGTCATGTCCCTGATATCCGTTTCAACCTGGTGTCGGTTGGAAGGTTGGATGACGAGGGATTCTTCAGTCTCTTCGGAACAGTCAGTAGAAGCTTTCCAGGGTTCGATGGTGATTGCCAGAGGAAGCAAGAAGTCCGGTCCTTTACTATATGGAGGGGAGCGCAGAGGGGGCACAGGAGGTGAACGCAGTCAGTGATGTTCTACCGAGTTGTGGCACAGGCGGCTCGGCCATATCAGCGAGAAGGGGATGAGCTACTTGGTGAACATGAAGTGATTCCGGGCTTAAGTTACAAAGTTGGAGAAGTGCACGCATTGTTTAGCTGGAAAGCAAATAGGGTGTCTTTCCAAAGTCACCCAAGTTCGAGGAAGCCGGCGTTGCTCGAGTTGATTCACTCGGATGTCTGCGGTCCTATGAAGGTAAAATCTCTTGGTGTGCTTCTTACTTTGTGACTTTTATTGATGACTGTTCCAGGAAGGTTTGGGTCTATGCCTTAAAGACCAAGGATCAGGTGCTGCCCACTTTCAAGGAGTTTCAGGCCTCTGTTGAAAGGGAGACGGGCAAGAAGTTGTTGTGTGTTCGTCCGACAATGGCGGCGAATACATCGGTCCCTTTGATGCGTATTGCAGAGAGCAAGGGATACGACACCAAAGACTCCGCCAAAGACACCTCAGCTCATGGTGTAGCGGAGCGCATGAACAGGACACTGATGGAGAGGGTACGGTGTTTGCTGTCAGAAGCAAACTTGCCGGACAGTTTATGGGGTGAGGCTCTTCTCACAGCTGCTTATGTTATTAATTTGTCTCCTAGTGCTCCTTTGCAGGGTGATGTGCCTGACAAAGTATGGTACGGCAAAGAGCCGTCATACAATCACCTGCGAGCGTTTGGTTGTAAGCCTTCGTACATGTACCGAAGGACGAGAGGACCAAACTTAAGCCGAAGACGAGGCGTGCGTCTTTGTCGGCTACTGGTCGGGATGAGTTGGCTATAGACTCTACGACCCCAGTGGAAGGAAAGCTCTACAAAGCAGGGACGTAGTGTTCGTCGAGGATCAGACCATGACCAACACTCAGGATTCCGAGACGCCTTCTGAGGCTGAGGAATTGCCTGAGTTAGAGTCATTTCGCTTCGAGCATTTCCAGAGGACATCGCAGAGATCCAGTTACGGGGGAGCCGGTACATGGAGTTGCTCCCAACCTTGATCATCAGCCTGCTGATGGTGGTCAGGGTGTCCCTCAGGAGGATGAGCATGCCGGAGAGGTAGTTTCTGAAGGGGAGGAGGCTGTCGGTATACAGCCAGCACCAGTGGTTCCTTTGAGGAGGAGTGACAGGGATCGTCGACCATCTACGAGATACTCACCAGATGAGTATGTGCTATTGACTGACGGGGGAGAGCCCGAAAGTTTTGCAGAGGCTATGGAAGACGAACACAGGCAGGAGTGGATGGTGGCTATGCAGGAGGAGATGAGTTCCTTGCACACCAATTCCACTTATGATCTGGTGCGGTTGCCAAAGGGCAAGAAGGCTTTGAAGAATCGATGGGTGTTCAGAGTGAAGCAGACAGATGGTGCTACTAGCCCACGATACAAAGCGAGGCTGGTAGTCAAAGGCTACGGTCAGCGGAAAGGCGTGGATTATGATGAGATCTTTTCGCCTGTCGTCAAGCATTCGTCTATTCGGGTGGTGCTAGCATTAGCAGCCAGTCTCGACTTGGAGGTCGAGCAGATGGATGTGAAGACGGCATTCCTCCACGGTGATCTTGAGGAGGAGTTGTACATGGAGCAGCCAGAGGGATTCTGTGAGAAGGGTAAGTCACATTTGGTCCTGCCGGTTGAGGAAGAGCTTGTATGGTCTGAAGCAGGCTCCGAGGCAGTGGTACAGGAAGTTCGAGTCGTTTATGGGGGAGCATGGTTATGCACGGACGACGTCGGACCATTGTGCATTTGTGAGGTATTTTGCCGAGGATGATTTCATCATTTTATTGCTCTATGTTGATGATATGCTATTAGTGGGTCGGAATGCCACTAGGATAGCGGAGCTGAAGAGCCAACTGGGCTCGGCCTTCTCTATGAAGGATTTGGGCGCAGCGAAGACTATTCTTGGGATGGAGATCAGCCGAGAGAGAGAGAGTCCAAGCTGCTACACTTGTCCCAAACGAAGTACATTCACCGGGTACTTCAGCGTTTCGGGATGGACGGGTCGAAGAAAGTGAGTTCCCCTCTTACGGCTCACTTTAAGCTCACTGAGGAACAGTGTCCATCTACCGAGGACGAAAAGGAAGATATGGAGCGGGTTCCATATGCCTCAGCTGTGGGAAGCCTGATGTATGCCATGGTGTGTACGAGGCCAGATATTGCTCATGCAGTTGGTACGGTTATCAGGTATCTTTCAAATCCTGGAAGGGTACATTGGAGTGCGGTCAAGTGGATTCTACGATACCTTCAGGGCACTGCCGGTTGGAGACTTTCCTTTGGTGGTGACGAGCCGAAGCTGGTTGGGTATACCGACGCTGATATGGCTGGAGATGTAGACACGAGGCGATCGACTTCGGGCTACGTGATGATGTTTGCGGGAGGAGCAGTGTCGTGGCAGTCGCGGTTGCAGAAGTGTGTTGCCTTGTCGACGACAGAGGCAGAGTACATTGCGGCGACGGAGGCTTGCAAGGAGCTGTTGTGGATGAAGAAGCTGTTGCAGGAAATGGGACTGAAGCAAGAGCAGTATACTTTGCTTTGCGACAGTCAGAGCGCTATCCACCTTGTGAAGAATCAGACGTTTCATAGCCGGTCCAAGGACATCAAGACCCGGTATCATTGGATACGGGATGTGGTTGAGAAGAAGGACGCGAAGCTTGAAAAGGTTCATACAGATGACAACGGAGCTGATATGTTCACGAAGATTCTACCAAGGGGGAAGTTTGAGTACTGCAGGCAGGTCGTCGGGATGACGACATCCTCCCCATAGTTGTGAAGGGGGTGATTTGTTGGAGTGGGTGGGGTTCCCAACCTATGTGGAGAAGACCCCGGAGTGCGACGAGCGCCGTTCGTATGTCGAAGAAGCTCGGGAAGTAGGCGACGGGGAGTTGTTACTACTGCTGCTGTTCCTAAGGGAGATTTGGCCTGGGCCTGCCGAGTTCGGCCCGAACTCGGTCCCAGGCCGAGTTCTGGCCGAACTCGGTCTGGCTCCTCCAGGGTTTGGCGAGTAGGTGCTGGATGCTCGACACAGAGTTCTGGCCGAACTCTGTGTCGTCGGGGCTGAAGCGGATTTTCGGGTGAGTTTTCACCACTGGATCTAATCCAACGGTCCAGGTTTGCTGCGGAATTAGGGAGTTATATTGGGATTTCCCAACCCTAATTCAGTGTGCAACATATCGCAAAGGCAACACAACTTTGAGAGAGGAAGGAGGCAAGAGTGCCATTGCAACTACGGAGAAGAAGACGGAGGATTGAAGGTCGCTATTCGAAGGAGATCGTGTTCGGGTAATCTCTACTCGTCGTTCTCGCTCTTCGTAGCCTTGTAATCATTGTTCTTATCTCTGAGTGTTTTGGGGATCCGATTTGGATCGGGAGGAGTTTGTAGAGGGTGTAATTCTTCTATTCCATTAGTGGAGGCTTCTCAGGGTTGGACTCCGATCGTCCCGTAGTTTTTTTCCGCAAGGATTTTCCACGTCAAAAATTCTCTGTGTCTGCGTGGATTGTTTTGTGTGTTTGTTTTGGGTTCGTGCGTTGTATTGCTCGGTCCTCTCGCAGGTACTCTCCGGTTTGGGGAAAGGTTTCCGCGCTTCTTTCCCAACAGGTGTTGTGTTTATACTACCAAGGATATTACAAAAAAATTCATACAGAGGTATAAAATTTAATATATTTACGCAAAAGAGAAAAAGTTTAAAAAATCATTGAGAGAGGGATGGGGTGCCATCTTAGATGGCGCCTAGTATATTCTAGGATCTGGCGCCATCTTAGATGACATCTAACTTTTTTTTCCCCTAGGATGTAAATGTGTTTATTTTTTAATTATGTGACGTGATAAATTTGATTTTCTCCTCTCCTTCTATACATTTATCTTTTAAATTTTTCTTCAAATTTTAGATATTTGTTTAAATATAATATTAAAAAAATATATCAGATTTTTTTCTAATTTAAATTAATTTTCAAACTTGTGTCTAAGATTTTTTTTTTCCCTTCTAATATTAGATTTGAAAACATATCAAAGAACTTACCTCTAAAGATATTTTAAAATTCTATTTAAAAAAATTATCTACGATTTTAAATTGTATCTTAGATTTGAGAAAAATATATTTAAGATTTTAAATTATTTAATAAAACTTATCTCTAAGTTATTTTCTAATATTAGATCTTAACAAATATCTAAGATTTGAAAAAAAATTAAAAGATAAAAGTGTATATAAGGAGTTAATTACTTATATATAATTTTATCAAATAAATTGTATATACCTAAGATAAGGAGTTAAAATATCTTACGATTTCAAACACCTTATATCTTAGTTATATACCTAAGATGTTTTCTTTTAATTCCTCGTAGGCCTTATTTGAAAAAATGATTTACGATTTCAAACAACTAAGATTTTTTTTTCTAATATTAAATTTGAAAAAATATCTAAGAGAACTTATCTTTAATAATATTTTAAAATTATTTGGAAAAATTATCTATGATTTCAAATTATATCTAAGGTTTGAGTAAAAAAATTAAAAATTAAAATTATTTTTAAAATTTATATTTATATTATGTCATTCTAATCTAAATTTAACTCCGTAATAAAAAAAAATTAAAAACATTTGGGCGCCATCTAAGATGGCGTCACATCCTAGAAAAAAAAAATGTTGGATGCCATCTAAGATAACCCAGATCCTAGAATGTACTAGGCGCAGGGCCGGGCCACGATGATGGGTTGTCCCAGCCGGAACAAACTTTGGTTGTCCCTTATTGCAAGGAGTGACACTACATAAAAAATGTGGTTATTATTTTATTAAGATGGTAGATAACCTAATTGTTGGACTCACTAGATCTTGAACTAAGACTGTTTAGTTCATTAGTACCAAATAACATAAGAACACATGTATTCTCAAGGTTTTATATGTTGATTTGGCTGGGAAGGGATCGAGTATGTACTATATAGACCCACATAGAACTGGGACTTTCTACATCTCAACTTTCTATAATAACTTTCAAGTCTGTAAAGTATCAAGGAATGCTTTAAACATTTAGTGAACAAATCATTGTTTTTAGGATGCTACATGCAGCAGCAACTTAACAATCTCATAAAATTGTCACGCCAATCCCTTTTAGGCTGTAAAGAAGGAATACACTAAAAAGACAAAGCTCACATTTATATGAAACAAACCACATGTTTGCACAACAACTGAACTATACTTAAGCAGGAGGTATCTTAAAAATCTAATTAAACAGATGATCAGATAGACCGATAGACCGACACTGAAGCCACCATCCAAAGAAAAGTTAACCATGTTTCAAATAAAACAATACAACACTGCTACATCAAATACCATATTTTTCCACAAGTAAAGACCAACAATCTTGTATTCTCCCTCAAATAATTCGAAGATAAAGAGAATCATCCTTTAGAGCTCCAGCACATTTCCTTTCCTTTCAAGCTACTTTCCTTTTTCTTTCCTTTCATTTCCAGCTCCTTTCCTTTCATTTCCTTTTGCTAGATGATTTTTTTTTTGTTTAATTTATGGACTGGTTGGTTGCCCTAGAGCGGGGGGGTTGCCCAAGTCCACTGGCTTGTTGGGCTTGCCTTAGGGCCGGCCCTGACTAGGCGCCATCTAAGATGGCGCCTCATCCCTCTCTTTGTGATTTTTTCAAACATTTTCTCTTTTGCATAAATATATCAATTTTTCCCCTCTTTTGTGTAAATATATTAAATTTTATACCTCTGTATAATTTTTCTGATAATATTATTTTAGGAAAATTTTAAATCCACTTCTAATTTAGAACCTTGAACACAGTAAGGTTCGACTTTGGAACACAAGCTCGGCTTGCCCAAGCTTGAAGCTTGAAGAATAGTAGGATACATAGCCTAATAATTAGTGTATTAGATGATCCACTAGGCTTGCTCAATTTTTATATGCTTATTGGTTTTTTTCTTTTCTTAAGTACAAGACAAAAATTGATATTTGCTAGTTTTGGTACAAAACTCCATTACATAATGGATTTTCCCTCTATTTTACAAATTGTACGTACATCACGCTTATTAACCCTCGAGTAGAAACAAAAAACAAAACTTGTCCCTCTATGTTGCTTATTACTTGTACAACACACTAGAAAAGTACATCACACTTAAGTACTCAACCTCGAGTAGAAAACCTTGTGAGCCTCTATGGACTCGAGTCCAACTTCTTCCGAGCCTAGTGAAGAACAGTTTAGGATAGCTTTTTTGAGCAAGTAGCTCAGGGGTGAGCATTCCGTTTGTCCGATTTCAACCAAATCGAAGTAGTCAAAATCAAATAAACTAAAATTCTAAAAACAAAAATCAAAATCGAATCAAAATTAGCCAAAACTAAAATTGAACGAAACCAAAATTAGCCAAAATCAGAACTGAACCGAACCAAATAACGATTATGTTTATTCGGCTTATTCGTTTTGTTCGGTTAGACTATTTATATTGTATAACGGACAGGGTCAGAAGTAAAATTGTGGCTAGATGATATTAAAAATTAAAAAAATTATACACAGATTTGATGTATTTGTGTATAAAGTTAGACTAGTTGTTAAATTATTAAAATTTGCTTTCAAACATATAAATAGAAATGTGCTTTCAAAATATATACATTTTAATTGTAACATAGAATTAAGAGTGTTTACATAATTGCAAAACTTTTATTAGATTTTCGATATCGTTAAATTAAGGTGTTTCTAGTATTTTCAAAACATAATTTGAACCAATTTTTTTTTTTTTTTTCAAACTAAACCGAATATCTTATTCAGTTCGGTTCAGCTCGATTTTCGATCCAAGACCGAATAATGCTCGTCCTAGAGTAGATAACACTTAGGTAAGTTGGACAAGATAATGTAATTAGCATTATATTCTAAAAGTAATTAGAATATTTGGTTGGACAACATTTTTTTAATTTGTAATCACCATTACAAGCTTAATTATATTACATTTTTTAAAAATCAATTACATCGTAAAATTCATATAATCGCAATTACATTACACATTAAAACTTAATTATTTTTTAAGATTTTTTATTTACTTTTATTTACTATTATTATTTGATTTCGGATTTTTTTTCACTTTTTTTGGTTATTTTTTTTATATTTTGAGTTGTCCCCCACTTGTTTTACTATAATTCAATGTGTACCCATCGAATTACTATAATGCACAAATTTTTTCACTTTTAACAGATACCGCCAATGACTAACAGTCAACTCTTTTGACCCTCCATTTAAGTGGGGTGCACCTTGAATTATGATCAAAATACCCAAAAATAATTGGGGTTCATCTTAAATTATGGTAAAATAAGTGGGATGCAACTTAAAATTTTTCTTTTATTTATGTAGGTCAAAGGAGTTAACCATTAGTCATTGACGATTTCCGTTAAGGCTCATTTGGTTCGCGGAATCAAGATGTTGGGAAAGGAAAGGCGTTTCTTTCCTACTTTTGGGAGCCAAAAAAATTGAGGAAGAAAGGAAAATGATTCTCAATAGAAGAAAAATTAAGGTCTCGTTTGATTTGCGGAATCATCGGATTGGAAAAAGAAAGTGATTACTTTCCTATGTTTTGGTGCCAAAGGAATTGAGGAGGAAAGAAAAATAATTTTCAATAGAAGAAATTAGGGATGAAAGTAATTCCATCCATCCAAGCAAGTAATCACTTTCACACATTGAAAATATTCACTTTCCTTTTAAAATACTTTGACATTTCCAAACATCGGAAAGAAAATCAATAGAAATTATAATTTTCCAAAGGAAACGAAAATGCCAAGGAATTGATTTTCTTTTCCTTCCATTCCGTGAACCAAACGAGACCTAAAGGAGAAAGTGATTTCGTCCATCCAAAAATATCGTAAAAATAAATAAATGAGAATTGTAATTTCCGAAAATAAAGAAAATACCAAAGATTTGATTTCCTTTCCATTCCTTTCCGCTAACAAAATGAGGCCCAAAGATGAAAGATTTCATATAATACGATAATTGAGTGAAGTACATCTTGAATTATGATAAAATAAGTAAAAAATTAACTCATTTTGTTTTTATTTTACAGAGCTATCTCACCTGAGCATTTGCAGCCCCCCCCCCCCCCCCCCCCCCCCCCCCCCCCCCCCCCCCCCCCTGCCCAAAAAAAAAATGGATAAACAAACCGAACCCACACGTTTTCTTCTTCTGAGTCACCAAGTGGAGATGGGAGGCCAAGCTCTGCTTCACCCACTCTGAGCCCCCTGATCGTCATTGTGAGCAAAAAAAATTCATTTTTTTGGATGGTTTTTTTAGCATAAATATTTCATTTTATTTGGTGGGCTTTCGGAGTGGGCTGTGGGAATTTTGCTGGAATTATATGCTGGGTCATGTGGGTCTATGTTATTCTGCTGGACTTTTTTTCTCACAGAAAAAAAAAAAATGTGAACTTTATTGATAAATGAGGGTTTTCTTTTTCTTTGTCCGATCGGATAAACCCTTTAATAGTTTTGGTTTTGGTCAAGGATGCTTGCGTTCGGGTTAAAATACTAGGACATGTTCAAAAATTGGGTTGGGCTCGGATTCATGTGTCGGATTATTCAAAGAATCCAAAATTCGCCATATATATAATTTATATCTATACAATATTTCATACTTCTTAAATAAATAATTTAAACTGTAAATTTTGTCCATCCAAAATTTTCTTACTCCTTATTCTAAATCTCATTTCAGTTTGTATTTTGTAATAATTGAAACTTGATTGTTATTCGATTATGTGGTTAATATTGATCTTGTTTAAAATTATTTCAAATATTATATTATAGTCCGATAACCCTGATGGATCCGACCTAACTCAAGTCCAACCCGAGGAACTTGACTTCCTTTTTCTATTCCTCCAGACTTGGTCTTAGGTTTCATATGTTGAACCGGAGGTCGGTTGGGGTTGGACTCGGACTAGCTTACGATTCATCAGATTAAGCTCGGGTAGTAGCAGTTATGTGTTCAAATGTGCTTCAAAGATATGTGGTTGGTTACTGAGAGAGTGAAAATTGTCTTTGAATGGATATGTTATTAGTTGACAGTTCTCTGCTACTTAATTTTTGTAGACAATTGGGTTGAAGTACATTATTTTACCTGCTACTCAACATACAATACATTTTTATTTATTTGTTTATTTATTGTTAGAACTATGGGTTAGTACTTAGTTCAATATGGCGAAGTTATTAACCACTTACCTTCATCTAAGAAGCACAAACGCTCCGAAAGTTCATGCCTTGTGCGTGTTCGATGCAACACGTATTGGACACGGCACAGATGCTACAAAAATATACTAGGACGCACCAACATAGATGTTGAATCCGTGTCGCCGTATCTGAACCATATCATTTCGCATTCGCATTCGTTTCCAAACATCATAGACCTTCATTAATATTTCAGCACAACAAATTGTCATATTACAGAATTAAATGATGAGGTTCTTAATCCTCATCCTAAAAAGGTTATGCCAGAGTCATAATTCTCAATTAGACATGGTATTGGGGAGACATTATGTAGCTTTGCTGAAGATCTCACTTTTAGTCTGTTTACGTGATATAATCTAACAATAACTCAATAAGTGGCCAAAGGAGAGCTATATTATTAGTATCTTACGACAATGATAAATAATATTGTTTTTTAACTACTTAATGTAATTTTTCTTCATAGATACGACCAAAGATTAGAGTGACTTAATTCCCTAGAGAAAACATGTTCCTATGTCTTGTGATCCTAGAGTAAACATCATTCATAACTATGATAGTCAAAGAGGAACCTCGGACGCACCTAACACACACCTCGTAGAAAGGCGAAACACCTAGGACTCATACCTCACTAGACGAGCAACTTTATTTGGGCACAACTAGGACGTGCCTAAGGTGCGGCTTAAAGCAGGACACAAAAAAAAAAAAAGACGTGTCTTATGATTTTTTTTTCAATATATATAAAAAAAATTTGATGTATAGAAATAACCATTACCTCAAACAAGTGGGAGGGAGATAGTTCTTTCCAAGTTTTCCAAATTTAGTTAAAGTTGAAATAGAAAAACTAAAATTTAGTAAACATATGGTAGGAAGAACAGAAACCCTTGTTAGTTCTGTTGGCTGCTACTGATCTTACTATTCTACTAGTTCACTTGGTTATATTTTAACATATTTTTGTTGTTTTTTTAATATATTATTTGATTTTATTTCTTACTTTACTAATTTATTTATTTATTTATGTTTATATTATTTATTAATTTGGACGTGTGTCTTAAGTGTACCTTGTGTCTTAGACGATATGGACCATTTGCATCACGAGTGCGCCAGAATAATGGGGGCGGAAAACTTGGGAATATCTTGGGCACTTCTTCGATGAGACCATTAGAACTTGCAACACCAAATAGTGGGAAGTGGACTTATCGTGTTGGATGTGTAGTCTTCTACTCCAACATTGCGTAGGGAGGATCATTTAATTATTTATTTGCTCAATGGTAAAATGCCATTGATGCCTTTATGCCATAATTAGGATTGTGTTAATGAATTGAAGAAGTTGCTACATTTTACTAATCATATCATGTACATACAGGTGTGCAGAACCTGTAGTGTAACCAGAAGGCCCACATCCCTCAGCCCACAGGCTACAACCTGGCTCGAGGGCCTGTTCCCTCTCTGGTCCGTAGGCATGCTCCTTGGCCCGCTAACCCATCTCTGGTCTACACTGGTCCGCAACTCAACACCAATTTAATTTCTGGTGGAATTAATTAAATTGCTTTATATATATATATATATATATATATATATATATATATATATATATATATATAAAAGAGAATCTAACGACTACTATTGTTAGGAGTTGCAGATTGAGACAGCAATGAGAAGAAAGGGTAAATGGGGGCAAGAAGAGCAAGCCTGTTCTAGCTGATGAGTGGAAGAGTAGTCCAAGATATGCTTCTGAATAGGGGTGCAATCAAGCTAAGCTTTTATAAGCTTGAGCTTAGCTTAACTAAAACTAATCGAGCTCGAGCTTGATAAATTTTTTTATTTTAGATCTTGAGCTTGGCTCGAGCTCGTTTATATTAAGCTTGAGCTTGACTTGGTTTGAGCTCGAGCACGACTTAATATGCAAGCTTGATTCAAGCACGATAAGCTTAAAATCAAGCTCGTTAGGCTTGATTTCAAACTCGTTCTTCTTTATTTCAAGTTTAACGAGTTCAATTTCAAGCTAGTTAGGGTTGAATTCAAGTACCTATACTATTAACAATTTACTCAAAAAAAATTAATTGGTTTTTTTTTAATATCAATTGTTAAGGACATATAAATATATAATGCACACAACCATATTGTTATACAATTCTTCCATATTTTCAGTCTAACGAGTCAGCTCACAAGCTCATAAACATGCCAGCTTGCGAGCTCAAACGAGTCGAGTCCTTCTAAGCTTGAGCTTGGTTCGTTTATTAAACAGTTTAACGAGTCAGCTCACAAGCTCATAAACATGCCAGCTTGCAAGCTCAAACGAGCCGAGTCCTTCAAAGCTTGAGCTTGGTTCGTTTATTAAACAGTTTATCGAGTCAGCTCACAAGCTCATAAACATGCCAGCTTGCGAGCTCAAACGAGCCGAGTACTTCTAAGCTTGTGCTTGGTTCGTTTATTAAACATGCTCGAAAATAAAGCTTGAGCTCAGCTTGTTTACTAAAGGAATCAAGCTCAAACGAGCTTTTATCAAGCCGAACTTCGAACACCTCTACTTGACTCATTTGCAGTCCTACTTCTGAATGTTGCCAAATTTCCAAGTTGCATCCATTTATTTGTCACACATGAGCATTTAGCCTTAGTGTTGGGAAAAACAAGATATTTTCCGTCTTTGTGATGAGATGAGAATAAAAAAAATAGAAATTGGAAGAGAAGATAAAACTAAAAGATTGCACACACAAGATTTACCGAGGTTCGGCTCAATGTGAGCCTACGTCCTCCGTCCGCCCCTTCTCCGTCGTTTTTACTATAATCAAATGAAAGATTACAATGACATTCTCTCAAGTTGGTACAACTTAACTTGAGGATCACTATCTCTCTCACAAACTCACTTTGAGTGGATTACAAGTGTGAGGATTACAAGTTGTGTTGTTCTTCTACTTGTTGTGTGTTTCAACCTTCACCATCTCCCCTCTATTTATAGGGAAGATATGCCTCTTGGGTACGCCACATTCATTGCATGGAGAAGTCCAAAGGTCAGCCCTTCCATCTCCCAAGATTCGTTCTTCCATTCCTCTAATGCATGGAGAAAGGCAATACATTAATATTGCATGCAGAATATTAATAGATAGGCTACTTCAGATGATCATAACTTCTTCAATACACCTTCAAATGATTTGGTTCAAAACTTGAATGAAAGATAAAACTTTTCTCAACAAATTTTGTAACCGAGCCAAGAAATGACTGCAACATATCCAAAACAACCTCCCAAAACTGAATCTTGTCACAAAAAAATGCACCCAGAAAAATGGCTAAGTACTTGGCCAAACCCAACCATGAGTGACCGATTTCCATGGATCAAATCCATATTGTTTCATCATGGGGATGGACCCCGTTCCCATCAATCTCCTCCTCCATCCTCATGAGGAGAAAATTTTCAAACAATAGTCATACCTGCCTTCCTACGGTAGAAGTCATGCTTCTCTTTTGGTAGAGGCTTCGTCATCATGTCAGACGAATTTTGTCTTGTATCAATCTTCTTAATGTGCATGAGGCGATTCTCCAAAGCATCTCGAATCCAGTGATGTCGTACATCGATGTGCTTTGTCCTTGAGTGATAGGTAGCCTTTTTTACTCAAGTCAATGGCGCTCTGACTGTCACAATATAACATGTACTTCTCTTGCTTAAGAGATAACTCATTCAGAAAATTTTTCATCCACAAGAGCTCCTTGCTAGCTTCTGTAGCAGCGATATATTCAGCTTCTGTGGTGGATAGAGCGATACACTTTTGCAGCTTTGATTACCATGATACAGCTCCCCCACTCCAACTGCATGTGCTATGTCGGGTCTTGTACAAACCATAGAGTACATCAAACTTCCGACGGCTGAGGCAAATGGAATGCTCTTTATTTCCCCCTTCTCCTTCTCACTTGAAGGGTTTTGTCTTGTACTTAGCTTAAAGTGAGCTGCTAGTGGTGTGCTGACTGGCTTAGAGTTCTCCATATTGAACCTCTCCATAACACATTCAATGTATTTTTCTTGTGATAGCCACAACTTTCTCGCACTTCTGTCCCGAGAAATCTTCATTCCCAATATATGTTGTGCTGCTCCTAAGTCCTTCATGTCAAAGGACTTGCTCAACTCTTTCTTCAACCTGTCAATCTTAGACATATCTTTTTCAACAACAAGCATATCATCAACATATAAAGATAGAATAATGAAATCATCATCAGAGAACTTTTGGACATAAACACAGTGATCTGCAGATGTTCTTTTGTACCCATGGTCAAGCATAAAAGAATGAAACCTTTTATACTACTGTCGCGGTGCCTGCTTGAGCCCGTACAAGCTCTTCTTCAATTTGCAAACCAATTGTTCTTTGCCCTTTACCTTGAAATCCTATGGCTGCTCCATATAAATTTCCTCCGCCAAGTCACCATTGAGGAATGTAGTCTTCACATCTAACTACTCCACTTCAAGATCTTGGGAAGCAACAAGACCTATAATAACCTGAATAGAAGACATCTTGACAACATGAGAAAAAATTTCTACATAGTCAATACCTTGCCTTTGACTGAAACCTTTTACTACGAGGCGAGCTTTGTACTTGGTCGTTTCCTCCATTCTTGATTTTGAACACCCATTTGTTCTTCAAGGCTTTTCTGTTTTTTGGTAGCTCCGCCAAGTCATAATTGTGGTTCTTATGCAAAGAATCTATCTCCTCTTGTCACGACCCGCACCCTGAAGAGGGGCACGAGCACGTGGTTACGTCCAGCCTACGCTGCAGTATCGGCAGTAGAACGCTGTATATAGGGTCTGTAAATACTACGACTAAAACAGATAAATATACCTGTACAGTATATACTCTCCGAATGGAGGTGACATAGCAATACAGTCTCAATCACATATAGCAAACTAAGGTAGATAGCACGAAAAAGGAAATATAATAGATGAAAGCAGGAAATAGTCCAAGATCCACACAA
Organism: Iris pallida; assembly: GCA_029216955.1. Taxonomy (NCBI): domain Eukaryota; kingdom Viridiplantae; phylum Streptophyta; class Magnoliopsida; order Asparagales; family Iridaceae; genus Iris; species Iris pallida. The sequence continues at coordinate 14,264,381 of JANAVB010000800.1, forward strand.
ACCAGAGCTATACACAAACATCCAGAATCGCAAAAAATATATCTAAGGTACTACAAACTGAAAGTGCTAACTGGCTCGCAGGCCAGGTAAACCTAACTAACTATACTACTCAGGGTGAGCAAAGTCTAGTGGCTCTACCAACAAGCCACTGTCTAAGTCTACTCCGTCAGACTCGACCCCATAGTAGGTCGAGCAACCAGCCTCAGAGTCATCTGTAATATATCAACGGTATCCTGTCAGAAAAATAAGCAAGTACAAAATACCAACAGCAGTTCCATATAAATTGACAAATACTATAAGAGACAACATAATGAAATACAAGACAAAGATATAGGCGACTTGGGAACCATTTGAAAGCCGAGTTACAACCCTTGAACCAACAAGGACCGAGATTGTAACCCTTCTTTCAAATAGAACTTAGTCTCAAATCATGGTATAGTATAAAAGCAGGTAGAGCATATGAGTAATAGAATCATAGCATGGTGAGAAGTACAAAAAGTAAGGCTGAACTGGAATATAAGATACGATAATAAATATAAAATATGATTTGAATTATTAGAGCGATATGTGATCGGCTAGGGAGTCATGGTGGGGTTATCCACTTGGCTCGACAATTCGCGCTAACCTCAACGGAGAGTCATGCCGGCCAACCTGGATACCCTGGCATGGGGTATCTGCTACACCCTACGTGAGGTGAGGGTGGCGCTAGCAAAATAGTTGTTTGCCATTAAAATTCTTTTATTGCAAATTTTAATACAAACAGAACAGTATTACAATATAGGACTTAGATATAGTCCTAGGAGTACACTTTTGTTTATCTGGGTCCCTTGTGCCGATGGAGTGAGTGGTAATACGTTGACTCCGTTGACGATCTGACGACGGTTATCGGTTCTCTGAAGATTTAGATTGCTCTGGATGCTGGAGCTTGCTGAAAGGAGGAAGATATTGAGTGTCTGTATCTGCCTCTCTGGTGGTATGTTCGTTCGTTGTGTGTTCTGTCCGTGTGTGAGAACGAAATGATCCCTCTATTTATAGTTTTGCAGGCTGGCTGCTCATGTGCGCATGTATGATGCGCCTGTACACGGGGACACCACGTATTGATTGCTGATGGAGGCGCATGAACGATACGCCTTGATCGAGGGTTGACTTCTTCATGTTGCTATTGTGAACTGGCACGTAGCAGAGAAGAAGATCTTTCTGTTGCTGAGATCTTGCGTGAGTTGAGTCAAAGGACACGTGCCGTCGACCCATGGCTCGGAGATCTCAAATTTGATGGAAGAATGATCTGGTAGGATGCGCCTAGGATTGGGCGCATGAGGAGACTTTGGCTCCTAACCTTTAGGAGTCACGAACCATTCTGGGCGCATGGCTTTTGAGGCGCATGCGAGGCTTCAGTAGTGATTTAACTCCTGTCTTTCGGGATCAGTAAAAAGTATGAAGCGTATGACTTTTGAGGCGCATACGGATTTGGGCGCATGGCTGCGGAGGCGCATGCGAGATGGTCGGGTGGCCACGTGGCAGTAGCCGTCGGAGGAAAGTAATGATGATGCTGACGTTGGCGACGCTTCATTTTTAAAAAAGCTGTCAACTGTTCAGTCCTCGAGAGGCGTGCTACCAACTCTGTCAGACTTCAGCATTTAATATTCTTTGACAGGTGATGGACTGTTGGAGTGGGCGCATCTATCGACGTTCCACTAGGCGTATGGCAACGCATGGGGACGCATCCCCTATGATGCGCTTGGTGTTGAAGGGCGCGTCTGTGTGATGCACGGTCTGGCCGGCGCATCCGCTTCGTGATACGTTTTTTAACGATGTGACTGTTACGTTCTTCGAGTACTTTAAATAGCCGTTTTGACTTGGCTGAATTTAAAGCGTCCGGTTCATCCATTTAATGTAAATTTATTGCACGGAATTCGGAGAGCCATCCATTTGACGCATGGGTTTGATTTGCCCGGCCTATAAATAGTGGCATGGAGAGAGTTTGTTTTTCATTCTCTCATGTTCTTCCAACATGAACTTGTTTACTCGAATGCATTCTGTTGACGAAATGCTCCCGAGGGTGAAGATGCGATGCCATGTCTTCATTGATGCACTTGAAGGTGACTGTTACATCCAAAAGTCGAAGTCGAGGGCTTCCGAGGCAGGCGGAAGGTGCTTGTTGCATCCAAAGATAGGGATGCTCGAGCCTCGTCTTCGTTGTGCAGGAAGAGCCGCAGATCGAAATGGCGGTGCTGCGGCTTTGGGGGCTCTTTCTTCCTTCAAAGTGGGTGTTGCCCACTCTGGTTGTGTTGGAAGCTGCTCCTTTAGCCGCAGTTTCGATTACGGTCTTCCTTGGCCTTTGGAGGCTCTTTCGAAGCCTCCCCTGGCCACAGGTTGGCTTGCGGTGCTCTTTTCTTCCTCGGCTAGAGGGTTGATTGCCACCCTCGTTCTGTTCAATAAATGCTTTATTAGTCGAAGCATTTCGATGGCGGTGAGCCTGGCTGGAAGAGCGGCACATAACTAGGCTGCTGAAGGGATGCATATAACTGGGATGCACATAACTGAGCTGCTGAAAAGGATGCGCATAACTGGGATGCACATAATTGAGCTGCTGAAAAAGATGCGCCCTGCTGAGGGTGCGTGGTGGGATGCGCCTGACTAAGGGTGCATGGTGATTGCTGCGCCTATTTGAGGGCGCATGATGGCTGCTGGCAATAGACTTCGGATCTTTTCTTTATATAAATTCTCCTTTGTACAATCTTTTCTTAGACATGTAATAGACTTTTATATATAATAAAAAGTCTTCTTTCAATGCCTATTTTTGCTGTTTGTGAAGTACTTTGTCCAAGCTCTGGCGCATGTAGTCTGGCGCATGGGCTTTCTGGTTCTGAAATTCCATGCTTCTACAAGACCCCCTTCAAAGTTTTCAAAACTTTTGGATAAGTTTTGGAATACTTTGAATAAGAAGCATGGTGGTAGAGGTGCATGACTGTCGGGGTGCATAGATACTCCGCACATCAGTGATGGGGCGCATGCTCCGCTCAGTTAATGCAAATGATAACGCCTCGATAACCGAAAAGATTTGCGGTTATCTCTTCACAGAACCCGAGGCGACGACTGAGGTCACTCTTCATCGATTCACGCGTGCACCCAAGCCCTATAAATAGGCGAGAGATGGAGATGGAGAGAGAGTTCTTCTTCTCCTTGCTTTTGCTTTTTAGAGTTCTTCCTTAAAACCCTAACTTTTCTTCTCTCAAAGAATGGCTCCCAAGACTCCTCCAGCGGTGCTGGCAAGGGAAAGGAGCCGGCGGAGTTTGCCGAAGAGGATGCTCCTGTCACCATTATGACTCCAGCCGACGTTCGACCCGCGGTGACGGGTGGGTGTCGTCTCTTCCTCTATTTTCTTTGTTCAAACGAACTTTGGATCATGCGGCTGAGTTGGTGTGCCCTAACTCTCTGCTGCCGACGCGTATGGACTTCTGTCCTGATGATGCACCGAGGTTTTGTCCCGCCGACGTGCATAGGTTTAGGCCTTTATCATGCACCGAGGTTTAACTGCTGACGCGCATGGGTTTACACCTTGATGATGCGTCGAAGCCTCTGCTGACGCGCATGGGTTTACACCCTGATGATGTGCCGAAGCCTCTGCTGACGCGCATGGGTTCACACCCTGATGATGCACCGAAGCTTTTACTGAGGCGCATGGGTTTACACCCTGATGATGCGCCGAAGCCTCTGCTGACGTGCAAGGGTTCACACCCTGATGATGCGCCAGGTTGCTTTGGCACACTTTGTCTTTTTGCCTGACTTTTTATTTTTATTGTGCCAGTGTCGATGACAATTCCTTTGCTGAATGAGGTCCTTCTGGATGCTTCCCTTTGTCAAATGGGAGTTGATTTTGACGAGGCGGTTATCAACCATGCGAAGGATGCTATCTTTCAGAATCAACCTCCTGAGAGAGTGCTGCAAATCCAGAACCAGTAGCCGATTTTCCTCCAGAGTATGATGGAGAGTGGTAAACTGAAATCTGCTGAATCCGGGGATGTGACTTTCTTAAAACCCGCCTTTTTGTTTGGTGACCGACTGATCTCTTCCGAAGCGAAGATACTGAAGATCAAAAAAGACTGGTTCTTCTCTGCGAAAGGCATGGTTCTGTACATGCGGCAACTTGACCGCCAGTTGCCGCTGACGGCCTTCTACCGTTTGGCTTCAAAGAGGAGGATGCCCTGGGAACTTACTCCTTCTCAAGGTGGGGCCTTGGGAGGTACTCTTTCGATCGATGCTACCACGAATCAGAGGGATACCTTGGCCGCTTCGCGAGCCTGTTCCTCGTTTAGTTGCCAAACTTTGCGTCCTGGGAGCCTCTATAGTGAAGTCCCTAGTGACACTTTTGCCTTTAATGCTTCGACCTTTGCAAACCGGATGCTGATATCGAAGGTCACGTATCCGAAAGGTAGCTTTAGGGTTGAAGGTTGGTGTCACCACATACCGAGGTGGGACGAGTTGACCATTTAGGTACTTTCGAAGTTCAAGGCTGAGCTTAAGGAGATTGGACTGACAGCCGCTATCCGTGCCATACAGGCTGGCGTAGATCTCAATAAGCCTATATTCCTTGCACTCTTGGAATTGTTCAATGCCCAGACTGGCACCTTCTTTACTCCGATGGGGGAGTTGGAGTTGGCTCTTCATGAGATGTACGAAGTGTCCAAGCTTCCTTGGGGCTCGGAACCGTACGAGGAATATTTTCTCTCAAATGAAGAGATCCAGGTTCTGGAAAATAAGGACCCGGAGATGATGGCTCTTTTCAAAGAGGTGGTGAGCCATCATTATCTGATACACCGGAAGGACAAAGGCAAGACTCAGCCTCATGTGACTGCTTGGAGGGATTACGTCTTCAAGCAGGATTTGGTGGATTCCTCGAGGATCCAGTTTACGACTCCGTAAGGGCTGAAACTCGCGGAAGTGACTTCTGAAATAAGTCGGCTGGACGAGAGGACCCCTCGTTCCAATGAGAGTGGCGAGAACGCGTATAGTTGCTTCTGGCACTGTGTGCACTGGATGTCGTCTAAGGCGGTGCTGACGGCATACTTGATGATATGGCTCCGGGATTGTGTGTTTGCGGGCGGATCTGGTGCAGTAGAGAGGGTACACCGGAACCTCATTTTGCCCGCCGTTAAATTGGTCTTTAGACGTCCTTTAGCTCTCCTCCCCGCGATGGTGTGTAACCTATTGCGGGGTTTGAGGACCTTTGCTGATGATGTGATCCATGGAAGAGGTAGAAATGACAACTTTCTCCGAGCCGAACTACCATTCCATTATCTTATGGGATGGTTGATTCTGCATCACCCGAACGTGATGAGTCCAGGTCCGGAGGAGGATCATGTTGAAGGAGATGCCTTTATCCGCCGCTTCTACAAGAGGAAGTGGTTACACACTGGCGTCCCCGTTTGCAGGAGAGTTTTGTCCTACCTTCAAGGGTGAAAGATTGTCAAGGTTGGCCCTATCTTCAAAGATTTCGAGGCTGACCAAGATTTAGTCGACTCTGGTGAAGACGCGATTACTCTGCCAAAATAGGGTTTTCGTTGGTTGCAAAGTATTCGACCTTCTCACTTGGTCTACCGCAACCAAAATAGGTGTTATTTGGAGCCATATCTGCCCAGCCGGTTTGCTCGCCAGTTTGGCTATACCCAGCTAATGTTGCGGAATCCCAGTAATAGTTTGGGGTTTGTCGGGAGTTTGCTGGATGGAGCCCGGGGCTGGCAATATTATAATGCCGGGTATACTGGCGTTCGTTTTACTACGCCAGTTCGCAACCCTCGTCCACAGATCCTGTATTCGGCCGTTAAGCTGTATTGCACCATGAATACTGCATCTCCTGGTTATGACAGGGAGACTAGTTTCATCATTGGAATCCAGCTGGAGGCCACGGCGAACATGTTGATAGCGGCCCGGTCATATCGTCCACCAGAATTGGCAGGATATCGGGCTGCTGCTGCAGCACCAGTGAGAGATCCCTCAGTTGGAAAGAGACGGGCTGACGCGGAAGCTAGCTCATCTGTACCCAAAAGGCCGAGAAAGACGACGACTCCAAAAGCAACGAGAGTGCCACCTGTGACGTCAGTGGAATCGGCTCCTGCTGAGGTAAGGGGTCTTTCGTAATTTCGGCTCATCTTGTTATTTTGATGACTTGTGCTTTTCTTCTTGTAGGGATCGTCGAAGAAGAAGACCCGTGCTTCGAAACTGGGTGTCAGTAAACCGAAGGAGGTGGCAAGCTCTTCTGACGAGCGCATCCCTCCGATGGTAATGTCTCAAATGGAGGAGAGTCTTGGAGATGTTCCTGCGGAGGTTTCAGTATCTCCAGACTTTGTTGAAGTGGACTGGAGTTCGTCGTCTTCAGATGACGTCGCTCCAGAGTTGCAAGAACCTGTTGCGGGGGCAACAGATATGGTTGGAACAGAGGAGAGGGTTGATTCCCCTCCTTGTCATGATGAGGGAAGGTCGGCTGTAACATTGCCAAGCCCTACCCCGGGCTCAGCAGCGGAAACTGAGGTGGCTACCGATCAGGAGGTAGCGGCAGATCCTGTCCCTGTAGAGGGATTTGATGAGGAGACTCGTCTGGCGGTCCTTACTTCAGGGACGAGTCAGGAGGCAAGTGTTGATCTCTCCGTTCTGCCAGGGGAGGTACTGGCTGCTGATAGGACGTTGGGGGCTGAAGAGGTGGCCACTGACGTCGGTGGTTCTTCAGAGTTTGGGAAGGGTAAGGGTTTGATGGAACCCTCTGTTACTCCTTCCACTTGGGGTACTTTCTCGACGCCTGTCTCGGCTTCTTCTGTTCCTGTGACTCCTCGGGCTAGTAGTCAAGCCCCTATTGATGAATAGCCTGTTGATGCCGAGGTTCCAGCCTCGCAGGTTGAGGTCGGCAGGTCTTCTTCCGGTCCGCTAACTAGAGCAGCTCCTCCGACTCCTGTCATGATGCCGTAGGTGCTAGCGGATGCAGATGAATACGTGAAATTCATCATTGAGGCAGTGTATAAAATGCTGCAGAGGGGCGTATCGGCAGTGATGGACGCCAACAGGAGCTTTACGACGGCAAGAACTCTGGCACTGCCTCATATCAACCTGATCTGTCTTTACCAGGGCTACGATCATATGGCCGTCATTCTGGAAGCCTCGGTGGCTGAGTTGGACCAACGGCTTTCCGAATTACAGCACATCCAGCGAAATGACCTCTCCATCCTGATAGATGGGGAGAAGGAGAAGCTGATCGCCGAGATTGAGTCTTCTTACCAAGCCAATGTGAGTGTCTGGGAACGTAAAGTGGCTGAGATTGAAGCTGCAGTGGAGCGGTTGTCTCAGTCTACGTGGGTGACAGTGGAGGCGCGAGCTGCGTTGGATGCTAATATCACGGAGATTGACGCCCAGATCCGCCGCCTTGAGGACCAACGGGCCCGACTCTTATTAGACGCCGAACGTGTCCAGGCTGAACACGTAGCATTCAAGAAGGAGGAAGCAACTTTCACTCACCGGGCTCTTACCCTGGCTCAGCAGCGGCAGCAGCTGGATGAGAAGCATGAGAACGATACTTCTCCTGAGGCTATTGAAGCGATGCGTCAAGAAGCTGAACGTCGAGTCCTGGCGACTGTAGAGACTCGAGCGGCGGGCTTGAGGCGTCGGATTGAAGAGCTTTCAGCCAACCCTGGGGATGTTTGAGGATTGTAGTCTCTTCTTTTTTGTATTTTTTGCAACTCTTGCGGGGGATGTAAACTTTTACTCTCTATTTAAAAATAAAGAATATAAAGTTTTTTGTGGTGTGTTCATTTTTGCTGTCATGAACTTGATGATTTGTGTGGACCTATTATCTTTTGTGCACCTTGGTTTTTTAGGTACAGATAATAAGTTTGAGAGAACCCTCATGTTTGCTCAGAGGTGATGTAGACATGGCAAATATGGAATTCAAGTGGTGGAATCTCCCTACTCAGAGGTGTTATGGACGTGGTAGAAATGATCCTGGGGGATACGCAGAACTACTCAGAGGTAATGTGGACGTGAAAGTTCTGCGATCAATGTACGACAACGCAAGGGTTGTCTGTACGGGATGTTTAATCAGAGGTAATGTGGACGTGGTAAACATGGTGGATAGCGTAGTCTTATGGAATGTAAGATTCTGCTTTGTAGGGTGTAGGAGGATAACTCAGAGGTGATGTGTACGTGGTTGTCCTTCTACTGGAGGATGCTACGGAACAGCTGGGTTCCGAAAGCGTATGATTTTGTGAAAGGGAATTGTCTGTGAGTCCTGATGATTGGGTCCACAGATCCCCGGGTGGAAGCACATGTCTGAAAGATACAAGAGTAGTACTTCTTTAGGAACTTGCCGTTGATGGGCATCATGAAAAAGTCCCCATTGGATTTGGCGAGACGGTAAGCATCGTTTGAGTATACCGTCTCTATGATGAAAGGTCCTTCCCATTTGGGCTCGAACTTTCCTGGTGTCTTGTGAGTCAACACCATCGGCCTCCTGACTGCCAGAACCAGGTCGCCAACTTGGAAAGTCCTCTGCTTGACCTTATTGTTGAAAGCCTGTGATGTACGGGCTTGGTAGAGTTCAATGCGTTGTTGAGCTAGGAGACGCTTTTCGTCAAGTGTCTCTAGTTTCCGCAGACGACGACGTTGATTGTCCTCTTCTTTGAGTTGGTTTGTGATTGCTACACGGAGTGAGGGTATCTGGATCTCGAGAGGCAGTACCGCTTCGCTCCCGTCGACCAAGGAGAATGGTGTGTTGCCTGTCGGGGTCCGTACCGTTGTGCGGTAGGCCCAAAGGCATTCGCCGAGCTTTTTATCCCAGTCGCGTTTGTTAGATGACACGACCTTTTTGAGTAGCCTGACGATAGTTTTTTTAAACGCCTCGGCCATTCCGTTTGCTGCCGGATTGTAGGCGGTTGATGCCACGTTTTGAATGCGATTCTTGTCACAGAATCTGCTAAAAACATGGCTAATGAACTGAGGACCATTATCGTGGATGATCCTCCGGGGTACTCCGAAACGGCAGATGACGTGGTTCTTGATGAAGCTGATCACCCTGGAGCTTTTCACTTCTGCCAGCGGAACTGCTTCTGCCCATTTGGAGAAGTAGTCGATGATTGCTAGGATGAAGCGGTGTCCTCTCGATAAAGGAGGGGTGATCGGTCCCACAATGTCCATGCCCCATACTTCGAAGGGCCAGGAGGCGACTGTAGGATGTAGTGGTTCTGACGGTATATGAATGAAGTCTGCGTGAAGCTGGCACGCATGGCACTTCTTAGCATATTCGACAGCGTCAGCGGCCATGGTTGGCCAGTAGTAGCCCATGCGTCACAGTCGGTCCTGCAACTTAGGACCAGGTTGATGGGCCCCGCAGGTTCCATCGTGAGATTCTCGAAGGGCTTCGGCTGCTTCTTCGTTGGACAAACATCGAAGGAGAAGTCCATCGTAGGAGCGTCGATACAGCATTCTTGTAGCCGTATCGTAGTAGAATCGAAGAGAGCGTCTCCTGACTGAGATGACTTCTTTTGGGTCCTCTGGGAGAATTTCGTTGATAGCAAAGTCGATGAATGGGAATCTCCAGTCTCGGACGTTAACACCAGCACTCGTTGACATGGCATGGGCCACTTGTGAGCGCAGGTTATTTTTTGGACAGACCAGGTCTCGACCCACTACCGTGACGTAGTGTTGAGTTTCGAGGGGTGCCGCTAATGAGGCTGCGAGGCTGGCCAGAGCATCAGCCTCTAGATTTTGTAAACGAGGTACATGTTCGATGAAGAACTCAGTGAAGGCTAAAATGATGTTCAATGCAACTTTATGGTAAGGGATCAGATCTTCGTGGCGAATCTCGTATTGCCCTCTGATCTGGTTTACGATAAGTTTTGAGTCACCGTAGGCTTCCAGATGATTCACCCCCAGCTGTTGCGCCAGCTGGAGTCCCATAATGAGCGCGTTGTACTCAGCAACATTGTTGGAGCACGGCTTTGAAAGGGAGTAAGCACGCTGGATGACCAGCTGATCGGGGGAGACTAATACCACCCCCACTCCTGCGATGATTTGGCCTTTGGGGCCTGTTCTTGAAGCGCCATCGAAAAACATCCGCCAGACGGGGCCTTCTTCGGTGACGTTTGATTCTTGGACCTCATCCGGGATGTCTTCATAGAGTCTTGAGGACTCTGGGATGGGGTGTGCAGCTAAAAAGTTGGCCAGAGCTTGACCCTTAACAGCTTTTTGCGGAACAAACACCATGTTGTATGGTGTTAGCAAGATCGCCCATGTGGCTAGCTGGGAGTTCAATGATCCTGGCTTCGTCATGAGGACCCTGAGCGGATTGACTCGGGAAACGACATGAATTGTCTGCCCCGAGACATAAGGTCGAGTCTTTTGGATGGCAAAACCAAAGCTAAGCACTCCTTTTCAATGGGGTTGTACCGGTATTCGGCCCCGATCAGAGTTCGACTGAGGTAGTAGATTGCTTGCTCATAGCCTGTGTCGCTGTTCTGAGCTAACAGGGCACCGAGGGAATGATCCATGGCACGGACGTAGATGAGGAATGGTTTGCCGACGACTGGTGCCACCAGGACTGGCGGGTTCGTCAAGTAAGCTTTGACGTCATCGAAAGCTTTTTGGCATTCCTCTGTCCAGACGTAAGAGACTCCCTTCTTCATGAGCTGAGTGAAGGGTCAAAATTTGCCGGAAAGGTTTGCTATGAACCTCCGGATGTATGCCAGACGCCCCTGTAGGCCTCGAAGTTCTCGAAGGTTCTTCGGAGGGTCCATATCAAGGATGGCTTTGGTCTTCTCGGGATCGACATGAATGCCTTTTGCCGTGATGATGAAGCCCAAGAACTTTCCGCTAGAAACCCCTAGGAAGGATTTAGCGGGGTTCATCTTGAGTTGATGCGCCCGCATGAGATCGAAGACTGTCTTGAGGTCTTGCAGGTGATCTCCTTTGAGACGGCTCTTGACTGCGATGTCGTCAACATAGCATTCGACTGTCTTGCGAAGGTGTTGATGGAAAATGGTGCTCATAGCTCGTTGGTATGTCGCACCAGCATTCTTCAAGCCGAATGGCATTACTGTGTAGTAGAAAATGCCCTTTGGAGTCCTGAATGACGTGTGTTTTGCGTCATCAGGGAACATCTTGATCTGGTTGTAGCCCGAATACCCGTCCATGAAAGACATGCGCTCGAAGCCACATGTGTTGTCGATCATCACGTCGATGATTGGAAACGGGAATTTGTCCTTTGGGCAAGCAGAGTTGAGGTCCCTGAAGTCGATACAAACTCGTATCTTCCCATTCTTCTTGGTGACGGGGGCGACGTTGGCTACCCAATCTGGGTGTTGCTCTTCACGAATGAAGTCGCTGGTCAAGAGTTTGTCTACCTCCTGATCGATGGCGTTTATGATGTCCGGACGGAAGCGTCGCTGTTGTTGTTTGATAGGCTTGGCATCAGATAAGATGTTCAGCCTATGCATCACGATCTGGGGATCAAGTCCCGGCTTATCTTCGTAGCTCCAGGCGAAGACGTCGATATACTCTTTAGCCAGCTGGATTAAAGATTCTCGATCTTTTCCTTTTAGGCTTTTGTTGATGAAGATGGGTTTGGAAGAAGATCCATCCCCAAGGTCGATCTGCTCGACTTCGTCTTCGGTGGGAGGTTCACGTAATTCAAAACGAGACTCCTATTGTTGTCCTAGGCATTGAGCCTAGGGTTCTTCTTCGAAGAATTTTAATGCTTGGTCTTCGTCTTCTTCTTCTTGAGATTGTGCAGACGTCATATTGGCTGACAGCACTCTCTTGAAGACTGAGCTGATACAGGTATAGGAGTCCCACATTGATGCTTCAGACGAGTGAGAATGTTCTACTTCTTCTGCGTCTGAACTCTCTGGAGTTGACGGCGGCGTGACATAGCCTACCCCCCGTCGAGTTCGATTTTAATAGTCCTGCGGCTTTTCTTTAGGTGTTGGAAGCCGGAGAGGGAGACGTCGACCTTTGTCGTAGTTCAGGCCTTTGTTGCTTTTTAGGTCGTAATCCATCTTTTAGATGAGGTACTTTGCCTTGTCCGTGTACCGATAGAGTTGCATTCTGCCGGCATCTGGCTCTGGCTCGAGTGGCGGGAGGTCTTGATGCCGCTCAACCTTGCCGAAGATGATGGATTCTTCGTCTCGACTCCGTGGTGGGACTATGTAACAGACCCCTTGGGACGGGACTACTCGATTTACATGATGGACGATCGTTATTTGTGTTTGCAACGACCGTAGAGCGTTATCTAATGTATACATGGCATTCCAATGTGGAAGACTAGAATAATTAAAAGACACTCTGTTATTGATAAAATATGAGATTTTATCCCGTGGGATTACATTGTCCAGAGAAGGGGCATCTACATCAGCCGAGATATATTCTCCCAACTCTTCATCTGTAAGCACTGGAGTAGGATCGGAAGAGTCCACCACAGCGTTGGCTTTGGAGTCCGAGAGGTCTACGTGGGCCTTCTCTGGCGGCTGGGATGGTGGCGGCTTGCCCTTAAGACGCACCTTCAGAGGTGCCTCCGATGTGCCTCCGGTGATTGACGCCTTCCCCTGTAGTTTTGCCACGAGGGGGGTCGATGTTTGAGGCGGCTTTTGTGAGGACCCTAATTTTTGGGAATTATTTTTTTAGTATTTCTAATTATTAGGTTATATTGTATATTTAATTATGATTATATATGTACTCTTTCGTGTTTTTGATTTTTGGAGCACAAGACGTGCCCATCTCTTGAAACGTCCTTCATGAGTTTTGTAGGAGACATGATGACCTTCAACTTGATATATTATGTCCCATCCAAACTTGTCTTCTAGTATTCTTTTGACTTTGTGCAACTTCGGGTCAAATTTAGGCAATTAGATTATTTAACATAATTCCAGACCTAACTTCCCACGTGAGTTCGGGACTCGACATAAGTCAAAACTATTCGACCCAATTATGGTTTTGACTCATTTTGAGCCTACGACGCACATGCTAAGGGTGTGCCACTCAATCGAGTCTCCATGTGCTATTTATTTGCGAATGGCACAAGAGACTTATTGGTTGACTCTTAGAGTTCGATTAAATTAGAAAATATATATTTGGACCCTAACCTAGCCAACCCCACCTGGTAGGGAGCCATGATAGGTTGTCATGACAGTATAATTATTATGGATTCATTTTAGGATGCTATACAGTCAATTAGATTTAGATACAATTTTGTGTATATGATTATATTTATAATAGTCTAATATTATATATATGGCCTTAGTTATGGTTAAGTTTGAGATACATATTGACTAGGAATTTTAGTACGAATAGTGTAGTCGTGTACTTTGACTAGTCTATTACCCATGGTAGGGAGGCCGAGCCATAGGTGTGTTCTAACTAGGAAAAATAGGCCAAGTTGCGACTTAACCTCCACCGATGATTTATTTGTTTAATTATTAGATTATTGACTTTCTAGGAGACCCGGTTGTACCAATTTAGCCCCGACTTGACCCGAACCAAATCTTAATCTAAATAGACAAGTAGTAATCTCAAATACCTTCATGTTGATATATATTGGTATATATATTTTATTAATATTAATATTTTTTCAATTTTGGAAAGTTTCTATTTATAGAAAGAGTCTACGTGTAATCCTAGTGTAATCCTAGTTGGCATTAATTTATATTTGACCCAAAGTCCAACCCAAACCTGTGTAGGCATGTTGGGCATTAATATATATTAATAAATAAATATATATTTTATATTTAATTCTGATTTAGATTGTATTTATATTTAGAAATCTAAGTAGTTCCATATTAGGAAACCTTTTATTTAAATCCTCAATCAATCAATTAGCCAACTCATCAAATAACCAAATCAATCCATGTGGACCCAATATATAACCAACCAAAGATTATTTTTATGTAATTTTTGTCCAAAAATAAACCCCTACATTGGCGGGCCATGCCATGCATGGAAACACCTTCCTACATATATAAACTCAACCCACAGGCCCATATATATATCAATCCTTATCAAATCCCTAACCCTAACACCAAAAACTCTTATTTATCATCCAAGAGCAGCTCCTTTACCATTAATTTCTAAAATATCATCCCCTCCCCTCTACTACATCATCCCCTCCATCACATAACTCATCCTCCTCCATAAAAGCTCCTTCTTTCATCCTTCTTCCATCCAAACTCCACCAAACCAACCCTAAAAACTCTATCTTCTCCATCCAACCATCTAAAACCATTGTCAACTCCTCCAAACTCATCAAGAGAGGATTATCAAGCAAGGATAGCAATAAAGGTGGGAGCTTTAGCAAGGAGAAGCCTCCACAACCCAACTAGCAAGGACTTTTGGTAAGAAATCCAAATTTTTTCATCTCAAACCTATGCTATAAATCTGTAGAAATTATGCTATTAATTCTGTAGAAATAGTGTTTTGATGTCTCTTGGGTAGTATTTTCACCCATAAAAGTTTCATTAATTATGATAGCTATTTTCATGTTTCGGTAGAGCCAAAACTTACCACGTTGTGAAGGAACTATAAGTTTCTGTAGGAATTTTTCAAAACTGAATTTTATGTAGGTCAATATATTTAAATTAGTATTTTAAACATTTTTTTCACGAATTTATCAATTCAATTCTGTTCGAAAAAATTATAGGTCAAAATTAGTCATTTTCGGGTGACTTGTTGACCTAGAAGATTCCAAACCATTAGTACCATGAAATCCTTGCATAAAAATTTCATATTATAATATTTAGGGCATTTTAATTTTGTTTAAATTTTATTTTTGAGGATTTTTATAATTTAGATAATTAAGGAAGTTCTAGACAAATTTTGGGTAGATAGTCGACCCGGTAGACAACTAGTAGTATAATTCTTTAGAAATATAAATTCTGAGATAAATCTATAGAAAATTAGTTTAAATAATATTTTTATTATTTTTATATAATTTTTTAAAGTATATGATTGAAGTAGCAACATAACTGACTAATTGGGAGTTGGAAACCCAAAAACTGTGTTCGGTGTCTCGTAAAACCTGTGTGTAATTGTATGGGTCTAAAGGGTTCCACTAGAAATTAAATATAACCTTAAAATATTATCTTGACTAATTAAGTCATATTATAAGTTCATGAGTAGTGGGTTAATTTAGTTAATTAATTATCTATGAGCGTCGGGTTCCGGTGGCGTTGACGCGGGAGCGACATTTCAGATTCACAGCGCGACACCAGGCAAGTACACCTTGCCAACTCTACAGTATTTACATGCTTTCCTATATTTTCAGTATTTCTTGCTTTGTTGCATATCTCTCTTGTTTTCTCTCATGATTCTTTCTAGTTACACGTGCACGTAGATTTTGATTTTTTTTCCTATACTACTTGTTCTATCTTTCCTATTTTGTTCATGTCTAGTGATAGTATTGATATGCCCGTGCCATATTTTTCCTGACCTGTTTGACCTATACTTGACTTGGACATTACTAGATAGGCTTGATTTCCTAGTACCTTAGGAGAGAATATTTTATTAGCCGTGGCTATCCTCTATTGTTAGTGCCTCCCCGGACTACGATAGAGAACCTATTATAGGACTGTTAGTGCCTCCCCGGGCTACGGTTTTAGCCACGATTAATATTACATTCTCATGACATGTCACCATCTGTAGAGTTTCCTTACGTGTCATCTTTTTCTCTGCTTTTTATTCCTATTTTTCTTGCATGTTATTTACTGTACAGTAGGCATGTATATTATGTGTCTTGCTAGTCCTCTGAGGACCTGGTGATCTCTTCAGGTATTAGCTGAAGATATGATACATTGATGGATGACGTTGCTACACCAAGACTGCAGGTATATTTAGTTGATGTTTTATCGTTCTCTTCCATAATTAGATTTTGTCCTATATTATATTACTTTGACATTGCTCCTGTTTAGCCTAGTTTTACAAGCTTTATCTTTCATTAGAAGCTTGTTCAAGATAATTGCATTAGAGTCTGGTCCACTTTATTGTATATTATCTTTTCTTGTTACTTGTAGTAACCGGTTTGCTAATGTCTGACCAGCATTAGTTTACTTGGTTTACACAAGAGTTTATTTTCAGTGGATTGATATATTTGTAGATTGCTTTAGGAAACCAGACAGCTTATACGTATTCGAGCTGGGCTGGAGTCCTCTCGATGCGTAGCTGGCATGTACGTATCCTAGTCCTACGTATTTTGGGACTGGGGTGTTACAGTTTTCCCTTGAGCCGTATCTTCAGGGGAGCTTCAAGAGCAGCTAGTGCTTTCCCGGGTAGCTTAATGCTCATGGGAGGCAACTTCTGAGGCGGTTTGCCTTTGAGTCAGATCTTCAAAGGAGCGTCGGGGGTGACCTCAGGCTCCATGTCCGGCTCTGCTGTCGTTTCTGCTTCGTCGTCAGCATCATTGGCTTCCTCCTCATCAAGTGATTTGTATAAGTCAGCATCGGTGAAGTAGGCTTCAATCCCTTTGAAAGGGTCGATGTCCGCGAACTCCGTACGGATGACGTTGTTGGTGGACACGTACTTGATACATTGGTGGAGCGTGGACGGCACCACCATGTACTCATGCAGCCATGGGCGACCCAACAGAAGGTTGTAGTTGACTTCAGCGTCCACGACATAACAAGTGACCTCGGTTCTGAGGTTACCGATGTGGCACTTTAGTCGTATTTTGCCCAGTGGTTCACTTTTGCTAGCGTTGAAGCCACTGATTGTTGTGTTGGAGAGTGCCAGTCGGTACATTGGGATCCCCAGTGTTGAGAGCAGCGTCTTCGGGATGATGCTGAGAGAAGACTACAGATCGATCTGAATCCGCTTCACCTTGACTGAACCGATATACCCTGTATAGTATAGCGGCCTATTGTGTCGGTTGTGTTCGAGCAGCATGTCTTATTGGGTGAAGGTTATATTGGGGATAACCTCATCTGCACAATGACAGTGCGTGCATACAGTCGAGAGATCTTCAGGCTGCTTGACCTGACTGAGAAAGGATTCAGCATCCTTCAGAGCTTCACAGAGAGCTTCTCGGGAGTCTTTGGAAAGACGAAGGAGCTCGAACAGAGATAGGCGGGCAGGAGTACTGGCCAGTTGTGCCAGTATGTCGAAGTTATGGGGCTTGGCTATCCCCGAAGCATTCTCATTTTGTAGAGGCCTGTCGAAGCGGACCTCTATCTGCTTCTGCTTATTGACTGCTGGGGCTTAGATGGGCCCTCGTCCTGGACAGCAGGGACGGTGCCAGGAGGCACCACCTCGATGGCAGCTTCATCGGGTTGGACGTTCTGTTGTGAACGCGTCTGCACAGGAAGTGCCTGTCACCCTCATTTCCCGTATTTTTCCGTATATCGTATTTATACTCGTATCTGGATTTTGGTATGTATTTTTATTTTTATCAACTTGTGGAATTTCGGTATTTCTCGTATTTTGGGTTTTGTCATGGCTCGGTTTTAATTGGATTGGATTTGGTTTGGTTTAATGAGTATTGGAACACCTTAGCCTATCCTCCACCCTCAACACACCACATCCCACCCTCTTTAAAACTCTACCAACTTTTCTCTTTCCTCATAAACCTCCATCAATTTTTTCTTCTCCTTCCTCTACACAACACTCTTCTCCTTCCTCTACACAACACCCATCCATAGGCAAGTGCACCTTGCCACCACATGAGAACCCTCTTTTATTTGTCCATTTGCTAGTTTAGGACATGGTGATCAACATTAGAACTTAGCATTTTGTGATTTGGAGTCTCCATTGTTCTAGATCTACGTTTTCCCTATTTTTGGATTTACATGGATTTTTATGGAGTTTGATGTTTCCATGTGGAAGAGAGTTCCATTCCACCCTGGTTGGAACTTTGGAAATTCAGATTTGGAGTTCGGATGGCCTAGTTATGATGCTTTGAAGTTTTGGAGCCATTGGAGCTTCTTCTCAGCCATGGAGAAGAAGACCCTTTCCATGCGTGCGTGCCTTTGCGCGTACGCAGCTCTCATGCGTGCGTGCCTTTGCGCGTACGCAGCTCTTATGCGTGCGTGCTTTTGTGCATATGCAGCTCTCATGCGTGCGTGCTTTTGTGCGTACGCAGCTCTCATGCATGCGTGCCTTTGCGCGTATGCAGCTCTCATGCGTGCGTGCTTTTGTGCGTACGCAGCTCTCATGCGTGCGTGCTTTTGTGCGTACGCAGCTCTCATGCGTGCGTGCTTTTGTGCGTACGCAGCTCTCATGCGTGCGTGCTTTTGTGCGTTCGCAGCTCTCATGCGTGCGTGCTTTTGTACGTACGCAGCTCTCATGCGTGCGTGCCCTTGTGTGTACGCTGCTCCCCTGACCCCTTGCTTAACCCATTAGCTCTTGGAGTATTGGTTTTATTTCTCGACTTGGTTTCTCTTTTATGGATTTGGGTTTTCCTGAAGATCTGTTCAACACAGCACGACTATCTTGACCGGACACAACCTAACACGGTTGTCAAGTAATTGTTTATGACTAGTACGGTTCTCGGGGTTTTCTGTGGATTATGATTTTGGTATTCTTTGATCTCCTTGCTAGTGACCCAGTGGGGTGCACACCTAACTTGTAACTTGTAATTAATCCTTGTGACTTGATAACTTGATAGTGGCCTGTGGTGGCGTACTCCTGACTTGTAGCATGACTTGATAACTTAACGCTGTTGTGACGACTAACTTAACTTGACCTGCCTTGACACCGTGGGTAGTTCTTTTTTGCTTGCTTGTTAAATCCACTTGTCTTGTCTTGCATCATGTCTAGGATGGAATTCCTGAGTACCACGGTCAGGAGTACCTACTAAAATGGATTAAGGTTAATAACTAGAATAACACAGTAGTCATGAAGAGATGACACAGCTACAGGTAATCCCATTACCTGGGCGCTCTTGGGATCTGTAGCCTGCCGACGAGTAGGGCGCATTTCCAGCACATTGTCATGTGTTGCACCTTCTAAGTCACCTAAGGGTACATGCGTTCCTAGACGATGTACCCACCTGAATTCAACCCCTAATTTTCGACCTGGGTAACCTGGATGGTCTGCAGGGCTTGTGGCTGTAGAATAATCTTACTGCATCTTGTTAGTAATTAGGCCTGTGATAACCCTAGTTAGTTAAAGTAGTAAGCCGTAGTATCTGCTTGGCCGTGATTGATTGAATGAGGTATAACTAGTCTAGCCATGTCTTGATCCAGTACAAGATTGCTTTCTGTCTTGATTTATTACATTATTATCTTGCCGATAAATGGTGGAAAACCAAGTTCTATTCAGACGAAGGGTTACAACCCCGGTCCTTGTTTGGTTTACGGGTTGTAACCTGGTTATCAAAATAGTTCTATGGTTATCTCGTCGTATATCATCTTGACATGTTTTCGTAAATTTTAGTTTTACTATTAGACTTTCTTGTGCTAATTGCTGGCTTTTGTTCTTATTTCGTGGCCCCCTTGTGGCACTTGCTCTTTCTGGGGTTGACCCAGCTGGTTTTGTGTGGCCAGATTTTGGAGCAGCTCCCGAGGATCTACCAAGCTTCCAGCCCAATGGTGACAACTAAACGAAACCCGGGCCAAGAGTGGGTTTTTCCTTTTTGTCTTGCCCACTTCATTGTAAAACTATTCTTTTGAGGCGTTTAGTCGACGAGCACCTGTTAGCTCAATGCACTTAACTTATTGTCTGCCTACGGGCTGTAAACATGATTAATAAATCCTAGGGTTGATCATGTACGACTAAACTCTCGCTAGTCCTGACATTTTGTAACGACTAGCTTCATGATCAGCTGAATATGTAATATTTGGGACGCCTTACTATTGTATATTTAATGATCATACATCTTGCGACCTTACTTACTTGTTTGTGATTGAGACATTAGGCTTGTTCATGACCATAAGAGACTGTTGGCTTGTAGTAAACCCTCATATATCTAGACAGCCGTGACCGTATATCGAGGTGGTTTCCATTTCAATATACGTAGCTGGCTATGTCTGTCCCCGCTCTACAGTATTCTGGTAATGGGGCGTGACATGGTTTAAGTGGTGGCCCATGCAGGTCTTGTAAATCAAGATATGTGAGGTTTTACCAGATAGATGTCTCAATCAGTACTCGTCCTTGATCTCTGTTCGTATCCTCTGAATCCCTGAATTCTTGCCCTGATCCTGTGCTTGTATCATTGATCTGTCCTGGTCCTTTCCTTATTATTCTCTGTGTCGTCTTCTTCAGCGGTACTGTACCTGATCCTACCGATCAACGAGGTGGAGCACTTCCCGTGGGTCAGCAGCAACCCGGAGATCAAGCCCAGCATTCCGGGGTAGCCTCCAGAGTTGTGCCTACTGGAGGAGAGTCACCAGTTCGGCCCATCCAGCCCGCAGAGCCAGATGATGGTACCTTAGTAGGCCTCATCAGAACCTTGATAGCTTCCCAGGATCGTCGAAGCGACGCCCTGCACCAGACAGTTCAAGATGCTTTGACCCGAGGCGGACATCCAGGGAACCAGGCGGCAAACAGCTTCAAGCGATTGAACCCTCCTTTCTTCGACGACAGCGAGGATGCGGTTGCCGTGGATGCATGGCTTCAGGATACCGAGGTAATTCTGGAAGCAGCTAGGACACCCGAGAATGAGAAGGTGGCAGTGGTACACCTGCAGTTGTTGGACTTGGCTCGCAGTTGGTGGACGGCACAAGCCATGGGATTAGTGGCACCCATTGCTTGGGCAGTGTTTAGAGAAAGATTCCAGACGAAGTATTTCGATGCTGTGGCTCGGTACGACCTGCAGACCAGATTTACCAACTTGAAGCAAGGAGGCAGAACAGTCGACAGTTATGCATCGGAGTTTTTTAGACTCAGTAGGTTTGCCCCCACCTTGGTGGCGACCGAGTTTGATAGGGCCCAGCGGTTCCAGCAGGGACTGCATTTGGAGATCTTGTTGGCGGTTGAGCAGTTCGAGCACCAGACGTTCGATGCAGTCTTGAGAGCAGCTAGGAGGCATGAATACACCTCCCAGAGGATCGTGGATAGGACCGGAGGTAGGAAGCGGTCCCACAGTCAGATGCACCAATCATCAGCTCCAGTCCCGACAGCTAGGGGATTGACCATTGGAACTCCGAGACGGGCGGCCTCAGTAACGTCGGTTCAGCATTCGACCCCGACGTACCCGCAGCAGCAGAAGCAGAAGCAGACTTCCGCGATGGGATGTTCTCATTACAGAAAGCCAGGGCATGTGGTGGCAGACTGTCGCAGGGCGCAGGAATTGTGCCTGGCTTGTGGAGCAGCAGATCATAGGATAGGGGCTTGTCCGAATAGGGGTGGTTCATCAGCATCCAACCCTTCTAGCTCTTCGGTGAAAGGACCGGCCCCAGCACCAGTTCAACAGCAGCCGTATCAGTCTTCGAGACCCTTGCCGCCTCAGTCTCAGGCATTCCAGCAACAACACCCCCAGCAGTATGCACAAGCCCAAGCTCAGACCCAGAATAGGTAGAGAGGTTTCCAGCAGAGGGGACCAGCAACCAGAGGACAAGGTCAGGCCATGATGATGGCTATGGAAGAAAAAGTTGCACCAGGTGAGGTTGTGGCAGGTACTATTCTCGTCAACTCCTCTTCAGCGTCTGTATTATTTGATTCTGGTGTATCGCATTCATTTATGTCTGCACGATTCGCGACACGGATATGATTGGAGCCCGAGTCATTATCAGTGAGGCTCAATATACTTACTGGTAATGGCCTTGTGGGATTAGATCGAGTGTTTTTCTCGTATCGGATCGTAGTTAGCGGTAGGGAGTTCCCCGCTAGATTCATAGAGTTTCCTATGGCAGACTATGATGTAGTCCTAGGCATGGATTGGTTGAGGAACCAGTATACTAGGATAGACTGCCATATTGGCAGAGTTGTCTTTAGTATCCCCGGCGAGCCAGAGTTTTCGTTTTTCAGAGGCGTAGTGGAGCCATCTTCCCCAGCATTGCGTATGGCAGTAGCGGCAGTGCAGTTACCCCGGATAGTTGAAGAGTTTCCAGATGTCTTTCCAGAGGAGCTTTCAGGGATGTCGCCAGAGCGAGAGATTGAGTTCACTATAGACTTGATTCCCGGGATAGCACCAGTATCAGAGCGAGTCTACATGATGTCACCTTCAGAGTTGGAAATTTTATACAAGATGATTGAAGAACTGAGGACCAAGGGATTCATCCGTGCTAGTGGATCGCCTTGAGGAGCCCCGATGCTTCTTGTAAAAAAGAAGGATGGTACGTCCAGGCTATGTATTGATTATCGTACCTTGAATTCGATGACAATCAAGAACAGATACCCTCTTCCGAGGATAGATGACTTGTTTGATCAGCTTAGAGGGGCTTCAGTGTTCTCGAAGATCGACTTGCGGTCGGAATACCACCATATCAGAGTCAGAGAGCAGGATATCCCGAAGACAGCATTCAGATCGAGGTATGGATATTGGGAGTTCCTTGTTATGCCCTTTGGAGCGACCAATGCGCCGGCCGTATTCATGGACCTCATAAATCGCATTTTCATGCCTTACTTGGATCAGTTTGTGATCGTGTTCCTGGATGACATCCTTGTCTACAGCAAGAGTAAAGCAGAGCTTGAGCAGCATCTCAGAGTCGTCCTCCAGACGCTTAGGGAGCATCAGTTGTACGCCAAGTTCAGTAAATGTGAGTTCTGGCTCGATCGCATTTCATACTTGGGTCACATCATTACTCGAGGAGGAGTGGAAGTGGATCCCCAGAAGATTGTGGCTATCGAGTCATGGCCGGTACCCAGCTCAGTGGCAGAGGTTCGCAGCTTCCTTAGATTGGCCGGCTACTACCGGCGGTTCGTTTCAGATTTTGCAAGGATTTCAGCGCCGATGACCCAGTTGACCCGCAAGGATGTGCCATTTGTTTGGACAGCAGAATGTCAGGAATCATTTGAGAAGTTGAAGCGAGGTTTGATAACGGCTCCCATTCTTACCCTTCCAGATGGGACCGGAGGATTCACAGTTTATTGCGACGCTTCAGGCAGAAGATTGGGGTGTGTCTTGATACAGCATGGGAAGGTAATATCTTATGCGTCACGTCAACTACGTGATCATGAGAAGAATTACCCGACCCACGACTTGGAATTGGCGGCGGTAGTGTTTGCTTTGAAGTTATGGAGACACTACCTGTACGGAGATAGAGTGGAGATCTTTACTGATCATAAGAGCCTGAAGTATGTTTTCACCCAGAAGGACCTTAATATGCGACAGAGAAGATGGCTCGAGCTACTGGTGGACTATGATATAGATTTGTAGTATCATCCCGGGAAGGCCAACGTTGTAGCAGATGCATTGAGCAGGAGAGCCGGAGTTTATTTCCTGACGGCGCAACCAGAATTATTGGCAGATCTTTAGAAGATGGGAATCGAAGAGGTTCTTCCAACCAGCGTGGCATTGATGGCCAGCCTACAGGTTCATTCCAGCATAGCTGAGAGAATCCGGATGGCGCAGTCAACAGATTCCAAGATCCAGCGACTCAGAACAGAGTGTGAAGCAGGAAGAAGGCCAGAGTTATGTATCCATGAAGACGGTACACTTCGGCACGGCACTCGTCTTTGTGTACCCAGTGGAGATATCAGACAGAAAGTCATGGCAGAAGCCCACAGTTCGCAATATTCTATTCATCCGGGTGGTACGAAGATGTACCGTGATATTCGTCAGCATTTCTGGTGGAATGGCATGAAGAAGGAGATAGCCTGGTTTGTCTCTCGGTGTTTGGTTTGCCAACAGGTTAAACCTGAACATCAGAGGCCCGCTGGACTTCTTCAACCCTTACCGATCCCAGAATGGAAATGGGAACATATAACCATGGATTTCGTGACCGGATTGCCCAGATCTCCGGTCGGCAGAGATGCTATTTGGGTAATTATGGACAGGCTTACCAAGGTGGCACACTTTCTCCCATTCAGAGTTGGACAGTCGATGGTGCAGTTAGCAGAGATGTATCTCAGGCAGATCGTCAGGCTTCACGGTGTGCCAGTCAGCATCACCTTGGACAGGGATTCAAGATTCACATCACACTTTTGGCGCAGCTTGCAGAAGAGTTTGGGGACTCGCCTTCAATTCAGCTCAGCTTATCACCCGCAGACGGATGGTCAATCAGAGCGCACAATCCAGACTCTTGAAGATATGTTGAGATCCTGTACCCTTGACTTTGATGGTTCATGGGAGAATCATCTGCACCTGGTGGAATTCTCGTACAACAACAGTTATCAGGCCAGTATCCAGATGGCACCCTTCTTGGCTCTTTATGGCAGGAAGTGCAGATCCCCGCTAGCATGGGACGATGTCGGGGAGAGGCAGATGCTCGGACCCGAATTGATACCAGACGGTTGAAGTGGTCAGGAAGGTCAGAGATCACCTCCGAGTTGCCCAGGACCGCCAGCGCCATTGGGCCGATGCTCATCGGTATCCCTTAGAATTTCCTGTCGGCGACCATGTATTTCTTAGGATCTCGCCTAACCGTGGCGTCATTCGCTTTGGCGTACGAAAAATGCTTAGTCCTAGGTATATAGGGCCGTTCGATATTCTAGAGCGAGTAGGAGATGTATCCTATCGTCTCGCTCTTTCGCCGTCGCTAAGTGAGGTGCATGATGTATTCTATGTATCCCAATTACGACGGTATATTCCGGACCCGAGCCACATCCTAGACCATTCGAAATTGGTTGTTGGTACCAACCTTTCGTATGAGGAGAGGCCCGTGTCTATATTGGACCGGAGGGAGAAGATACTCAAGAACAAGACTATTAAATTAGTCCGTGTTGCTTGGGGTCATCACTCTCTAGGTGAGTCAACGTGGGAGCGTGAGGACGACATCCGATCGCGATATCCCTACCTGTTTGACTCGTGAGGTATAATATCTTTCTTATGCCTTACGTTTTCCCTTCCTTGCTTGCATTGTATGATTGTATGATTGAACTGCTTAGTGTAACTTGCCTGTGCTTAATGTAGCTTGTCGTGACAATCTCTAGCTCCTTGATTAAATTCCGAAGATGGAATTCTTTTAAGGTGGGTAGAGTTGTCACCCTCATTTCTCGTATTTTCCCGTATTTTGTATTTATACTCGTATCAGGATTTTGGCATATATTTTTATTTTTCTCAACTTGTGGAATTTCGATATTTCTCGTATTTTGGGTTTTGTCATGGCTCGGTTTTAATTGGATTGGGTTTGGTTTGGTTTAATGAGTATTGGAACACCTTAGCCTATCCTCCACCCTCAACATACCACATCCCACCCTCTTTAAAACTCTACCAACTTTTCTCTCTCCTCATAAACCTCTATTAATTTCTTCTTCTCCTTCCTCTACACAACACTCTTCTCCTTCCTCTACATAACACCCACCCATAGGCAAGTACACCTTGCCACCACATGAGAACCCTCTTTTATCTGTCCATTTGCTAGTTTAGGACATGGTGATCAACATTAGAACTTGGCATTTTGTGATTTGGAGTCTCCATTGTTCTAGATCTAGGTTTTCCCTATTTTCAAATTTACATGGATTTTTATGGAGTTTGATGTTTCCATGTGGAAGAGAGTTCCAATCCACCCTGTTTGGAACTTTGGAAATTCGAATTTGGAGTTCGGATGGCCTAGTTATGATGCTTTGAAGTTTTGGAGCCATTGGAGCTTCTTCTCAGCCATGGAGAAGAAGACCGTGACTTTTTGCGTACGCAGCTCTCCTACGTGTGTGACTTTTTGCGTACGCAGCTCTCCTGCGTGCGTGACTTTTGTGCGTACGCAGCTCCCCTGCGTGCGTGCCTTTGTGTGTACGCTGCTCCCCTGACCCCTTGCTTAACCCATTGGCTCTTGGAGTATTGGTTTTATTTCTCGACTTGGTTTCTCTTTTGTGGATTTGGATTTTCCTGAAGATTTGTTCAACACAGTACGACTATCTTGACCCGACACGACCTAACACGGTTTTCAAGTAATTGTTTATGACTAGTATGGTTCTCGGGGTTTTCTGTGGATTATGATTTTGGTATTCTTTGATCTCCTTGCTAGTGACCCAGTGGGGTGCACACCTAACTTGTAACTTGTAATTAATCTTTGTGACTTGATAACTTGATAGTGGCCTGTGGCGGCGCACTCCTGACTTGTAGCATGACTTGATAACTTAACGCTGTTGCGACGGCTAACTTAACTTGACCTGCCTTGACATCGTGGGTAGTTCTTTCTTGCTTGCTTGTTAAATCCACTTGTCTTGTCTTGCATCATGTCTAGGATGGAACTCCTGAGTACCGCGGTCAGGAGTACCTACTAAAATGGATTAAGGTTAATAACTAGAATAACACAGTAGTCATGAAGAGATGACACAGCTATAGGCAATCCCGTTACCTGGGCGCTCTTGGGATCTGTAGCCTGCCGACGAGTAGGGCGCATTTCCAGCACACTGTCATGTGTTGCACCTTCTAAGTCACCTAAGGGTACATGCGTTCCTAGACGATGTACCCACCTGAATTCAACCCCTAATTTTCGACCTGGGTAACCTGGATGGTCTGCAGGGCTTGTGGCTGTAGAATAATCTTACTGCATCTTGTTAGTAATTAGGCCTGTGATAACCCTAGTTAGTTAAAGTAGTAAGCCGTAGTATCTGCTTGGCCGTGATTGATTGAATGAGGTATAACCAGTCTAGCCATGTCTTGATCCAGTACAAGATTGCTTTCTGTCTTGATTTATTACATTATTATCTTGCCGATAAATGGTAGAAAATCAAGTTCTGTTCAGACGAAGGGTTACAACCCCGGTCCTTGTTTGGTTTACGGGTTGTAACCTGGTTATCGGAATAGTTCCATGGTTATCTCGTCGTATATCATCTTGACATATTTTCTTAAATTTTAGTTTTACTATTAGACTTTCTTGTGCTAATTGCTGGCTTTTGTTCTTATTTCGTGGCCCCCTTGTGGCACTTGCTCTTTCTGGGGTTGACCCAGCTGGTTTTGTGTGGCCAGATTTCGGAGCAGCTCCCGAGGATCTACCAAGCTTCCAGCCCAATGGTGACAACTAGACGGAACCCGGGCCAAGAGTGGGTTTTTCCTTTTTGTCTTGCCCACTTTATTGTAAAACTATTCTTTTGAGGCGTTTAGCCGACGAGCACCTGTTAGCTCGATGCACTTAACTTACTGTCTGCCTACGGATTGTAAACATGATTAACAAATCCTAGGGTTGATCATGTACGACTAAACTCTCGCTAGTCCTGACATTTTGTAACGACTAGCTTCATGATCAGCTGAATATGTAATGTTTGGGACGCCTTACTATTGTATATTTAATGATCATACATCTTGCGACCTTACTTACTTGTTTGTGATTGAGACATTAGGCTTGTTCATGACCATAAGAGACTGTTGGCTTGTAGTAAACCCTCATATATCTAGACAGCCGTAAACCCTCATATATCTAGACAGCCGTGTCTTCGTCGTTGAACGAATAAACCTCCTTCGGCCTTGGTGCAAGTGGAGGTTTTTGAGCAGGTGCTGACGTACCTTTTGAGGCATTGACAGTCAATGCCTGTTTCCCCTTTGTCTCTCGTCCGGGGTTGTTGGCTGCAGGCTGTTTCCCCTTGTCCTCAAAGGCAGGGAAACTGACTCCCAGAAGACGAGCATTGGCCGCCTTCTTCTCTGCGGCTTCTGCTTCAATGATCAAGGAGCTCCAGTCGGGAGGAGGAGTGGAGTTAAGCCAGAGTTTGACTGTAGGCAGCATGTTCATGCTGTAGGAGGAGAGAAGTGCATGTTCTGGCGTGCCCGGGGGCAGTCTGAAGCAGGCATGTCGGAAGCGTTAGATGAACACTCGAACTGTTTCCTTCTCCTTCTGGTGTATCTCTATAAGGGACGCTATTGTCATGTCCTTTCCGCCGTCGTAGAAACGGTCGAGAAAAAGATGCGTCAGGTCGTCGAAGGAAGATATTGAATTGTCGGGGAGGCTGCAGTACCAGTCGTACGCCACTCCTTTCAGTGCCCCAACAAATATGCTGGTAAGTAGTGCGTCCTCCTTCGGAAGATGTCCCACTACTAAAATAACCCATTTTAGCGACGTCAGAAGACGTCGCTAAATAAGGAAAATACGTCGCTAAAATCTATTTGCGACGTATTTAGCGACAAAAATTGGATGTCGCGTATAGGCAAGTCGCAGATGACAATTTTGTCGCAGAACGTCGCTGTTTGCGATGTCACATTTTGTGTTGCTAGACGTCGCAAAATTTGCGACAGATAGCGACGTAAGGTTACGTCGCCAAAATAGCAACGTAGAGCGACCACTTTGCGACCCGGTAAACATTATACATGATGACATGGCATGGCAGCCACGTGGGCACTATAGCGACGCCGAGCGACATATTTAGCGACGTCCAGTTTAGCGACGTCTTTATTAAGCGACGTATAGCGACGTGTATGTTCCGTCGCTGTACGTCGCAGAACGTCGCTATACGTCGCAGATATTATAAAAAAAAATTTAAAAATATAATTGGTATTTTTGTTAAGCTGTGTGTCTGTGTTTACAGTGTGTGTGAAGTGCAGTGTTCGAACCATCGACAGTTTCTCTTACTGTTCTATGTTTTATCTTGGATAGAAAGAGCAACAGTTCAGGGTGCACTTCTCAGAGCTTCCTCTTCACGTCCTTCACCTTCTCGGGAACCTTTACGACATCCGGAGAAAGTGAAGGACGTGAAAATGAAGCTCTCAGAAGTACACCCTGAACTGTTGCTCTTTCTATCCAAGATAAAACATACAACAGTAATCGAAACTGTCGATGGTTCCGAACACTGCATTTCACATTCACTGTAAACACAGACACATATCATCACAAAAATACACTTTATAATTTTTTAAAATTTTGGCAACACCTCCTTTGTATATCAGATCATCGCTTATAACCCAGCGTAGGTATATTTGTCATCCCCGTCGTAGATATCATAAAGTAAATATCACAATAAAAATAAGAGACAGTACAAAGTAAATATCACAGACACACATCCTCACAAACACCCAATAGAGTCAAATAAAAATGGAAGATGATAAAAAGTCTCCCACCAAGTGTATAAACGAAAGTGTACCAATAAACAATTTGCCCATAGGGCCAATACATACAAGTCATAAAAAAATCAATAAAATCACTGTGGACACCTGCCGCGCAACTGGGATAGAATGTAGTCATACTGTGTAAAACCCTAAATTTCTACTATTTTTTTATTATTTATTAATTTGAATGGATTTAAAATTTTTGGTACTGTATGTCACGTAGTCGTATTGTACGTCGTATGCGAAATTTACGTTTGCTCGACGAGTACGAATATGTGCGAGCGTACATATTTTATAAAAATATTTTCTTTTCTATTTTAATATACACTTTCAAAATTATATAATTATTATTCTTGCTATAAAAAAAAGCCTTTTGTTTCTAAAAAGTTATTAATAATAAATAATATTTTGTATACTAGAAAAGCCTAATTATGTAAAGGATATTTGTTGCATACAAATATTTTGTTATTTATTTATTGGTCTATTTTAAATAAAAGTATAATTTTCGAAATTTATTAATAGTAATATTTTATTGTTCAAAAAGATATTTAAAAATATTTATTATTTTCGAAATTATTATTATTGGTATTTTGAAAAATATTTTTGGAAGTTATTTTGGCCAATTAAATCTTGATTTAATGTTTGGAATTATTTAAATAGATTAAACTAGTATCTATATTTGGAATTGGATTATTTGATTTGATTTTAAACTAAAAGGGATTTAATTTAAATAGGATTTGCATTTGGATTTGGATTTGAATTTAATAGATTGGTTTATCTAATTTGGGTTTAAATTCTCCTAATCCCTATCTTATTGGGAATTCCCACATCCTATAAATAGGCAGGTACTCCTCCAATTCATTATTCTCCACCCACAACAAATTCCTCCACAAATACTTCTCCACAAGTGCAGTGCCTCGTGTCCGTGTTCCACGTCCCAATTTCTTATTCCAATTTTTACAATTACAATTATTCTTTCGTGTCGTCAACCCCGACACATATCAATCTCTAATCCTAGCCGAACCCCTCCGGCCGTTACCACCACCCGCCTCCAGTATCGTCCCCACTCCTTGCCACCATAGCCCCTTCACCTCCGTCAGTATCACCAGACTACCGCGGCCATCATCGTCTTCTCCGCAACCACCACCACCATGTAACCACCATCCCACAGACTTGTGCCACCGACCAAAAACACAGACCATCACCTAACGCCGGCATCACCATCATCATCACCACACCTCCCCAGCCATCACAGACCGTCACCCGCCGCCACGGCCAACGCCGGCATCACCAAATCACCACCACCGCCTCCGTAGACAACCAGCCTCGACACACCCCAGCCAAACGGCGCCATCCAAAAAGAAAAAGAAAAAATAAAACCTAACCAAGATTCACCTCCGACCTGAACCGCGATCTCCCGTCGCGCCCTGCCGCGCCCGCCGGCGAGTCGAACCCATGGCAGTGCTTCCCAGCACGCCGGCCGACCATCCACCCGATCTCACCATGAGCCCCAAATCCGCCGGCAACTTCTAGCCGTGCTCGACCAGCCTCGCCCACCGGAGAACCGCCGCGCTCGACCTTCCTCAGCCCTCACCTTTGCCACCGAAAACCCTCTTTCTCTCGATCCTCCACCGCCTGGAGCCCATCCTCCGCAGGCGTCGTCGACTCTGCGGAGGAGCACCCGGCCGAAACCCTTCGCAGCCCCATCTCCGCCCTTCGTCCCTCTCTCGACGATCGCTCCACCCGCAACCCTTCCTCGCCGGAGCTCCCCATCTCCGCCGATCAAATCCACCGACTCCCGCTCCTCTCTTTCCTTCTATCTCTCCCTCTCGAACACCCCGACCGCTCGGAGCCTCCGCGATGAGCTGCGCCACCGGCCGACCTCCGCTCGTCTCTCCGTTTTTTTTTCTGCCACCCTCACTTTCCCAACTCCTCTGCTCTCTCTCTCTCTTCCTTTTACTCAAAGAACAGCACAGTGTTCGAAGATTAGCTGTTGTTATTGTTAATATTAATATTATTATTATTATATTTTTTTGGTTGTTTTTGTTTTATTTGATTATTGTTGATAATTTTTGTGTTTTGGGTATTAGTTATATTTTTCTCTCCTTTTAGTAAATAGCTATTTTAAGTTATTATTATTATTATTATTATTATTATCATTATTATTATTATTATATTTGTTTTGCTTATTTGTTATTTTTACCAGGGTATAGCTAAGTTTATAGATATGTAGGAAAAGGGTATTTCGTGTTATTATTATTATTTATTTTGTTTGTTTCTTGGTATAGGGTAGTTGCTTTATAAATTTTATTATTATTAACATATTTATTGTTATTAATATAATTATTATTCATATTATTTTTATTATGATTAATGCTGCTCTTATTGTTAAAACTATTCTTTGCAAAACATTATTTTTTTTTCTTTTTCCATAAAAATAATATTTTTCTAACTATTTCCAAAGGTATAATTTTTACCAAAAACGGTTTTATACTTTTCAAGTATTTCTCTAGAAACTATTTCTTTACAAATAAAAATATATTTTACTAATAAAAGTGTATTTTTAAGTGTTATAGAATACTTTCAAAATTCGTATAAATATTATCTATCCAATTCCTTTCGATTTCCATCATGTCCAATCCCACTATACTCGTTCTCTTGTCAATTCTTACTCTGTGTCAACCCTAACTAATATGACCGTCCTGGACCTGATGGAACTGTCCGTGCCATCACCCGAGGTCACCATGTATAGTTGTTGTACCGAAGTCGCAGTTCATGCCACCATGATTATCGCAGCACACCAGGCGCCCCACCAGGCAAGACACCTTGTCATTTGCTGTTTAATTATTTTAGCTCATATTTCATGCATGTCTATTATTTTCTTTATGCAAAATAAACTGTGATACATAGCATAACTGTTAGAACTTACCGTTCATTTATTTTTCCTGCTGTGTATTATTTTTTTCACATTAAACCTAGATTTAAGGGACCACCTTGTGTGTTGCATTCATTGGCCTTGACACATTGTAACACGAGGTTGTGTGTCGCATGTAGAACACGAAAGTGCGTGATTGGCTGGCCACCAGTACGTACAAGTCGTGCGATAGGAATAACCGCTAATAGAGATTGCATGCTAGTTTGACTTAGCAGTTATAGTGGTTTGTGTTGTGGATGCAACACAGTAGGCATTGGGCGGGGAGGACAATTCCTTAGCGTATGGGCTTCGATGCACTTCCCTTGTGACCCGGACTCTCCGCCGGAGATACGGGGTTGATGACCCAAGATTACTGACGACCACTGATGATTCTGCAGAACGTCATGCTCTTCCTAATGGGGCCTCTGGTGCCCAAAGGGGGACTACACCGATCCTATTCAGCCAGGGCCCATGCGTAGGAAGGATTGTTCTTAACAACATTTCACTTAGAAAGGTAGGCTACCCTATCCGTTAGGTACGAGTACTTTTGGTTTGGGTACTTGTATTTGACCGTGGCTTGGAACAATAACTTGTCTCGGATTAGTTCGTCACATCTTGTCCTTGTTTGGTTGTAGGTGTGACTTACTACTTCGATGAGAAGGTATTGAACCTTGTTGGGGTCCGGATACCATATCGGATTCTTAGCATGGAAAGATACGTCGCCGTGAATTAGTTTACCATCTCATGTCCTTGTTTGGTTGGGGGGATGGTACGCTCGTTCAGTAGGTGCGTATTGGACCATGTTATAAATTTGATTTACTTATTTATTGAGCAATATTTATTCAGTTTATATGGCATGCTATTATGTGTCTTGTTACGTCCCTCTGAGGACCTGGTTGTCTTGCCAGGTATGTGCTATTGTCTTTCGCAGGTGCTTTCGCTCTAGCCGTGTTCCTTGCTATTTTTCGAGGATGATTGCATTTGGATCGTCTTCGCTTCGCTCGCCACTCATTTCATTTTCTATGTACTTTTCTTTATTTTGTTGGTAGTGGATTTGTCTCTGCCCAACATATTGTATCAAGACAAATTCATTCTCATTATATGATCTTTTATTCATTTATTCTGTGTGGATGAGATTAGTTATGGTTCTACTGTATTATACAGCTTATGTATTTATACGAGGTTTCCATATATTGGAGTATACTTCGTATGAATACAGCTGGCATGTCTACGTTCCTAGTCTTACGTATTTTGGGACTGGGGCGTTACATGTTTTTGTGGTGGCCCATGCAGGTCAGATAAATTGTTTGGTTACTTTACCGTACCAAGCAAGCCTGCGTATAGGATTAGAAGTCTAGGATCTCATCCACATACTTGACCTCTTTCCTTGATTTTATCTACCGTTTGACTCATCAATTGCATCTTGCTTGCTTCCTTCCATCCCTATTCTTATCTTTCCTTCGTGCTTGCTAGAGATTGACCCCACTAGTTAGTTGTCCCAAACACCCTTAGCTTAATTCTTTTAAGTTGGGTAGAATACCCCACGACTTGACACACCCTCGACCATTAAGAAAATACCAATAGTACTACCTAGACCATAGAGACTAGAGAAAGTTAACCCTTTTGGTCAACCAAACCTTGGACAATAAAACCATAGAAATATTGTATAGGAATAAAAGACTTAGATCCTTATGACTCTTAGACTATTCATATTTGATTTTATTTATCTACCATCGTGCCTATATTTTTACAAACTAGACTAATGATGCTAATGTAGCCTAGTTTTTGCAAGCTTAATTCTTTATCACGCTTGTTCATGACATATGTTATTGGAGGCCTCCACTAACAGATTGTCTAATCAGAACCGGTGCATAATGGTCTGATCAACCGAGTGCACTTTGGTTCGCTTTTGTCTATTACTCTACGTGGACGGAAACATAATTAAACGTGGCCCTTACAATCCATCCACGACTGCCTTGACAATTTCTTTAAAATTCTTTTCGGTCGTCTTTGAATCACGTACTCGTATTCGATAAGATCGTCTTTTGAACCCCTTAATGCTTTCGCCTTCACCTACTCTAGAAGGACGAACGCGTTATACTAGGATCTCCTTTAGCCCTTCTATCGATAATGACCATTATCACTCTATGTTGCTACTCGTCCTTTCTCGGCCTATCATGACCTTCCAATTCACTTAATATAGAAGTGAAATCTAATTCGTTCTCTAAAATCGTGCCCTCAAGAGACCATAACTTTAAGGCCTCTAATTTATTTTATTTTCTTAAACCCATACTATTCTTTATTGCGCGTCATCTTAAACATTTCCTTCTCGCGTTAATCCATGACTATCTTCGTCTTATTGAAATCACGACGCTAATGCAAGTTTTCATTAAACGTCGTTCCTTTGTCTTGATTTGACTATGCTTCCTTATCGATACCCCCTTGTGCCTTTCACCCCCTCCTAATTCTTAATTTCGAGGACGAAATTCTTTTAAGTTGGGTAGGATGTAAAACCCCTAAATTTTTACTATTTTTTATTATTATTTATTAATTTGTATGGATTTAAAATTTTTGGTACTGTATGTCACGTAGTCGTATTGTACGTCGTATGCGAAATTTACGTTTGCTCGACGAGTACGAATATGTGCGAGCATACATATTTTATAAAAATATTTTCTTTTCTATTTTAATATACACTTTCAAAATTATATAATTATTATTCTTGCTATAAAAAAAAAGCCTTTTGTTTCTAAAAAGTTATTAATAATAAATAATGTTTTGTATACTAGAAAAGCCTAATTATGTAAAGGATATTTGTTGCATACAAATATTTCGTTATTTATTTATTGGTCTATTTTAAATAAAAGTATAATTTTCGAAATTTATTAATAGTAATATTTTATTGTTCAAAAAGATATTTAAAAATATTTATTATTTTCGAAATTATTATTATTGGTATTTTGAAAAATATTTTTGGAAGTTATTTTGGCCAATTAAATCTTGATTTAATGTTTGGAATTATTTAAATAGATTAAACTAGTATCTATATTTGGAATTGGATTATTTGATTTGATTTTAAACTAAAAGGGATTCAATTTAAATAGGATTTGCATTTGGATTTGGATTTGAATTTAATAGATTGGTTTATCTAATTTGGTTTAAATTCTCCTAATCCCTATCTTATTGGGAATTCCCACATCCTATAAATAGGCAGGTACTTCTCCAATTCATTATTCTCCACCCACAACAAATTCCTCCATAAATACTTCTCCACAAGTGCAGTGCCTCGTGTCCGTGTTCCACGTCCCAATTTCTTATTCCAATTTTTACAATTACAATTATTCTTTCGTGTCGACAACCCCGACACATATCAATCTCTAATCCTAGCCGAACCCCTCCGGCCGTTACCACCACCCGCCTCCAGTATCGTCCCCACTCCTTGCCACCATAGCCCCTTCACCTCCGTCAGTATCACCAGACTACCGCGGCCATCATCGTCTTCACCGCAACCACCACCACCATGTAACCACCATCCCACAGACTTGTGCCACCGACCAACACAGACCATCACCCAACGCCGGCATCACCATCATCATCACCACACCTCCCCAGCCATCACAGATCGTCACCCGCCGCCACGGCCAACGCCGGCATCACCAAATCACCACCACCGCCTCCGTAGACAACCAGCCTCGACACACCCCAGCCAAACGGCGCCATCCAAAAAGAAAAAGAAGAAATAAAACCTAACCTAGACTCACCTCCGACCTGAACCGCGATCTTCCGTCGCGCCCTGCCGCGCCCGCCGGCGAGTCGAACCCATGGCAGTGCTTCCCAGCACGCCGGCCGACCATCCACCCTAGCCACCCGATCTCACCATGAGCCCCAAATCCGCCGGCAACTTCTAGCAGTGCTCGACCAGCCTCTCCCACCGGAGAACCGCCGCGCTCGATCACCTTCCTCAGCCCTCACCTTTGCCACCGGAAACCCCCTTACTCTCCGATCCTCCACCGCCTGGAGCCCATCCTCCGCAAGCGCCGTCGACTCTGCGGAGGAGCACCCGGCCGAAACCCTTCGCAGCCCCATCTCCGTCCTTCGTCCCTCTCTCGACGATCGCTCCACCCGCAACCCTTCCTCGCCGGAGCTCCCCATCTTCGTCGATCAAAACCACCGACTCCCGCTCCTCTCTTTCCTTCTCTCTCTCCCTCTCGAACACCCCGACCGCTCGGAGCCTCCGCGATGAGCCGAGCAACCGGCCGACCTCCGCTCGTCTCTCCGTTTTTTTTTGCCACCCTCACTTTCCCAACTCCTCTCCTCTCTCTCTCTCTTCCTTTTACTCAAAGAACAGCATAGTGTTCGAAGATTAGCTGCTGTTATTGTTAATATTAATATTATTATTATTATATTTTTTTGGTTGTTTTTGTTTTATTTGATTATTGTTGATAATTTTTGTGTTTTGGGTATTAGTTATATTTTTCTCTCCTTTTAGTAAATAGCTATTTTAAGTTATTATTATTATTATTATTATTATTATTATTATTATTATTATTATTATTATTATTATTATTATTATTATTATTATTATCATTATTATTATTATTATATTTGTTTTGCTTATTTGTTATTTTTACCAGGGTATAGCTAAGTTTATAGATATGTAGGAAAAGGGTATTTCGTGTTATTATTATTATTTATTTTGTTTGTTTCTTGGTATAGGGTAGTTGCTTTATAAAATTTATTATTATTAACATATTTATTGTTATTAATATAATTATTATTCATATTATTTTTATTATGATTAATGCTGCTCTTATTGTTAAAACTATTCTTTGCAAAACATTATTTTTTTTCTTTTTCCATAAAAATATTATTTTTCCAACTATTTCCAAAGGTACAATTTTTACCAAAAACGGTTTTATACTTTTCAAGTATTTCTCTAGAAACTATTTCTTTACAAATAAAAATATATTTTACTAATAAAAGTGTATTTTTAAGTGTTATAGAATACTTTCAAAATTCGTATAAATATTATCTATCCAATTCCTTTCGATTTCCATCATGTCCAATCCCACTATACTCGTTCTCTTGTCAATTCTTACTCTGTGTCAACCCTAACTAATATGACCGTCCTGGACCCGATGGAATTGTCCGTGCCACCACCCGAGGTCACCATGTATAGTTGTTGTACCGAAGTCGCAGTTCATGCCACCATGATTATCGCAGCACACCAGGCGCCCCACCAGACAAGGCACCTTGCCATTTGCTGTTTAATTATTTTAGCTCATATTTCATGCATGTCTATTATTTTCTTTATGCAAAATAAACTGTGATACATAGCATAACTGTTAGAACTTACCGTTCATTTATTTTTCCTGCTGTGGATGAGGGTACGAAACTGCCCTCTCCATCCCCAGGCCGAGGCTTACGGGACTGCCTAATGTAAAATCCTCCGCGTCGTCCTCCTGGTCTAGTCATTCCTGATAATAACATATGTCAATAAAATAAAAATACATATTTATATAATAAACATCACAGATTTTTGAAAAATATCATGGTCACAGATAAAAGTGTCACTAAAGTGTCACAGATTTATTATTACAAAAATACATATTTATATGATAGACATCACAGATTTCAATCCTCTTCTGAAAATTCATCTAGTTCGTTTAGCTCATCTTCTTCTTCTTCTTCCTCCTCTACATCTTCACTTTCATCTGCATCTTCCTCTTCAGATAATTCTACTTCTTCTACACAATTATATGTGTAATGAGGAACTTCCGTCGTGTCCACTTTTATAATATTTGTTACAAGAGGTAGTTCATCCTGTTGATAAGCTATATTGTCAACCTCAAAGGTATTTCTAGCTTTGGTCTTGCATACTGCCCACCAGTCCGACCTTGTTGTTCCCCGTTTAGGATAACTTGTGAAGTATACGAGCTGAGCCTGACTTGATAGGACAAATGGTTCATAGGCTTGATATCGACGCCGATAGTTTATATCAACAAGACCGTGCTTGTCTACTTTCCAACCTTGACCTTCAATCGGATCGAACCAATCACACCTGAATAACACAATCTTAGCAGGCTCTATTCCATAACTATATGTCAGCTCCACGATCTTCCGTAGCACGCCATAGAAATCGTTGCCCGCATCAACATCTTTGTAGTTCGAAGATCTGATACACAAACAGCTATTTTTGGTGGAGTCGCGATCCACAAAGTTGTCTCTGATCGGGCAAGTTGTTGACTTGAACCTAAACCCATTAACACAGTAGCTTGGCCATATTTTTGCAGCATAAATTGGTCCCTTGGCTAGCGTTCTAATAGACTCATTCTCAAGTCTTGCGTATGGACGATCGACCTAAATACCACGAAAGAAGCAATTAAGCTCATTCTCAATCAAGTGCATATACAGAAAGGTAATTACAGAGTTCTGAAGTCTTACATATGCACTCAACCATGATGGAAAATAACGCCTCATTTCTTGTTCTAGTTCTTCTTCTGTTATGTGTGGCCTACCTGACCTCACATCATCATTAAATATGCTGAAAACAATATCGTGCAATTAATGTAATAGTATAATAATCAACACTATTAAAATAATATAGACGTATTATTTACTTACCCCTCCAGTTTTTCTACTTCCTCCTCGTCGTAGTTGAGTAATACTTACACCTGAGCAGCCCTTAGCTCATCATCGTTCAGATATCTCTTCTTCATTTTTACCCGATGGCTTTCCTGGAGCATTGAATACCTTCAGTATTGTATCATTACTTTCATGATCTCCGTCGTCGTTTCTGGATGCTCTCGTTCTATTAGTTACAACATGAGTCTGGAAATACATCGAACAAAAGTTTGTAATCTCCTCGAGAACATAGGCTTTACAAATAGAACCCTCGACCCGTGCCTTATTTTTCACCTTTCTTTTTAGGTGATTCAAATATCGCTCGAACGGGTACATCCATCGATATTCGACAGGTCCACCAACACGTGCCTCATAGGATAGATGGATCGGCAAATGCTCCATATAGTAGAAGAATCCAGGAGGAAACACCCTCTCTAGCTTGTATAGTGTTACCGCAATGTCCTTCTCTTGCTTTTCTAGACGATCAACGAGCAATTTCTTAGAACAAAGATCCCTGAAGAATATGCTAAGCTCCGTCAATGGATCCCAAACTGCCTGCGGTAAGAATTCTCGAAATGCAATCAGAATTAATCTCTCTATGAATACGTGACAGTCGTGGCTCTTCATACCCGTCAATTTGTTTTCCTTCGGATCGACACATCTTCTCAGATTTGACACATATCCGTCTGAAAATTTTAGGCCCTGGATCCACCGACAAAGTCTCACTTTATCCTCCTTGTCCAGCGAGAAAATTGACTTCGACAGGAACTGTTTTCCATTCTGCTGTATCAAATGCAACGCAGGATGTTTGCATATTTCTTCTAAGTCCAACCTGGCCTTGGGATTGTCTTTCGTTTTTTCCTTTACGTCCATCACAGTATTAATTATGTTATCAAACACATTCTTCTCAATATGCATGATATCAAGATTATGTCTGATCAGATTGGTACTCCAGTATGGCAGATCCCAGAATATGCTCCTCTTTGTCCAGTTATGATCTCTACCAAATCTATCGCACTTGTACCCAGTTGTAGGATCTTCGATAGCACTTGGAAAATCTTTAACCTCCTCCCATATCATGGCTCTGCACCACCTTGGCGGTGGATCACCCTTCTCTACAATGCCGGCACGGAATGCATTCCTGTTCCTTCTGAACAGATGATCTTTTGGCAGAAATTGCCGATGACAATCAAAGAAGCACAGTTTTTCTCCGTGTTTCAAGCGGAAAGCCTTATTACGGTCCATGCAATATGGACATGAGAGACGGCCATGAGTGCTCCATTCAGATAACATTCCATAGGCCGGAAAGTCGTTGATGGTCCACATAAGGGTTGCCTTCATCTGAAAATTCTGCTTCCTGGAAACATCGTACGTGTTAGCACCTACTTCCTATAACTGATTCAACTCATCTATCAAAGGTTGTAAGTATACGTCAATGTTCCTCTTGGGATTGTTCGGACCAGAAATTATAACGGTTAGAAACATGTACTGAGTCTTCATGCACATCCAAGGCGGTAGGTTATACGGAGTGAAAATCACAGGCCAGCACGAATATTGGGATCCCGAAAGACCAAAAAGAGTAAAACCGTCAGAAGATAGTCCCAACCTGACATTATGCAGATCTTAAGCAAAATCAGGATACACTCGATCAAAGTGCTTCCACGCTTCTCCATCGGATGGGTGATCCAACACTTCTTCAATCTGTTCTCGCATGTGCCAACTCATATTTTCGACCGTCTCTTTCACCATAAATAATCTTTGCAACCGCGACGTTAAAGGCAAGTAGTGCATTGAATCGATCGGTCTTCTTGCACCGGTAGACCTTCATATACTAGTTGTCTTATAGCAATCAGCACCACAAAATCTGCACACATCTTCGTCCTTGTCGTCTTTGTAGTACAACATGCACCAATTGCGACAGGAATCAATTTTTTCGTATCCCATCCAGAGCGATCTCACCATCCTCTTAGACCGGTAGAAATCTTTAGGCAACTTAGCACCCGCCGGCAAGATCTCTATAATCAACTCCAACACTCGGTTGTAGCA
Source organism: Iris pallida (assembly GCA_029216955.1). Lineage (NCBI taxonomy): Eukaryota > Viridiplantae > Streptophyta > Magnoliopsida > Asparagales > Iridaceae > Iris > Iris pallida. The sequence goes on from JANAVB010000800.1 coordinate 14,304,997, forward strand.
TTCTTGCAACATGTTAAAATCTGACTTAATGCTCAACAGTCTTGTAACCACCTCCAACGGTGAATGATCCTCATAACCAGGATACAATGGAGTCCTTGCGTTCTCCAGCAACTCTATGAACTGTACAGCATCGGCGTTCGGTGCCTCCTCAGGTGCATCATGAACGAAACTAGGCCCCACAGCGTCGAAAACTATGTTGACGCACCCGTCGTTGTATGCATGATTATCTGAAATAAAATTAGGTCCCGCATGCATATACGGCTCAACGTAAGGCTCCGACTCTGATGCTAAAGACACAACTTCTCCGTGTGCGGTCCACTGATAGTAATTAGGCGTGAAACCCCTCGAGTACAAATGATATATCACTTCAACTTTTGGATAATATTTCACGTTATGATATTTCACACATGAACACTTAATTTTGGTGTCGTCCATGTACTGAGGGAACGCCTTAGCAAACTGCAGGAACTGCTCTACTCCCGCTATGTATTCATCCTGCACACCACACATATCATCAGGACGACGATTGTACATCCATAAACGATTCTGCAAGTAGTAATTCATATCCATTTGGAAATAATTCTGCAAAGATGGACACACATTATCCAACAGGCACAAATTCATATATTATGTCTTATTATGGGACACACATTAGTAGCGGACAGTTACTAATAGCAATGATATGTAATCTAGGTCAAACTAGGTTGTACTAAGTCAAACAAAGTCAAACAAGGTCAAGCTAAGTCAAGCAAAGTCAAACAAGGTCAAAGTAGGTCAAGGGTTGACCTACTGTTGACTTTGTAAAGTCTTAGTCCAATCTAGGTCAGATGTTGACTCTACTTTGACTTTCAGTCAAAATAGTCAACCTTGGTCAAAAAAGGTCAAATCTAAGTCAAATATCCTATTTCTAGTCATTACCTACCAAGGTACCCTTTACCTTATCGCTATTGGTATCCCAATACCAATACCTTAAGTTGGTACCCTTTACCTTATCGCTATTGGTACCCTTTACCTTATCGCTATTGGTATCCAAATACCAATACCGTGGTAACATGGTTGGTACATTAAGGGTCTTTGACAAGATGACATGTTGCGAAAAAATATATCCTTATATATAGTTCTCCTACAAATTTTCTTTAACATTACGTAGAAGAACTATACGGATATATCTTTTCACAACATGTCACCTCCTCAAAGACCCTTAATGTGACAACCATGGTTTAAATTATCGACCGATCCGATACGGCCGATACCGATACGGTTTGCCATGTTCCGATCCGATACCGACCGATACCAAATATTGACCGATACCGACATTGGGGGTCTTTGTTCCGGTCAATTCGACAAAATCAATCGGTAAGGGTGACTACTATTTCATATAATTTCAAAACTACTAAGAAATAACGCTGAAATACTTAAAATTATGCCTAAATGTATAAAATATATGTTTTTAAATGTAAATAATTTATTAATAATTATTTGTTTTTCGATACCAAAGTCCGATACTCCGATACGATACCGCCGATACTACTGATATCGCCGATACCAATACTCATAAGAATAGTCCGATACCGATTCCGATACCGATATTGTGAACCTTGGGTATTTATATATATAGGTATATATGTATGTATTGTGTGTGTGTCCTGTGTCCTGTGTCCTGTGTCACAGAGTCGTGTCCGAAAACAAACCAAAGTCAAGTGTCCAAACCAAAGTCTTAATTTAAGTGAGGCCTAATAACAGCTAGTATTGAACATTTAATGATAGTCTATTATAAGAAGTAATATTTGCTTTGTGAAACCAAGTCTGCATCAGATTTTCTATTGTCGTAGAGTCCCTGTGAATTGGAAGTATGCATGCAAAGTCTTTATCGGATTTTATATTCGTATATTTGTCTATGTTGGCAGTGATGATCTTAACTTGTTGATGGTCTTATGACTTTGTTGTATTCCTCGTTAAGTATGATTGGTGAAGAGGCACATTTTCATGATATGGGATTGCAAATAACTCAGAGCCAAAAAGTTGACAATGCTCTAATGAACTATGATCAATTAATCAATGTTGTTAAAGCTGTCTGTGATTAGTCATTTGCTAGAAACATGATCTGTATTCTGCCTGTGATTAGTCAATTTTCTGAAAACAAGTATGGGCAATATGCTTCTAATGATTCTTGTCATCAATTCATTTGCTAGAAACAATAATGTTGTTGTTGCCTTCGAGTGTCATATCATGTCTTGTATTATGTATTCTCTATTTTGTAATTTTCGGAAATGAAAAATTATGTATTCTTTAAATTTATCAATATTGTTGTTGTGGCATTTGATTAGTCATTTGATGGAAATATTATGTATTATATCATTTTAACAGTTCATATATTATGTATTATTGTCATAAATTTCCATTAGATATTATGTAAAAATAATTTGTAAACTGGAACACATATATAAATGCAGTTATTTTATTTCAATTGCGCTCATTTGTTATTTTTTGGGCAACCAAACAATATTTATAGAAGTGTCCAAACCAAAGTCAAGTGTCCAAACCAAAGTCAAGTGTCCAAACCAAAGTCAAGGATTCATATACAAGTGTCATGTGTGTACGTGTCTCCCAAACCAAACTCGTGTCCAAATACTCGACACAATGTGTCCAAAAACAAACCAAAATCTTTGGGGACACAATGTGTGTTCGTGTGTCCGTGTGTGTGTGTGTCCGTGGGAGAGGAGGAGAAAGGAGAGGAGTTAGGTTACGGTTTACCTGAGGAAGAGGAGGAGGAGCTCGGATTGGGGGAGGGGGAGCTCGAGGAGGAGGAGCTCGAGGAGGAGGAGCTCGCCGGAGGGGGAGGGAGTCGCCGGGGGGGAGGGGGTCACCGAGGAGGGGAGGGCACTGACAGAGGGGGAGGGAGTCGCCGTGGGGGTGGGGGAGGAAATTAAAATTTTTGCAAGTTTTCGAGTGAGAGTGAGGCGGAAAGAAGGCAGCGGCGTGCCCTAAGTAAAATAACTTAGCGACGTCACGTGTTGACGTCGCTAAACGTCGCAAAAATGGCGACATATATTTATAATATGTTGCTAAACGTCGCTATTCAGCGACGTAGGAAACTCCTGTCGCAGAACGTCGCTAGGCAGCGACCTTTTGCGACGTGTTTATAAAGCTGTCGCTAATAGCGACATCATTTCTTGTCGTCGCTAAATTATGTCGCTATTAGATGATATTTTAGTAGTGTCCCGTCTGAGACTGGAAATACGTCATATAGCGATACGGACAGTCCTTTCCATCGTATGGCGTCAGTGTTTGTGGTTTATACTTAGGAAGATAAACCACCTTATTCCATTCGAGGGGATAGGGTTGGGGGATGCCCATCTTTTGGCGCTCCTCTTATCTTGTCTTGGACTCAAAGCGCTCGTGCAAGTCCCTGATCATCTCGACTACGTCTTCTGTGGAGCTAGGAGTCGGAGAAGGTGGTACCACCGAGAGTTGAGCATTTGAGGGATTCGACATCCGAGGTGCTTCGCGGCGATCTATGTCCGAGGATACCCGTTGAAGGGGTACACTCGATTCTCCATTGGCCCCTGGGTCGGGACCGGTAGAAGGTGTCCTGGCCAAAGCTGACCGTATCTCAAACACGTCAGTGTTTGCATGGAGGCAGAGAGGGTTTTGAGTCCTCCCTCCAGGGTATCCATGCGCTGGACGAGGTCTGTTGGCGGCGCATCACACTCGATATCAGCCCAGTCACGTTTACTGTCATGACGTGGCCTGGAGTGGATGGATGGGTTGAGGCTTTACTCTCGGCCTCACTCTCTTGTAGGAGAGTTGCCTCTCCTGGAGCCTCGTCTTGGCTACTCCCGGCTATATTTGGGATAACATTCACCACGGGCGCATCTGCAAGGGTCTGATTACCCTCAGCTCCGTCTTGAAGGGCCTCTGCGTCTCCGGAACTCGGGTCCGCAGATGCTAGACTACCCCCAGCTATGTTCTGGGGGATATCCTCATCTTCTGGAAGGCTGACAGGATCTGCCCCAGATGTGCTTTGGATACCCTCATCTTCGGATTCGACAAGGGTCTTACTACCTCCAGCTTCTTCCAAGATCTTCTTCCTCCCCCAAGTGCCTTCGAACACTTCGGAGGGCGCAACAACTGTCTTGGTTTTCCTCGGCTGGCTTTTGGACGAGGAAGAGGAACTGCCAGTCGTCTTTCGGACTGACGTGGAGTTGGAGATCACGTTGCATGAAGCAACCCTTGGCTCTTCTTCTGTTGACACCTTCTTCCCGAGGAGACGTCGGAGGGGTGTCGATGATTGCAGCCGCTGGAACACCGACTGTCTTGGTGGGACTACCACTTTGCAACAGCAGTTGTTGGTGACCACAGCACAAGTATGCCCCGTGAAAGGCGCATCGTGCTTGTCAGTCGACTCTCCTGATTGGCGCTTGTGAGTGATCACGTTACGCAGATCGTTGGAGGAGAGTGCCACCTTCACACCCCCTTCAGGCGTATGGCAAGGCCAAACGCCGGGGTAGTCAAGTGAGTGCTGCGCCCCCTGATCTAATACCAAACAGGTATCCCGATCAGTAGTGGGGAACCACAGCATTTGAAGTGACTTGAACGGACCTCAAACGCACAACCAGAGGAGGCGCGGGAGTTCAAGACCACTGGATTTGCCTTACTCGACTTGGTTGTGCACGCAATAGATGCGCCTAAGTGAGACAAGGACTTTGAAGGTCGGCTCATTTCTGGCGTCGCAGCACTCGAGTCGACCTTGTACAGCTTACCTTCAGCAGCGCACATGATTGTGAGCGCATGCTTCTGGCTTGCTGCTGGCATAGCACGTTTGGGGCGCATGGCCCGTGCTGCCTTGGATTTCTTCGTTCCAGTCCGCTGGGGCACATAGTACTCAGATTCCAAATTCTCCTCGCCATTACAGCGAGTGAGTCTGTCAAAGACAGAGGCCTTCTGTGGTGCATCAGAGGTGATGCGCGGGGCATTGGTTGTGCCCCTGCTCCGTTGATGCATCTTCCTCGCCTGAGAGGAAGATGGCTGGGGAATGTGGTTAGCCGTACGTTTTCCCGAGAGATGTGCTGTACCAGCGGGCGCATCTTGGTTGCTGAGGACATCAGCATGAAGGGAAGGCTGGATCGGCATCCAGACTCGATGGGTCTTCTTCGGCTTCGGCAGCCGCTTCGAAGGACTCGCGTTGCCTTCAGAGATGAACTCCTCATACGCCTGTTAATTGAGGCGTACGACCAGCGTCTTGTGGGAGGAGCCCACCTTCACGTCATCGGATTGTGATACAGCATTCTCGGTGGAGGAGAAAGAGGTCCCCAGCAGAGTCGCCAGCTTGTTTGCCATTAAAATTCTTTAATTGCAGATTTTAATACAAACAGAATAGTGTTACAATATAGGACTTAGATGTAGACCTAGGAGTACACTTTTGTTTATCTGGGTCCCTTGTGCCGATGGAGTGAGTGGTAATACGTTGACTCCGTTGACGATCTGACGACGGTTATCGGTTCTCTGAAGACTTGGATTGCTATGGGTGCTGGAGCTTGCTGAGAGGAGGAAGACGTTGAGTGTCTGTATCTGCCTCTCTGGTGGTACGTTCGTTCGTTGTGTGTTCTGTCCGTATGTGAGAAGAAAATGGTCCCTCTATTTATAGTTTTGTAGGCTGGCTGCTCATGCGCGCATGTAGGATGCGCCTGTACGCGGGGACGCCACATGTTGATTGCTGATAGAGGCGCATGAACGATGCGCCCTGATCGAGGGGTTGACTTCTTTATGTTGCTGTTGTGAACCGGCACGTAGCAGAGAAGAAGATCTTTCTGTTGCTGAGATCTTGCGTGAGTTGAGTCAAAGGACACGTGCCGTCGACCCATGGCTCGGAGATCTCGGATTTGATGGGAGAATAATCTGGTAGGATGCGCCTAGGATTGGGCGCATGAGGAGACTTTGGCTCGTAACCTTTAGGAGTCACAAACCATTCTGGGCGCATGGATTTTGAGGCGCATGCGAGACTTCAGTAATGACTTAACTTATGTCTTTCGGGATCAGTAAAAAGTCTGAAGCGCATGGCTTTTGAGGCGGATGCGGATTTGGGCGCATGGCTGCGGAGGCGCATACGAGATGGTCGGGTGGCCATGTGGCAGTAGCCGTCGGAGGAAAGTAATGATGATGCTGACGTTGGCGACGCTTCATTTTTGAAAAAGCTGTCAACTGTTCAGTCCTCGAGAGGCGTGCTACCAACTCTGTCAGACTTCAGTATTTAATGTTCTTTGACAGGTGATGGACTGTTGGAGTGGGCGCATCGATCGACGTTCCACTAGGCGTATGGCAACGCATGGGGGCGTATCCCCTGTGATGCGTTTGGTGCTGAAGGGCGCATCTTTGTGATACGTAGTCTGGCCGGCTCATCCGCTTCGTGACACATTTTTTAATGATGCGACTGTTACGTTCTTCGAGTGCTTTAAATAGCCGTTTTGACTTGGCTGAATTCGAAGCGTCCGGTTCATCCATTTAATGCAAATTTATTGCACGGAATTCGGAGAGCCATCCATTTGGCGCATGGGTTTGATTTGCCCGGCCTATAAATAGTGGCATGGAGAGAGTTTGTTTCTCGTTCTCTCACGTTCTTCCAATATGAACTTGTTTACTCGGATGCATTCTGTTGACGAAATGCTCCCGAGGGTGAAGATGCGACGCCACGTCTTCATTGAGGCACTTGAAGGTGACTGTTACATCCAAAAGTCGGAGTCGAGGGCTTCCGAGGCAGGCGGAAGGTGCCTGTTGCATCCAAAGATAGGGATGCTCGAGCCTCGTCTTCGTTGTGCAGGAAGAGCCGCAGATCGGAATGGCGGTGCTGCAGCTTTGGGGGCTCTTTCTTCCTTCAAAGTGGGCGTTGCCCACTCTGGTTGTGTTGAAAGCTGCTTCTTTAGCCGCAGTTTCGATTACGGTCTTCCTTGGCCTTTGGAAGCTCTTTCGAAGCCTCCCCTGGCCACAGGTTGGCTTACGGTGCTCTTCTCTTCCTCAGCTAGAGGGTTGATTGCCACCCTCGTTCTGTTCAATAAATGTTTCATTAGTCGAAGCATTTCGACGGCGGTGAGCCTGGCTGGAAGAGCGGCACATAACTGGGCTTCTGAAGGGATACACATAACAGGGATGCACATAACTGAGCTGCTGAAAAGGATACGCATAACTGGGATGCACATAACTGAGCTGCTGAAAAGGATGCGCCCTGCTGAGGATGCATGGTGGGATGTGCCAGACTGAGGGCGCATGGTGATTGCTACGGCTATTTGAGGGCGCATGATGGCTGCTGGCAATAGACTTAGGATCTTTTCTTTGTAGAAATTCTCCTTTGTGCAATCTTTTCTTAGACATGTAATAGACTTTTATATGTAATAAAAAGTCTTTTTTCAATGCCTATTTTTACTGTTTGTGAAGTACTTTATCCAAGCTCTGGCGTATGTAGTATGGTGCATGGGCTTTCTGGTTCTGAAATTCCATGCTTCTACAATAGTGACAGGGAGGCTTTGATCACATAACCCCTAATAATTCCTCCATCCCCGAATAGTATCATGGATCCGGACATGGCACATCATGACACGGATTCGAAAGCAGGTGATCAGCCCACTCCCAAATCGATGTCTATATAAGTACATGAACATGGATATCACATACCAACATACCAAGAAAAATCCGGGAATAACATCTCATGACAGGATCCAACGTATACTAGTTCGTGAACCGTCGTGTCGGGAATCATGTAAGACACTACAACTGAATCGAATATAGTAGATATCAAGACAATAAAAACTATCAGTGAATGTACTCGCCTGTGGTCCTGAGCTGATAAGGTGAACAGACGCTCAGAGTAATCACAGACCTAAAATAAGATACTATGAGTCAAACAGGGCTTATATACTGAAAAAGGAAGCTAATATAAGTCATGAATGCAAGTCTAAGTCAAAACTAGGTCAATCTAGGTCAAACTGAGTCATACTAGGTCGTACTGGTTCATATTAGGTCACTGGAGTCAATCCAAGTCAAACTAGGTCAAACGGGGTCAAAGGTTGACTTACAGTTGACTTTTGGTCAAAAAGTCAACTCTGGTCAATGCTGAGTCAACCCTGGGTCAACCCTAGGTCAAACAAGTCTAATGTTGACCAACCGTCGACTTTCAGTCAATTGGTCAACTCTGGTTTAGTTTCGGTCCAATCTAGTCGCTTAAAGGCTAAGTTTGACTCTAGGTTGACTTTTGTTGACTTTTGGTCAAGATGGTCAATCGACGTCAAAACTAGTCTAGGAGCACTATATTTGATCATTATCAACCAAGGGAACCAAGTTCTAATCCTATTTTAGACTCTAGACTCAAATACCCTATTTCTAGGTAAATCCACATTACCTCACCAAGGTAAATACCTATACCTTGCACAATACCAAGGAAACCCTGCTAATACCCAAGATACTAGCCTAGGCTCCTTAGGGTAGCTAGATACTATCCTATCTAAGGCTTACCTACCAAGAAATATGGATATCCTAGGTATCTAACCTATTTTAGGACATGTATATGTATACCCTCATACCCCTACCAATATCATATATCCTCACATCACTCTATCACTCACCCATACAACTCATATACAACTCACTCACACACAACACTCACATATACCACACTCATAGGCTCTCCTATAGGTTTTTCCTACTAGCTTACACATAGGCTAACTTATAGGCTACTAACTACACTCATTTAGGCTCTCACACACACACTCACAACCTCATAACACACACTCACACATGCTGATTTCTGTGGACAGTCAAGGGCTAACTGGGGACAGGTATTTGGGCTTGTGTAGGATTGTTTTATGGGGTTTATGGGGACAGCCACTTGGGGACACATATGGACTGATTTATGGGACAAATAGGACAGCCAAGTGATGGTTTGTTAGGACTGAAATATGACTATGGTTGGAACTGAAATGGAGTGGTATGTGGGGAGAAAATCTGGACAGCCAACAAGTGTAAGGGGCTGTGTTTTAGGACAGCAAATGAGGAAGTTTAGGGCTGTCATTTGGGACAGCAAACATAGACTAATGTTGGACTGTTTTAGAGGGAATATGGGCTGAAGTTTAGGGGCTAATAGGACTGATTTAGTGGTCAATTGGACAGCCACTTGTGGGTGTTGTGGGGCATGTTTAGGGGCTGTTTTTGGACAACAAATACTGAGTTTAGGGGGGGGGTAAATGACAGGAAAAATGGACAGCCAACTAGGACCAAAACTGGACAGCCACTTGGGGTCAATCCTGGACTGTTTTGGACAGTCCAAGTGCTGGAATTGGGATTGTGTTTAGGCAGGAATGGGCTGCCATCTAGGGGCTGAAATGGGTATTTATTGGACTGAATTGGGGCAACCATTGGGGTGATATGGGGCTGTTATTGGCCTGGTATTGCTGATGTTTTCAACAGCCACCACCTCCCCTTCCCTCTCTCACTATCTCACTCTCTACTCTCTATCACTCATTCACTCAAACACTCTCACTACACCACCTACATATACATCTCAACCTCTCTCACATTCTAACAAACATACCAATTCTTCCCCTATACCAAAAAAATAATATATATATATATACATATATAGAGAATGATATATATATAACCATATAACCATATATATACATATATAGATTTAAATAATATGATACTTAGGAAAACGCATTCCTAAACACATGAAAAATCTGGAATAAATATTAGAACAACATCAAATCAATATGCAAATAAATCTACATGTGTCCAAATAGGAATTTTTCCACTAGGACACAAATCTACACATAGGACACTCCTAAAAGTCTCCAAAAGGATACAAAACGGACACAAATGGAGACACAACCATGGGGTTATTTCTATGGGTCAAAAATCAACCTATATGCATGTTGGGATAGTTTAGAGGAGAGATTATACCTTCCGGGAGAGAGATTCAAAGGAAAAAGCCTTCCGACTCGACACCGACACGTAGAGATTCCAAAAGGACACGAACGAGCTCCGATTCCTCCCAAACTTGGCTAGCTCCTTCCTTTCATGGAGTAGAGAAGAAATGGAGAAGATTTGGTAGAAGAAGGAGTTGATTTGGTGGAAAAATCAAGGGAGTTGCTCTCTAGAAATTTGGGGAAGAACATGAGAGAGAAAGGAATGGATAAAATGAAATGGAGAAGATGGTGACTCACACCTTATCCCCTCAAGAGGTGGCCGGCCCCTACATGCTAGGTGTCCCTATTTTAAAAAGTCTAAAATACCCTCCATTTGCTTAAATGAATTAAATTAGGAAAGGCCTTTGGTTGAGGCTAAATTAGTCTAGTTTTAAATGCTCTAATTAACTAAACCTATCCATGAAAATTTACTCTAACGCACTAACCCAAAAATATTATCATGTGGGCCATGCCTCACTAATGGGTGGGTCCACTAGAGTCAAAACTATCCCGGGTCCCCGTTTCAAGTCGGATTGAGTTGAAATTCGAACCCGACTCAAATAACCCCAAAATAATATTATAAATAAATAAATAATTTCAAAAATATTCTAAAATAAAAAATAAAAAAAATATCCCTGTTTCTGGAAACTGGGGGTGACAAATCTATCCACCTTAAAAATTTTCGTCCTTGAAATTAAAACCAAACAATAGTAAAATATCAAAATCACAAGTCATGGCTTAAAATTTAAATGATTAAAATCTCAAAATCAAAGCATAAATTAAATGACTAAAATTATAAAATTTAAAAAAATTACTCTCAAATAGAAACTGGGTGCTATAAGTTTATCCACCGTAAAAGAATCATCCTCAAAAACTAAAACAAAGTAAACACATAAAAATCATGCAAATCGATAATCGTGTACGTCTGTCCAATCATCATGATGCTCAGAATCTCCGCCATGCCAGTAAGCAAGGCTACGATAATCATAGAGTCCTCAACTACGGTACATACCTCTAGAATTATGGTATTTAAAATTTTCGCATTGCCGTATGCGTGGCAGGGAAAACCTTAAATTCCTACACCCTAGAAATATATCCATAATCCGACTATATGTCCTCATTATGCCTGCTAGCATGACCCTAGAGGATTCTAAATCTCATAATTCGAGGCAACCTAGCCCATACGACTTATCTCAGAAGAACATCACATCACAATGATAAACTTTTCATCAAATAAACAAGGAACAGATGGAATCTAATTTTCAAACAGTTTATAAGGAAGCAAATACGGAATGAGATCAAAAGATTTGAACCTGCTATCTGCTCTGCCACTGTCTGAGTGGGCTCAACTGTCATGGCGAATGCCCGCCCCTGCTGGCATCCTCTAGCCTGCTGTATGCCGTCCTGGCCTCTTCGGATTCTACTAGCGTGGCAATCCCTCAGCTGGTGGTCAGGCGCCCCACAGAATAGGCAAACGCCCAACCTTTTTCTACAAGCCTCTCTGGTGTGCCCCGGCTTCCCGCAGAAGGTGCACTGTGTAGCCGGCCTCTGACCCTGACCCTGGTGCTGCTGGGCACGCGCCGGTGCCTGCTGAAACTGCAACTGAGGCTGCTGTTGCTGAAACTGTCTCTGCTGGAAATATGGGCGCTTCGCTGGCCCTGCACTCGAACTAGCTCCAAGTGTGTCACTGCCCCTCTTCGGCTTGAGGTCGAAGTCCTCCTCTACAATCTGCGCCTCCATAAGGATCTGTTCGTAGGTCGCGTCACGTCTCCCAGAGGTGCGAGTGCGCACTGCACGTATAAGGCCCCTCCGGAACTTCCGGGCCTTGTACCCCTCATCCTGGACCAAACTAGGTACAAACCTGCTCAGACGGAAGAACTCCGCTGCATACTCGTCTACCGACGAGTTGTCCTGCACCAGACTGGCAAACTGCCCCTCCAAAGCTGTCAAGGCTACATCTGGGTAGGACTTATCCTTAAAGAGTTTCCTGAAGTCCTCCCAAGACAATCTCCTCACTGACGTACGCGGATCCGTGCGGCACCAAGTCAGCGCTATGTCGAAAAGCTGGCTCGCTGCAGAAGTCACCCACAGACCTCTCGGGACCTCTGCCAACTCCAGACTCTGCTAGACATCCTCTAGCCAGTCGTCCGCGTATAGGATACCCTCAGTACCCTTGAACTCCCGCGGTTTCATCTTTCTGAAGTCGAGGTGTATACCGGGCCTCCCCTGAACCTGCTGCTGTACTGGTGGTCCCTGAACTGTAGCCGGTGCACCTCTCTCCACTGCTGCCATAGCTAGCTGATGCGAGTTCTCCATGGTCTGTCGTAGCACCTCTGTCTGACGGTGTTGTGCCTCTGCCTGTGCTCTCTGTGTCTGCAGCATCTGCTGCAGAAGGGCCATCATCCCTTGAGTATCTGTCGGTAACTACGGCAGCGGTGGAAGAATATCAGGGATGACCATAGACGGTCCCGCTGTTGGAGGTGGAAGACCTCCTGGAACCGTCGCTGCTGCTGCTTCCGTCGGAGGGGCATGAACTGAGGTGGCAGATCCCTCTAGTGCAGCTCCCGTAGCCGGAAGTGGAAGACCTCCGGGAACTGCCGCTGCTACTCCTGCCTGAAGGACAAGGACTGAGGCTACTGCTCTCTCGACTGCTACTCCCGTAGCCGGAGGTGGAAGACCTCCGGGATCGGACCTCTCCGGAACTGTACTGGGCCCTGCTGCCTGAGAACGAGTCACCGTCATCCTGAAGATGAATTGAACCCAAGAGATCAATATGGCACATGATAAGATATTATCAAAGGAGGACAATTGAATTCAAATGCAAGAAGAGTTGTTATGGTAATCAAAAGATCAGAAATTTCCTAAAATATGATTGAGTAACTCCTATCATACCCTAGATCCTACGTCCTAGTCGCAGGCTCGTAATTAGCACTCTAAGTCGAATACTATTACGAGATCGTACTAATTGTGACTCAGACCTGCATGGGCCACCACAAAAATGTGTCACGACCCGCACCCTGAAGAGGGACACGAGTACGTGGTTACGTCCAGCCTACGCCGCAGTATCGGCGGTAGAACGCTGTATATAGGGTCTGTAAATACTACGACTAAAACAGATAAATATACCTGTACAGTATATACTCTCCGAATGGAGGTGACATAGCAATACAGTCTCAATCACATATATCAAACTAAGGTAGATAGCAGGGAAAAGGAAATATAAAATATGAAAGCAGGAAATAGTCCAAGATCCACACAAACCAGAGCTATACACAAACATCCAGAATCACAGAAAATATATCTAAGGTACTACAAACTGAAAGTGCTAGCTGGCTCGCAGGCCAGGCAAACCTAACTAACTATATTACTCAGGGTGAGCAAAGTCTAGTGGCTCTACCAACAAGCCACTGTCTAAGTCTACTCCGTCAGACTCGACCCCATAGTAGGTCGGGCAATTAGCCTCAGAGTCATCTGTAATATATCAACAATATCCTGTCAGAAAAATGAGCAAGTACAAAACACCAACAGCAGTTTCATACGAATTGACAAATACTATAAGAGACAACATAATGAAATACAAGACAAAGATATAGGCGGCTTGGGAACCATTTGAAATCCGAGTTACAACCCTTGAACCAAACAAGGACCGGAATTGTAACTCTTCTTTCAAATAGAACTTAGTCTCAAATCATGGTACAGTATAAAAGCAGGTAGTGCATGTGAGTAATGGAATCATAGCATGGTGAGAAGTACAGAAAGTAAGGCTGAACTGGAATATAAGATACGACAATAAATATAAAATATGATTTGAATTATTAGAGCGATATGTGATCGACTAGGGAGTCATGGTGGGGTTATCCACTTGGCTCGACAATCCACGGTAACCTCAACGGAGAGTCATGTCGGTCAACCTGGATAACCTGGCATAGGGTATCTGCTACACCCTACGTGAGGTGAGGGTGGCGCTAGCAAAATAGTGACAGGGAGGCTTTGATCACATAACCCCTAATAATTCCCCTATCCCCGAATAGTATCATGGATCCGGACATGGCACATTATGACACAAATTCGAAAGCAGGTAATCAGCCCACTCCCAAATCGATGTCTATATAAGTACATGAACACGGATATCACATACCAACATACCAAGAAAAATTCGGAAATAATATCTCATGAGAGGATCCAACGTATACTAGTCCGTAAACCGTCGTGTCGGGAATCATGTAAGACACTACAACTGAATCAGATATAGTAGATATCAAGACAATGAAAACTATCAGTGAATGTACTCGCCTGTGGTCCTGAGCTGATAAGGTGAACAGACGCTCAGAGTAATCATAGACCTAAAATAAGATACTATGAGTCAAACAGGGCTTATATACTGAAAAATGAAGCTAATATAAGTCATGAATGCAAGTCTAAGTCAAAACTAGGTCAATCTAGGTCAAACTGAGTCATACTAGGTCATACTGGTTCATACTAGGTTATACTAGGTCACTGAAAGTCAATCCAAGTCAAATTAGGTCAAACGGGGTCAAAGGTTGACTTACAGTTGACTTTTGGTAAAAAAGTCAACTCTGGTCAACTCTGGTCAATACTGAGTCAACCCTGGGTCAACCCTAGGTCAAACAAGTCTAATGTTGACCAACTGTCGACTTTCAGTCAATTGGTCAACTCTGGTTTGGTTTCGGTCAAATCTAGTCGCTTAAAGACTAAGTTTGACTCTCGGTTGACTTTTGTTGACTTTTGGTCAAGATGGTCAACCGACGTCAAAACTAGTCTAGGAGCACTATATTTGATCATTACCAACCAAGGGAACCAAGTTCTAACTCTATCTTAGACTCTAGACTACAATACCCTATTTCTAGGTAAATCCATATTACCTTACCAAGGTAAATACCTATACCTTGCACAATATCAAGGAAACCCCGCTAATACCCAAGATACTAGCCTAGGCCCCTTAGGGTAGCTAGATACTATCCTATCTAAGGCATACCTTCCAAGAAATATGGATATCCTAGGTATCTAACCTATTTTAGGACATGTATAGGTATACCCTCATACCCCTACCAATATCATATATCCTCACATCACTCTATCACTCACCCATACAACTCACATACAACTCACTCACACACAACACTCATATATACCACACTCATAGGCTCTCCTATAGGTTTTTCCTACTAGCTTACACATAGGCTAACTTATAGGCTACTAACTATACTCATTTAGGCTCTCACACACACACACACAACCTCATAACACACACTCACACATGCTGATTTCTGTGGGCAGTCAAGGGCTAATTGGGGACATGTATTTGGGCTTGTGTAGGATTTTTTGTGGGGTTTATGGGGACAGCCACTTGGGGACACATATGGACTGATTTGTGGGAAAAATATGATAGCCAAGTGATGGTTTGTTAGGACTGAAATGTGGCTATGGTTGGGACTGAAATGGAGTGGTATGTGGGGTGAAAATCTGGACCGCCAACAAGTGTAAGGGGCTGTGTTGTAGGACAGCAAATGAGGAAGTTTAGGGCTGTCATTTGGGACAGCAAACATAGACTAATGTTGGACTGTTTTAGAGGGAATATGGGCTGAAGTTTAGGGGCTAATAGGACTGATTTTGTGGTCAATTGGACAGCCACTTGTGGGTGTTGTGGGGCATGTTTAGGGGCTATTCTTGGACAGCAAATACTGAGTTTAGGGGGGGTAAATGACAGGAAAAAGGGACAGCCAACTAGGACCAAAACTGGACAGCCACTTGGGGTCAATCCTGGACTGTTTTGGACAGTCCAAGTGCTGGAATTGGGACTGTGTTTAGGCAGGAAAGGGCTGCCATCTAGGGGCTGAAATGGGTATTTATTGGACTGAATTAGGGCAACCATTGGGGTGATATGGGGCTGTTATTGGCCTGGTATTGCTGCTGTTTTCAACAGCCACCACCTTCCCTTCCCTCTCTCACTATCTCACTCTCTACTCTTTATCACTCATTCACTCAAACACTCTCACTATACCACCTACATATACATCTCAACCTCTCTCACATTCTAACAAACATACCAATTCTTCCCCTATACCTTGGCCGAACCTACATGTGCCCCCATACCAACACAAATTCACACACCCTACCATAGTATATATCCATATATATATAAGCCACCATATATATATATATATATATATATATATATATATATATATATATATATATATATATAGTGATATATATATAACCATATATATACATATATAGATTTAAATAATATGATACAATATGATACTTAGGAAAACACATTCCTAAACACATGAAAAATCTGGAATAAATATTAGAACAACATCAAATTAGGAATTTTTCCACTAGGACACAAACCTACACATAGGACACTCCTAAAAGTCTCCAAAAGGACACAAAACGGACACAAATGGAGACACAACCATGAAGGTTATTCCTATGGGTCAAAAATTAACCTATATGCATGTTGGGATGGTTTAGAGGAGAGATTATACCTTCCGGGAGAGAGATTCAAAGGAAAAAAGCCTTCCGACTCGACACCGACACGTAGAGATTCCAAAAGGACACGAATGAGCTCCGATTCCTCCAAATCTTGGCTAGCTCCTTCCTTTCATGGAGTAGAGAAGAAATAGGGAAGATTTGGTGGAAGAAGGAGTTGATTTGGTGGAAAAATCAAGGGGGTTGCTCTCTAGAAATTTGGGAAAGAACATGAGAGAGAAAGGAATGGATAAAATGAAATGGAGAATATGGTGACTCACACCTTATCCCCTCTAGAGGTGGTTGCCCCCTACATGCTAGGTGTCTGTATTTTAAAAAGTCTAAAATACCCTCCATTTGCTTAAATGAATTAAATTAGGAAAGGCCTTTTGTTGAGGCTAAATTAGTCTAGTTTTAAATGCTCTAATTAACTAAACCTGTCCATAAAAATTTACTCTAACGCACTAACCTAAAAATATTATCATGTGGGTCATGCCTCACTAATGGGTAGGTCCACTAGAGTCAAAACTACCCCGGGTCCCCGTTTCAAGTCGGATTGAGTTGAAATTCGAACCCGACTCAAATAACCCCAAAATAATATTATAAATAAATAAATAATTTCAAAAATATTCTAAATTGAAAATGACAAAAATACCCCTATTTCTGGAAACTGGGGGTGACACCTCTTGCATAGCTTTCTTCCACTTTGTATGATCTTCATGTACTTGTGCTTCATGAAAACTTTCTTGTTCACCTGCATCTGTCACCAAAGTATACTCTGAAGCAGGATATCTAGTTGAGGGTTGTTGTTCTCTCTCCGACCGTCTCAACTGAGGTACTGGTGGTTGATCCATATCTGGTGGCTCTGCATGTTCATGCTCCCCCTGATCAATACTTGGGGAACCTGTAATTTCTTCTTCGTCCTGCACATCTTGAAAATTATTATTGTCTGGCATAGGAGAAAGAACAACAACCGGTGTGAAAATTGGATCGGGAACGATGTGAGTGTTTTGTGGCTCTTCTTCTTTTTCAAAATCAGCAAGTGTTTGATCTTCACAAAATACAGCGTCCCTGCTTCTCACAATTTTCTTGTTTATAGGATCCCACAACCTATATCCAAATTCATCATTTCCATATCCTAAGAAGATGCATGAAATGTCTATATATATATATATATAAGTGCTTACTGCAAATGATCTCTGGCCTAGTGGTTAAGAGAGATGCATGCGGTCCGAGTGGTTAGGAGATCGATTCCCGGTGGGAGCGTTCGCCATAATTACCTTCTTTCAATATATATATATACACACACACACACACACACACACACACACACACACACACGTTAGCAAAATTATTTTGTGTATATAAGTTCTACGAAATTTGTTGTTAGCAAAACTATTTTACATACAGTATTCCTATTAATTTGCTGCCAATTATCGTAAGCACATAGGAAACATATATTCTGTCTTTATTACGAAATTTGTATGCTGCCATATATATTATTTTTGCTACCATAACATAAATATATTTTGTTTTACATAGCAAACTTTGTTGCTGTTATTTGTTATTGACTAATTATCGCTGTTGACAAGTTTACTTCCTCTGAATAATTTTACTTGTCGAATAATTTTGCGTAGTCAATATTTCATAACTTTTGTTGCTATTCAGCATTTGTTGTAGCTCATAAAATCTTGCCTCATATTTATATTACTATTGTCGTAGTAATAAATTATAACTTATAACTGTTGACATCCATTAAGACTGTTACATATATGTTTACATATTGTTAAATAAAATTCTGTAGCACTAGACAATTATTGGGTCTCTTAAAACAATTTAGGAAAAAAATAGTTTATTTATCTTGCAAATTTCTTTAATTCTAAAGTTTTTTAAAGTAGAGATTTGTTTTAGTACAAGCCGAAATGGCCCTTCTGTCAACAAGACGTAAATCGTCTAAGCAACCGGTTCTTAAGCGTCCCTAGTGGACCTCCGTTTGCTGGGATCCAGCCCCTACAGCTAACCCAACCTTATCAAAACTTGAAAAGACTAAAGTTTTTAAAGGTTGATTATCAAGATCATTCAAACTATTATTCCTGAATAATATCCATCCTCACTGAATAAATATAAATTTCTGCAGACTTCTAGAAATCATGACTATCAAGGAAAAGACCTTCACTTCCAAACCTTCTAAGTTCAATAGCACTTAATTCAAAAGGTGGCAAAGCCAGATGAAGTTTAGGCTTACCACCTTAGGTCTAGTCTCCGCTATTGAAGGGCCCACGCCCATTACAAATGATTCGAATGAGACTGAGTCTGACATTGGGGTATCCAAGTCCTCTTCTTTTACAAAACCTAAGACCCCTAAGGAAATATACTACCACTGTTTCCATAAAATCTTAAGCGATTTGTCTGGGTCTCTTTATGACATAGTTTTTGAATACAAAAGCGCTAAAGAAATCTGGAATGCCTTGGAAGAGAAATATGCTTGTGATGATGCTGGAATTGAAAGATTCAATTCCTCCACATTCAAAAGATATGTCATGGTAGATAATATACATATCAATGACCAAATTCATGAATTCCAGGAACACCTTAGGCATATTAAAGCCAAAGGTACATTCTTCTCTACTGAGCATAAAATAGCATGCTTGATAGACAAACTCTCTCCTTCTTGGTCTGATACTGCCAAAGATCTTATCTATTTACAAGGAACTCTTACATATCCTCAAGTTCTAAAGAAACTTAGAACATAAGAAGAATTTAGGATAAAGTCCAAAGCTAGGTCGGATTCTAAAGCTAAAGTAAACCTTGTAGAAGCCCAACACTACAAAAAAAAGATACCTTTTGGGACGACACTATTAGATACGTTACAAGAGTTCTAAAAGATTAATATTTGGGAGGATCACATACTTTGTAATAAAAGATATATATATTATTTTGAACAGATTGAAAAATGGACTACCTTATTTTAGATTTTTGTCCCAAAAAAGTCTGAGCAGGAAAGAAAAGCAGTAGGCAGCCAAAAAATTTCTAACCTCTCATTTTGGTGTGTCTATTAGATCCTCATCCAAGGGTTAATATCAAATCCCTAAAATATCTCCTCTTTTCAACAAATTGCTCTCCCAAACCATCTCTATCATTTTCTTTCCCAAACTCTTACAAAACCCATCCCTAATTCTAATCTATATCTCCTCTCCTATAAAAATCTCCACAGCAAAATCCCTAACCCTAAGCTTCATTTGCTATCCATGGTAAGCTCCGACCCCTATTCTCGGTTCGAACAGAGCTAAACTCCTTTCTTAATATTTCTTGTGAGTAACTCCAGTTTATATTTTAGCTGAACTCCCTACTCAAGTAGCTCTGCTTTATAGTTGCTCAAAGATTTTCTTATGTTGTATGATACTTATTTTATATGTTTAAATAATTAATATCTTTGATTTAGGCATTGGCAGGTATGGGAGAAATAATTTGAAGTTGGAGAAAGAAGTTTCTATGCTCAAATCTTTAGGAGAGGAGATATTTTGATTTGGTAGGTGTCAAATTTCCACTTTGAATAGAATTCTAAAGTTCAAAATTTTCTTTGGCAAGAAAGTAATTGATTGTATCCATTAATTTTTATCCAGACTTGGGAGGTGGGGGGATTTCGGGTTCAATCTTTTTATATGATTTTACTATGATATTTTTGGCAGGAGAATATTTGTCAATATGATTTTTTTTACATGCAATCAATTGTATGGATTAGATTCATTGTTGTAGTCGTGTATATGTGTAAATATATGAAGAAAACCCTAGCATTTGATTTGTTTGCAGTGTTCTCCTTGACTACTTTGTTGGGGCAATTAGTTGAGTGTAAAATCTGTTTCCTCCTATTAATAACTTCATCTAACATTATTTAATTTGTCTTTTGGAAATATCGTTTCAATAGGTCTACATTAGATGTCATGGAACTTAATGTTTTGAACTCTCTTTTGTTCTTGACTTCTTGATTTGTTCCAGTTTTGTGCCTTATAGTATAATCAATTTGCCAAAAAATTTCTCTGTTATATGTCAATCAAATATGGATTTATAGCATCAGTATCTTTTCTATTGGGTGTCACGTAGTTTGTAGAACTTATCCTTAGTGACGTTTGTGATTCCAATAGGGCTTTGACCCGATGCGGTAGGAAATACTTTGTTACCTTTATAGATGATCATTCAAAGTATTGTTACGCCTACCTTCTTAAAACCAAACATGAAGTTCTAGACAGATTCAAGGTCTATAAGTCTGAAGCTGATAAC
Organism: Iris pallida; assembly: GCA_029216955.1. NCBI lineage: Eukaryota > Viridiplantae > Streptophyta > Magnoliopsida > Asparagales > Iridaceae > Iris > Iris pallida. The sequence goes on from JANAVB010000800.1 coordinate 14,325,726, forward strand.
CAGTTAGATAGAAAGATTCAGATTCTTAGATCGGATCATGGTGGAGAGTATACCTCAAATGATATGACTGACTTCTGTGAAGAACATAGAATTATTCATGAGGTTACTGCTCCTTATTCACCACAATCTAACGAAGTTGTTGAAAGAAAGAATCGCACTCTGTTAGATATGGTAAATACAATGCTTCTCGGTTCAGATGTCCCTGATAATCTGTGAGAAGAAGCCTTATTGTCAGCCTGTTATATTCTTAATAGGATACCCAATAAGTCTAATAATAAATCACCATATGATTTATGGAAAGGCCGAACTCCTAAGATTAATTACCTCAAAGTTTGGAGATGTCTAGCTAAGATAGAAATTCATGAACCCAAAAAGAGAAAGATTGGACCTAAGAATGTAGATGTTGTGTTCATAGGATATACTCTAGATAGTAATGCCAATAGATTTCTTGTAACACATTCTGAAGTAAATGAAATCTTTAATAATACAATTATATAAGCTGGAGATGAAGTTTACTTTGAGAATGTATTTTTCTTTAAGGATAGAACTTCATCATCTTCCTCCAACCTTTCTTTTACTCCATCTACTAGTTCTCATGTTCAAATATCAAGTTCTCAACCTGAATGAGATATAGAACCTAGAAGGAGTAAAAGAGAAATGATTGAAAAGAAATTCAGAGAAGGATTCTTTACTTTTTTGATAGATGGTGATCCCTCAACTTATGAAGAAATTATATCTTCTCCTGATGCCACTTTCTAGAAAGAAGCTATGAACAATGAGTACGACTCCATTATGGAGAATAATACTTGGTTTTTAGCAGACCTACCTTTCGGTAGTAAACTCATAGGTTGTAAATGGATCTTCAAAAAGAAACTTAGAACCGATGGTACCAAAGAGAAATACAAGGCTAGATTACTAGTCAAATGTTTTACCCAAAAAGAGGGATTAAATTATTTTGATATCTACTCTCATGTAGCTAGAATCACTTCTATTAGAACTCTACTAGCCTTAGCTTCCATTCATGATATGCTATTCCATCAAATGGATGTAAAGACAATATTTCTAAATGGAGATTTAGAGGAAGCAATATATATGGAGCAATCTGAAGATTTCATTGCTAAAGGTCAAGAAAAAAAGGTTTGTAGATTAGTAAAATCAGTTTATGGCCTAAAGCAAGATCCCAAGCAATGGCACAACAAATTTGACAAAGTCATTTTAGAATTTGGTTTGTGCAAATGAATATGACAAATATTTGTATTTTAAAAATACAAAAGGAAGTTGTGTCATCTTATGCTTGTATGTTGATGATATCCTTATTCTAGGATTTTCACTGGAATTGATAAATAACACTAAGAATTATTTATCGAACCAGTTTGACATGAAAGATCTAGGTGAAGCCAACTTGGACCTAGGAATGCAAGTGTCCAAATGCAAAGAGGGGTATACTCTATCCTTATCAAATTCAATTGAGAAAATGCTAAAAAAGTTTGAGTATTTTGACAAAAAATATACCGCTACTCCGTATGACAGTAATGTTGTTCTAAAAAAGAATGAAGGATCACCTATAGAACAACATAGATATTCACATATGATAGCGTCCCTTATGTAGATAACAAATAGGACCAGACCTGATATTGCATTTGCTATTGGAAGACTAAGTAGATACACTAGTAACCCAAACCAGTCACATTGGACTGCATTAGACAGAGTATTTAGATATCTTAAGGGTACTCTAGACTATAAACTTCATTATACTAGACATCCTGATATCATAGAAGGTTACTCAGATACAAATTGGGTAATGATTCACATGATGTGAAATTCACTACTGGATATATTTTTATCCTAGGAGGAGCTGCAATCTCCTGGGGATCATGTACACAAACTGTCATCGTCAAAAGTACAATGGACTCTGAGATGGTAGCTTTGGACACTATTTATATAAAAGCCGAATGAGTTAGAAATCTTATTATGCATATACCTATTTTTGTTAGTCATGTTCCTGCAATTTTTATAAACTGTAATAATAAATTTGTTATAGAACTACTAAAGCATGATATTGTGAATGCTAAGATGAACAGGCTCCTGCAGCTATGCTTCAAATCAATAAAGAGCCTATTAAGAAAATATGTGATTCTTGACTATATAAATGTCAGAAAAGAACCTTGCTGACTACTTGACGAAGGGTCTATCTAGGAAATCGATCCTAGAATCATTAAAGGGGATCGGGTTAAGCCCATAAGTTAGTCACCAGCAGTGGCAACCCAATCGAGTCTAACTGGAGATCCCAAGAAATCGGTTCAATAGGTAGAAGCAAACTGGACTTAGTGACTATTATAGAACACTGACCCTAAGATTAAATTCCCTTAAAATAAATGTCCAAGAGGCTGTACATGTGTACCTGGATACCCCATCCCTATGGTGACAGTGTTCCGGTGTGATATGGTAATGATGAGTTTTAACTCTTTATAAATCTAAACATGATATGCAGGGTTGAATCATATCACCAACCCTTGAGAACTTACCTATATGAAAGGTCGTGAAGGCCGCAACTATAGGACAGCGATCCTAGACAACTCTCATAAATGTAAAAAGTGCGCATGGCCAATCAAATGCGCCACCCGATAGACCCAAGTACCTCTAACGTACTATGTGTGTTATTTTCTGAATCAGGTTTAAGAAAACTGATTCAAGGCGTAGTCAATTAAGCTCTTCTTCAGACAAAGACAGTAAACAATAAGTGAGATTCAAAGTTGTAGTCCATCTCATTTATGCATAGTATATAACTGTCCATAAATTCTTTACTCATTTTCTTCTATTACTTCAGAACTTTCCTTGTATTACTTCGGAACTTGATCCTTTTTTCTTTTTTTTTCTTTTTTTTGGGGGGGGGGGGGGGGGGGGGGGGGGGGGGGGCGGAGGATTGTTGGTTGTGTATATGTCTAAAGAGCAAAAGCTCAACTTCCTTGATAATAATAGTCCCACATCGGCCGGAGTGGAGAAGTGGGTTGAGTACATATTGCTTTGCTTCTTATTATTAATTGAAGTATTGTGTGGGAGCCCTATGGGCCATACGCGCGCGCCGCCGCCATCCGGCCTAGCTCGGTTCATCGCACGTAATGGGTGCGGGTACGTGCCCACATCTGTGGGCGTCGAATGTCGATTCAATTTTCTCTTCGCGTTCAGGTTGAGACCCTAAAAACTTTTTCCTCCTCTTAAATTTTTGACCGTTTGTGAATCATAAATATTTGAATGTTTGACGGTAAAATACCTATTGATTTTCCACATTATTCCAAACGTTACACCTATTGATTTCCCACATTAATCCAAAACTTTACAACACATTTTTATGTCATTATCCAGCCATACATTACAGTCTATTGTGTCTATAAATTGAACCTTTTTTCTCATCTCTTCTAAACTGAAAATCCTACGTGAAATCTCTCTCAAATTCTCGTCTTTTCGAACCTCTTCTATTCTTCATTCTTGTTCTGGGCAGAGCTAAGTCAAGGGTCATTCTCTCTACGTTGTGTGCAACAATGAAATACCAGTAGAGCAAAAAATTTACCACTAGGAACATTCGAACAAAGTCTGCACATAGATCCAGATTAACTCTTAGGAAAATGCTACGTGCGACTTTTTGTTACAGATTTCAAAGCAAAAAAAAGGGAGTAATTTCTAACATATTTCTTTTATTAAAAAAGGATAAAAATTGGAGAGAATAAATCCAAAAAATATACAACACAATGTGCACGAAGTCATGTACGATCTTAACCACTACTACAAGCTTTTCAACATTCTGGTAAATACTTTATTATTCATTTTATAATAAAATTTACCAGACAGTGAACAGATGTAGAACCATCAAAAGTAAATTTATTATTTTATGGATTGAATTAAAAGATTCTTCACATCATAGATGTGAAATTTTCTACTGTGTCTCTTGTTGAATGGAACCTAATCTCCAGATACTATATTTTTTTGTAAGCTTACAAATTTCAAGATGGGACCAATGCAATAATTTGTACATTTTATAAGAGAATTTCAATTTTCTATTCCAGATAAGTCAACAGGCGCGTCCGGTGGAGGCGGATGAAGAATAATAAAAAATCATTAAATGTAATCCAAAATAAATAAATAATATTCCATATAAAATTAAACTGAAATTAACGAGTTCGCAGGTTAACAATTTTAATTCCTTGCAACCAAGTAGACCTTTTTCAGAACATGCCAACAATTATGTACATGCTTACGAATATCCAAAAAAAAATTAAAGACTAATGCATTTGATTACAAGTTAAAATATTTATAAAATAAATTAATTCCAGGGAATAATTTTGTTAGAAAAAATATACACTCGGAATTAATTTGGATGTTTCATTGTCGTTATTTTTTCATAGAAACAGCTATTTTTTGTAGAAATTAATATTTACCTATGGGCTGGATCCATTTAATTTTATACAAATTTGAAAGAAAATATAGAAAATAATATATTTTTGAAAAATTATTCCGTAAAACACATACGCTATCATGATGAAAAAATATTTTTCATCAAAAAAACTCAATCAAACACAATCTAAATGAATTACACAATTTATGCATAGGCTTTATATAATTCCCAAAAAAAAAAAAAACACAAATAAGAAGAAGAAGAAAAGAAGAAGGAATTACATGCCTAGAAAAGAAGGCAAAGAAACACTACATTGAGTAGGAAAGTTTTTCTGACAGTCCAAAGCACAAACATTAACGACATTCTCAAACAACAAAAATTCAAAATTTAAGAGTCCTAAGTTTAATTATTAAAATTATCGCAAGCATCCGCACATGTTTTTCGAAATATATATATAAAGATCTAGCTACCTAGCATGCTTAATCGTATGAGCTTGTGCGCGTGCAGCACGAGTTGCTTGTGGGCTCTCGCTGTCGCGGAGATCGTGACGCGTATGATCTTCCTCGCCCGCCTCAGCCTTGCGCCGATCCTGATCCTCAGCTTGGACATCACCGTAAGCTTCTTCGAACGTCGACGACTTCGTTGTTGTTGTGTCGTGTCGGCTCTTTCAAGGGCTTTGTAGATGAGAAACTGAGCTCTCCTGTGCTTGGTCTCGTCGGGGTCTTCCTGTGCAACCCTAGAGTAATTGGAGTAGCTCCTTACAAAGAGCTCCATGTTAGAGAGAGAGAGAGAGAGAGAGAGAGAGAGAGAGAGAGAGAGAGAGACTTCTTCGAAGGATTGATTGAGCAATGAAATGAATGATTTGGAAGGGTTAGTTATATAGGGCTTCTGGCATGTTACTGAGGGTCTACAATGACAGATCCGACCCACACAAGGAAAGAGTTTCTTTAGAAAACAAAACAAGTCACTTCGAAAAATTAAGGTTTTTTTAAGGGCACTACACAAATTGTTAGGGGCTATCACTTATTAGGGGACAATCCAGGTTTAAAGAACTTTTACTGGGGACGTCCCGAAAATTACTTGGGACTGTCCCTCCCCCCCCCCCCCCCCCCCCCCCCCCCCCCCCCCAAACCCTCTCTTTCATTTCATTTTCATAAAAATTTTCTCTTTTCAAAAACCCTCTCTCCATAACCCTACTCTCCAAAACCCTACTCTCATTCTCCCCAACTCCAATCCAAACTTCTAACCCTAGTTATCTTCTACATTTCTTATGATAAATTAGGTTAGAACAATTTTTTGTTGTCAAAGCATTTTTCGAACTCAGAAAATCTCAGTTTTTTCGTTTAAACCTAACCCTAGAACACGAAATGGCCGTTCGGCTGCTGCTCATGGACGTCATCTCTGAGGACTGCCGAAGAACGGACAGTTCTACTGCCAAAGTGGACTGCTATGTTCCAGGCAGTCCTATTATAAAACAGGACTGCAGGAAGCCTGGCAGTCCTTTTATAAAATAGGACTGCCATATCTTCTGCAGTCATGAAAGAATGATGGACTGCCAGGAACATGACAGTCCTTAAGGAAAACTGAAACTCTCTGTCACAGAGTTTTACAAATAGGACTGCCACCCCCTGGCAGTCCAACACTTAAGTAGGACTGCCAGTATCCTGGCAGTCCTACATAAGTGTAGGACTTCCAGGGGGGTGGCAGTCCTATTTATAAAATTCTGTGATGAGCTTCTCAAACTGAAACTCTGTCACAGAGACTTATAAATAGGGCTGCTAGCACCCTGGCAATCCTACTTAAGTGTAGGACTGCCAGGGTGCTGGCAGTCCTAATTGATACTTGCTGTAACAGCAAGTTTCAATTACGACTGCCAGCACCCTGACAGTCCTCATTTCGTATAGGACTGCCAGGGGGGTGGCAGTCCTAATTGAAACTCTCTGTGATAGAGAGTTTCAAAACTCTCATCACAGAGACTTACAAATAGGACTGCCACCCCCCTGGCAGTCTTAAATTACACGGAGAATGACCATTCTCCTACGTTCTAACATGGAGAATGGCCACCCTCATGCGAAATTAACATTTTTCGTGTTCTAACACGGAGAATAACCATTCTCCTGCATTTTATGATTAGTTGAAACTTTGAAGGGCCATAACTTTTGACTGAGAGGTCGAAACGAGGCCCGGTTTGTCGCAAAATGAGCGCATCTTCGAGGAGCCCGAGATTAACAACCTCTCCGTTAGACGGCCTTTCGAAATTTTAGAATCGAAAAAAAATAATGTTTGGACCTCCGTTTTAGCACTTTTAAGTTTTCCAAAATAACTATTATTTTTTTTGGGTGGAAAATTAGTATTTTATTTTTTTCTTGTTGTGATGGTGATTTTCTTCTGATTCTTGGAGAGGCGACAATGGAGGAGATGGGTTTGTTGAGCTCTGTGCTGGATTTTGTTGGATTCGGAGTTGAAATCTTTGTTGGAATTGTGATTGGCTATTTTCTCTTCATTTACTTCCAGCCCACTGATGTCAATGTGCTATTCTAGAAAATTTTGGGGGAAAATTTGGGCTAGGATTTAGAATTTTATGACCTAGAAATGTGGAGGAGGAGAAGAAAAGAGTAGAGGAAGAGGAAGAGGAAGAGGAAGAGGAAGAGTGGAAATGAAATGAAGTTGGTATTTATACCATTCTTTGGACTAGCCCCAAGTAAAAGAAATTGATGGCAAACTTGTAATATTTTTGAACATTTTTGGGATAGCCCCTAGTAATTTGTGTGGTGCCCTTAGAAAAAGCCAAAATTAATAGGGATTCGATAGAATGAATACCATCCCCGGCACCTCCCCCCCCCCCCCCCCCCCCCCGCGCGCGCGCGCGCGCGTTATGCATCTGGGTCGTTGCATGCGTACAAAGTAGCACGGTTGTTAATTATTAAAATAAAAGTTGTACACCATTTGTTATAGGTAAGATAATTAGAAACGATATTTTCGGTATCATTTTTTGCAAAAAAATATTATTTACAGACAACTAAGGCTTCAAATGAGCCAAGCCGAGCCAAGCTTTTGTAAGCTTGAGCATGAGCTTGACTAGAATTAATCGAGCTCAATATAACGTTTCATATGTTGCGTCCCGTTCGAGGCCAAGTTACATAACCTTTTTACGGATTAAGGTTATGCGGAAAGCTTCTAGAATATTCTAGAAGATGGCGGAACTCTCTGAAAGACGGTAGATTTCTCTGGAAGGCCCAAGATCCTTCTAGAAGGCCCAAGAACCTTCTGGATGGCCATGCAGTTTCCTTTTATGTTCTTTGAGAATAAACCTGGAATACGCCGTTCCAGTTACGGTATGAAGAATAATCTTTGGAATATTCCTTTCCAGCACTTTCCATGTAAAGCTCTATGAGCCATTATAAATAAGGGGGATGCCTTATTTGTTCCTCACCACCTAAAATTTGTAAGCATTCTCCAAGTCAATAAAGAAATTTTACGAGTCCCACTTTGCTCCACTCTTCTTATTTTTCTTAGCGATTTAGTTAAGTCGTGTTGGGAAGGCTTGCACAAGTCTTCGAGGAGGAAGACAGTGCGCCGCACGGGACAAAGTGCTAGCAAAAATACTAAGTACGTGACAAGTGGTATCAGAGCGAAGGTTCGATCGCACCCATGTCTTCGACCGAAACAATCATCAATGTGCAACCCACATCGCCTAAGGAGAAGGCAAAGACCTCGAGGAAGGGCAAGAGCAAAGAACCGTCAATGGAATGGGCTCTTGGCGAGTTGGTTGAACGGATAGAGATGCCGGAGAAAGGCGTGACGGGCGTCGAATTTCAAGTGGAGCAAAACCAGACGGCTCACGAGAAATTCGTCCAGGGTTTGGAGGTGGACGTCGCCACGGCTATGTCGGAATTCCCAGAGCATCTCCGCGAGATGCATGTCGAGTTCGAAGAGGAACGAAATGCTACTAAGGCGGAGATTGCCGAACTACGCAAAGAGCTATAAACAAAAGCAGATGTCCTCGAGAGGGCCATTGCTAGTGGTCCGACTCCGAGGAGAAAATCGACACAGAGGGTGAAGTATCCTGAACCAAAATCCTTCATTGGCGTGCGAGACGCGAAGGAGGTGGATAACTTCCTCTGGAATATCGAGCAATACCTGAAGGCGGTTCACATTGAGGATGAGACCGACAAGGTAAACACAGCAACCTTGTATTTTTCTGATAATGCTATGCTGTGGTGGTGACGTAGGTGCATCGAGATAGAAAAGGGTCTCTTCTCGATCGAGACTTGGGAGGATCTCAAGAAGGTGATCAAGTCTCAATTCTACAAGGAGAGCGTGGAGTATGTCGCGAGACGGAGTTTGCGACAACTCAAACACACCGGGTCCGTCAAGGAGTATGTGGCAGAGTTCACCAGCCTGATGCTTACCATTTCTACTATGGGCGAAGAAGATCGCCTGTTCCACTTCCTGGAGGGTCTACAACCATGGCGGCACAAGAGTTGCAGAGGCAACATGTGTCAGATCTGAACACGGCCGTCGCGACGGCGGAGAAGCTGATGAAGTATCGACGGAGTGATGCCCCAAAGCCCAAGGAAAAGACCACCCCCAAGTTCAATGGTGGGGGAGCGAAGAAGAACAATGGAAAGGGAGGCCCACCGAAGGACAAGCAGCACGCAAAGCCTTCGACGGAGCAGATGATTGAGTGCTTCCTGTGCGGAGGGAATCACTTCGTACATGACTGTCCGAACAAAGGCAAAAGGGTGAACGCAGTCCAAGGCGAGGAGGCCGAGGACGAGGAGCCTAAGAAGGGGCTCACATGGTGTCACGACCCGTACCCGCTTTTCGGACACGAGAACATGAGCAAGCCAGCTACGCATTGAGCGGACTCCAGCCCAACCCAAATACGTAAACGCTGTCACGGCTAGGGTAAGCTGCCAAATCATGGCAAACAATCTATATCTCAATCCACAATAAGAATACGAAACATGAATGAACACTATGGGTCGTGGTCTGCAGCCCACTAGCATAAGTGTCCGATAAGATGCTAAAGAAAATAACAAGAGTCTAAACTGAATCAAGAAACATGATATCTCATGATAATATATGAGAGCACGAGCGGATAATAAATACGATAACGATACCTGAATCCCGCAAGCGAACCATCACGTCTGCCATCCAGAACCACTAGCTAACTTCATGCAATCGCTAAACCTGAAGAGATCATCAGGTCCCCAGGGGACACAGCAAGATACATAAAAATATGCCTATCTAGCAGTTTATCATGCAATAAAGATAGTACAGGAAATAAACGGGAAAAAACCAATCAGTACAAAAACACGACTCTACACGACTGGAAGAACCACTACGCCTAAACGAACTGCTGGATAGGAACAATAGAACACGATATCACGATGTCAAAGGATAACCAATCCAATACTCAAACCTTCGCCCCTAATGTAGACTCTCAGGTTTGAACAACTACTAGTCCTCGTCCCTGGTGTGGACTCGCAGACTAGCCTCACCCTCGTCCCTAGTGTGGACTCGCAGACTAGCCTCACCCTCGTCCCTAGTGTGAACTCGCAGGCGTAGACACCACCCTCGTCCCTAGTGTGGACTCGCAGGCATCACCCTCGTCCCTAGTGTGGACTCGCAGGCGTAGACCAATAACTACTAACCCTCGTCCCTGGTGTGGACTCGCAGGCTAGCCTCACCCTCGTCCCTAGTGTGGACTCGCAGGTGTGAACCATATACTACTAACCCTCGCCCCTAATGTGGGCTCGCGGATTAGCTTACTAACTCTCGCCCCTGGTGTGGGCTCGCAAGTTAGCTTAACTACTAACCCTCGCCCCTAATATGGGCTCGCAGGTTAGCTTCAAGATTTCAAGACAAGGAGGTAAAGCAGTTTCGATATGACTTATACATCCTATGGCACGATGCGACTCACGACACGGTATATACGGGAGGGAACCAATCCGGTAGAACCACGACATACAGTCAAGCATGATAACGATAAAGGAGCACGACTATAAACCAGTAAACACTGTCTAAAGTAAAGCATGCAAATCAAAAGAACTGAAATAACTAGCTGATAACATATAAAGATATAGGAACTTAATAAGCATGTAGATCATGAACAACCAGAGCACTATATATATACTATCATGTCCGATGTACAGATCTCATGTCAAATATCAACTAGTAAAACTGTATAATAATAATAATAAAATAGGCATGTAAATAAACTGTAGAGGAAGGCAAGGTATCTTGCCTGGTGGAAGCGCGAAGATCCAATAATAAACTAGTCCACTACTAAGCCAAGAAGTCCAAATATCACAACTGTCTCCGAAAGCTGAAACAAACATCGCTAACATTCTCAAAATAGTCAATTTAGCTAGAATTGCCTGTCCTTAAGTCCAATTCTGGACACAGAGGCAAAACGGTAATTTCGAACAAAAACGATGTCCGCCGTTGGACCCACTTTGCACCGAAAAATGTGCCAGGGTCAATGGTCTCTAAAGTCGTCAAACTACATGTCTGCGGATCCGGTTTTCCGATACGAACGCAACCGTATGTCCAAAGTTGGATTCCGGCGGGCCGTACATAAAATCGCCCGTTGAGTGGGACCATGGGGCCCGCAAAACGGTGATTTTATCAACGGTCTCAGAATCGGACCAAATTTGGCACACAGGACCAGAAAAACGATACGGTCCTGATGGCACAAGTTTTGTCTCGATCCGAAGAACATGCACAAAGTAATTGAAGAATTTGTAAAGTGCACGATACGGGAAATTTCGACGGATACGCATCAAATTCGTCGCGCACACGCGACCAATTTAAATTCCGTCAAAGCCCACACGACCACGAAACTATTATGCAGCTTTCGATGCCTATGGTGCACGACTACGTCGCCCAGAATGGCGGGACGCACGTCGTGTGGAAGGATTTTATGATTTCGAAAACAGGTTTTTTCGAGTTTTCAAGAATGGTTTAAACTGTACATGGTTTATGAAATTTAGAACTACAAAATGGTTTCTGATCCCCTATATGTTCTCTAAAAACATGTTCAATTAGAATTTCTAATATGGGGCTGGATTAATCGAAAACGATCCTCCAACGTGGATGCTTGGACTGTGTTTATGTTCTGCTTCCTAAGGGTTTTCTCGGGATTTTTACGACGATTTTCTGTCCGATATAATCTAGTAGAGATAATTTCTACGAGAGCAGGGTTAAAGAGGGTTAACTAGGCTCTACGAAACATTTTACGGTTCGAAGAATGATTAACTATTCAGGGAGAAAACTCAGGGAGAACTTGAGTACCTGGAGTCGCTGTCGTTTCTTCGTCCTGTCGCGCGCGCGCGCGGTCTCGGCGACGCTGCGGCAGCCCCGGCCGGCCGTGGCACTCGACGGCGCATGCACGCGCGTGTGTGGGGGTCGCCGTCGTTTGTGGCAGGTGTGGGGTGAAGTTGATTAGGGTTTTGGCTGATTCCAAACTCCTCTCGATCGAACTCTCGTAATTATATGTACTGTTACATACGGGTGCTGTGTTCCGTTCGGCCAGGAACTGTGTTGGTTCACACATGGCCTGTGGCCTTGGCTGGGTGTGGGCCTTAGGATATGGGCCGGTTTGGGGAGTGTGGTGGAGAAGGCCTGCTCGGGTTCAGCCGAGCCTGGGTTTGCTTCTTATTCTTTTTTACTACTAAAGTATACATATATATATATATATGTATATATATCTATATACATATATGCTTACATACATATATCTTGTTACCTGTATATACGTATACACGTATACACGTATTGACGCATACACACACACACACACACACACACACACACACACACACACACACACACACACACACACACACACACACACACACATATATATATATATATATATATATATATATATATATATATATATATAAATTATAAAAGCTTATATATAGGCCTATATAATCAAATATATATATACGTATAGTTTATATCTATTTTTTCCATATATCCATATATATATGGTCATATAATATTTATCTATATGCACACAAAATATATATAAATATATTACCCTCCATAAAATCTAAACAAAACCTTACATTTGTCTATTCTTAATATAGAGCCCATTCATATGTAATTTATACCTATATGTCCATCAATTAATAACATAAATTAATCAATAATAATAAATGACTATATTTAGTAACAATAATATTATTGATAACACTGGCCCTAATGGCAACTAAAATAGAATAGTAATATATTATATATTTAAATATACACACACTTTATTCTGCCCCAGAGAATCATATAATTATTATTAAATGCTATTTATATTAAATATCCATATAATGCATATACAATAAATATTTACAGAGTCTTTCCCCATTCGAAAATAGATACAAAAATAATGGCATATACAGAAAGTACATCTGCATGGACGTCCTAGGTCTCACTACATGCCTACATAGGCTGGGATTTGGTTCGGGCCCAGTTCGGGCTAAGTTGGTACAATCGGGTCATCTAAGCTCAATATATTTAATTAATAATTAAATAGTTCATCGGTGGGGGTTAAGTCGTAACTTAAACTGGTTTTCCTAGTTAGGACACTCATATGGCTTGGCTTTCCCCTACCATGGCTAAACACTAGTCAAAGCACGCTACTGCACTATCCATGCCATGATTCCTAGTCGTCTTGTGCTCCAAAACTCAACTATGGCTAAAGTCACCTACCGTAATAATTAACTAAATAATTATTTATAAATTCATAATTCACCATTTTAATCAAATAAATAAAATAAAAATAAAAAATATTCAAAAAAATTTACCGGGAAGGGGAGCTACAAATGGGGGCCTTGCGCCTATTGAACGCTTTAAAGAGCAAGGCGGTCGTGTCCAAAGCCCCGAATCGAGAGCTGATGTACATGGATGTGAAGATCAACGACCACAACACAAGGGTGATGGTCGGCACAGGAGCAACCCATAACTTTATCTCGGACGCGGAGGTCCGACGCTTGAGTCTGGTGCTTGAAAAAGACTCAAGCACAATAAAGGCGGTCAACACAGGAGCAACCCAAAGGTGTGAAGATCCAAGTGGAAGACTGGACGGGTGTCACTAGTGTCATGGCCTCGCCACTGGACGACTTCAACATGATCCTCGGGATGGACTTCCTTACTTCGACAAAGGCGGTCCCAATGCCGCATCTGGAAGTCATAGGGATCATGGAGGAGAGCTCTCCGGGCATGGTGACAGTTGCACGAGGCGAGCTTGCGAAAGGGAATGCTCTTTCCGTATTACAACTCAAGAAGGGGATGCAACACGAAGAGACGACCTACCTTGCGGTGCTCAAGACGGAGGAGGCGCCCGTACAGGAGGATCTTCTGCCTGAGATCGATGACGTCCTTGTGGAGTTCGGGGACGTCATGTCGAAAGAGTTTCCAAAGAGGCTACCTCTACGGATGGAGGTAGACCATGCCATCGAGTTGGAACCGGGCACAAAACTGCCCGCCAAGGCTCCATATTGGATGGCCCTGCCCGAGCTAGACGAGTTGAAGAAGCAACTCAAGGAGCTGCTGGATGCGGGATTCATCAGACTATCGAAGGCCCCGTATGGTACACCGGTGCTGTTTCAGAAGAAGAATGACGGAAGCTTTCGTTTGTGCATCGACTATCGTGCACTAAATAAGGTAACCGTCAAGAACAAATATCCTATCCTATTGGTGACGAACTTGTTCAACCAATTAGGAGGCACAAGATACTTCTCCAAACTTGATCTGCGCTTGGGGCATTATCAAGTCCAGATTGCGGAGGGCGACAAGACTAAGACAGCATGCGTTATGAGGTTTGGCACATATGAGTTTATGGTTATGCCTTTTGGTTTAATAAATGCTCCTGCAACTTTTTGTACCTTGATGAACAAGCTCTTTCATCCCTACCTGGATCGGTTCGTCGTGGTCTATCTCGACGACATCGTTGTGTACTCAAATACGATGGAGGAGCACATTGAGCATTTGAAGACCGTCTTCCGAGTGCAGAGGGAGAACGAACTCTTCATCAAACGAAAGAAGTGCACATTTGCACAAGAAGAGGTATCGTTCTTGGGGCAGTAGATCGGGCATGGCAAGATATGGATGGATGGCCCAAAGGTCCAGTCCATTCGGGAGTGGGTAGCTCCTACCAGGCCGACGGAGCTACGATCGTTCCTGTAATGTCCCAAATTCGTGATACGTATTTAGTGTACGTATACGTGTTTTGGACCCATATTTTATTTAGTCATGATTAGTTATCTTGGTTTATTTTACCTTGGCTTGGTTTTATTGGCATTAATAGTTTTAATGGTTCATTGGTTTATTTTTTTGGATTAGTGAAGCTTGGTTTATTTCATGAATCATTTGGTTTAAATTGCTAGAGAGAGAGAGTTTATTGGCCTTGACTTGGTTCACCTTGGTTTATCTTGTCTTGGTTTATTCCTGGGTTGGTTTGGCTTGGTTTGGTTTGCTTGGTTCATTATGAACCAAGGGGTGAACCCCCTACCTACCACCACCCATAGTATTTATTACCCTTTCTCCTTCTCTCTCTTCATTAATATCATCTTCTTCAACCACCAGGAGGGAAGGGGAGAGAGAGAGAGCTTAGGCAAGTGCAAACTTGCTTCATGATGGATCTCATGTTTTATTGTTCCATTCTCTTCCTTACTAGATTCTAAGCCTCTTTAGAACTGGAAGTTTTCGGTTTTGATGGTTATATTTTTGTATATCTAAGTTTTAAATTCCTTCTTGTTTAGTTTTCTTGGTTTTGATCTCTAAAAACTTGGTATTTCCAAAAACTAGTGGTTCCATGTTGTAGAGAATTTGATTTCATGCAGTTTTGGCTTTTGTTTCGCTTGATTTCGACTCCGGATGAGGAAGTTATGGCCATTACAAGTTTTCAGAACTTTCATGGCTGAACTTGCTGTTTGGGGACGATGAACCTCATGCGCCCGGGAGGCCATGCGCCGGGAGCCCATGCGCCGTGAAGTCCCGACAACGCATCCCTTAACTCCGAGCATGTTATGCGCATAGGTTTCCTACGCGCATGTACTGAAGACGCAACGTGAGTTTCTCATGCGCCGATTGCGCAGGAATCTCATGCGCCGATTCGTGTAGGAATCTCATGCGCCGATTCGTGCAGGAATCCCATGCGCCGATTGCGCAGGAATCTTATGCGCCGATTCGTGGAGGAATCTCATGCGCCGATTCGTGCAGGAATCTCATGCGCCGATTCGTGCAGGAATCCCATGCGCCGATTGCGCAGGAATCTCATGCGCCAATTTGTGCAGGAATCTCATGCGCCGATTGTGCAGGAATCTCATGCGCCGGAATTGCTCTATTTCGCTATTTTGCATGTTTAAGTTATTTTGTAGCTAGAATCTTGAAAAACTCAAAACATGAAAGTTGTAAATCTTTTCCTTGGCTTCAAGAACATGTTACTAGTTATTTTATGCAAGTTTCTCTCATTCATGATAATGTAAGGATAGAACACGATAGTGGCCTGTTAAGGCGCACTCTTGACAAGTACCAAGTGGACATGACATGACCTGATAGTGGCCCGCCGTGGCGCACTCCTGACAAGAAAACCTGACATGATATGCCCTGATATGCTGTTGCGACGGCTACCTGACATGACATGACCTGTATAATTAATCCAGACACCGTGAGCGATTATGCTTGTGCAAATAATCCAGTCCTGTCTTGCATCATGTCTAGGAGGGGACTCCTGAGTACCACGGTCAGGAGTACCTACTGAAATGGACTAAGGTTAATGACTAGTATAAATCACTAGACATGAAGAGATGTTCCCCAGTTACAGGCGATCCCGTTATCCCGGCCGCAAATGTTTGGACTTGTAGCCTGCCGACGAGTAGGGCACATTTCCAGTCCTCTGTTATGTGGGGCACTCTTGATTGTCACTTTAAATGATTGAACTCTATTTTCACTCTAATACATTATACTCTCTAGATTGTCACTATAATGATTGTCTGGATAACCTGGATAGCTGCAGGGCCTGTGACTACTTGGAGCATCTCATTGCATCTTGCTAGTAACTAGGATTGTGATAACCCTAGTTAGTTAATGTAGAAAGTCGTAGGCAATGATTGGCCGTGATTGATTGGATGGAGTCTAGTCCAGTATGGTATTGTCTAGAATTGATTGATTGCAAGATTGTACCAGAATGATTGAATTATTGTCACTGCAGATTGTCACCATAATGATTGTCACTCCAGATTGTCACTATAATGATTGTCACTCCAGATTGTCACTATAATGATTGTCACTCCAGATTGTTACTTGACCTGATTTCTTATATTTATCTTGTCGATAAATGGTGAGAGAAACCAAGTTCCGTTCAGACGAAGGGTTACAACCCCGGTCCTTGTTTGGTTTACGGGTTGTAACCTAGCTATCTGAATAGTCCCATGGTTATCTCATCGTATATCATCCTGGCATGCTTTTCCATGTGTCCTGCCTTTTAGTGATTCTATGCAAGATTGTCTTTTATAATTACCTATCATACTTTTTCTTAAATTACTGTCTCTTATTATGTAATTATATTATTGTGCTAATTTGCTGGCTTTAGTTCTTAAGTGAAGCCTCCTTTGTGGCACTTGCTCTTTCTGGGGTCTGACCCAGCTGGTTTTGTATGGCCAGATACCGGAGCAGCACCAAAGGATCTCCCTGCTTTCCAGCCCGATGGTGGTCACCAGGCGTAACCAAGGCATCAAGTGGGTTTCTTTTGTTCTCCCACTGTAATATTGTAAACTATTCTTTTGAGGCGTTTAGCCGACGAGCAAGTGTTAGCTCGATTGTACTTACTTACTGTCTGCCTACGGGCTGTAACATGATTGACAAGCCCCGGAGGTTGATCATGTATGACTGAACTCTTGCTAGTCCTCACATTTTGTAACGACTAGCTTCATGATCATCTGGATATGTAATGTTTGGGACGCCTTATAATTGTATATTTGGAGATCTGATATCTTGTGATTATTATTAGTTGGTTGAGATTGAGACAATAGGCTATTTTATGCCCTTAAGAGACTGATGGATTGTAGAAAAACTCTCACATATCTAGACAGCCGTGACCATATAGCGGTGTGGATCCCATTCCGTTATACGTAGCTGGCTATGTCTGCCCCCGCTCTCCAGTATTCTGGTTCTGGGGCGTGACATGGTTTAAGTGGTGGCCCATGCAGGTCTTGTTAATCAAGATGTGTGAGGGTTTACCGAATAGATGTCTCAATCAGTACTCGTGCTTGATCTCTGCTCGTATCCTCTTGATTCCTAAAATTCTTGTCCTGATCACATGCTTGTAATCGTTGATCTGTCCTGGTCCTTCCTTATTATTCCCATGTCGTCTTCTTCAGCGGCATTGAACCTGGACCTGCTGATCAGCAAGGCGGATCACCTCCCGTGGACCAGCAGCAACCAGAAGATCAGGTCCAGCACTCAGGAGCAGTCTCCCGAGTCGTACCTACTAGAGGAGAGCCGCCAGTTCAGCCAGTCCAGCCTGCAGATCCTGATGACGGCACTTTGGTGGGTCTCATCAGATCATTGTTAGCTTCCCAAGATCGTAGAGGCGATGCCTTGCACCAGGCAGTGGAAGATGCTCTGAATAGAAGTGGTCCTCGAGGGAACAGTGCGGTCAACAGTTTCAAGCGCCTGAACCCTCCCTTCTTCGATGGCAGCGAGGATGCCATTGCTGTCGATGCTTGGCTACAAGATATAGAGGTGATTCTCGAAGCCGCGAAGACTCCAGAAGACGAGAAGGTGGCTATGGTGCGCCTACAGTTATTGGATCTAGCCCGCAGTTGGTGGGCCGCACAAGCAGTGGGATTGACAACACCTGTCTCCTGGGCAGTGTTCAGCGAGAAGTTCCAGACCAAGTATTATGATGCAGTGGCTCGATATGACTTGCAGACCAGGTTCAGTAATCTTAAGCAGATGGAGAGGACGGTCGACGGTTATGCGGCCGAGTTTTCCAGACTCAGTCGGTTTGCTCCCACCTTGGTGGCAACCGAGTTTGACAGAGCGCAGAGGTTCCAGCAGGGACTTCACCTGGAGATTATATTGGCAGTAGAACAGTTCGAGCATCAGACCTATGATGCGGTGTTACGAGCAGCAAGGAGGCACGAGTATACCTCCCAGAGAATAGTGGACAGGAACGGAGGTCGGAAGCGGTCCCATAGTCAGATGAATCAGTCTTCAGCCCCGGCAGCCAGGGCTTTGACTATTGGAGCTCCGAGGCGAGCAGCTTCAGTTACGTCGGTCCAGCACTCAACCCCGACGTACTCTCAGCAGAAACAAAAGCAAGCGCAGTCTTCCGCCGTGGGCTGTTCTTATTGTGGGAAGCCTGGACACGTGGTAGCAGAGTATCGCAAGGCGTTGGGATTGTGTTTATTGTGTGGAGCACCGGACCATAGGGTGGGGTCCTGCCCATTCAGAGTTGATTCAGCATCGACAGTATCTAGTCCCTCGGTTAGGGGACCAGCACCAGTACCGACCCCAGTTCCAGTTCACCAGCAACAGCAGTTCCCGTTCCCGAGGCCATTGCCGACTCAGGCCCAGACTTTCCAACAACAGAACCCGCGGCAGTTTGCCTTAGCCCAGGCTCAGGTTCAGAATTGGCCGAGAGGTATATGTGTCCCCTCATCTTGCTTTTCTACCGTCATTATGAGGGGTGCATGACGTATTTCATGTATCCTAATTACAACGGTACATTTCGGACCCGAGCCATATCTAGGTCATTCGAAACTGGTTATTGGTACCAACCTTTTCGTATGAGGATAGGCCCGTGTCCATGTTTGACCAAAGAGAGAGACCCCAAGTGCAAGACTATCAGTTCAGTCCGTGTTGCTTAGAGTCATCCCTCTATGGGCGAGTCAAACTTGGGAGCATGAGGATGATATCTGATCAGGTCATCCCGGCTGGTTTGACTCGTAAGGTGTAATATCTTTCTTATGCCTTACGCTTCGAATCCTTGCTTACATGAATGATTGTATGATTGATTGGTAGTAGTAGATTGCCTATGATAGAATAGCTTTTCCTTACATCTCTAGCCTCTTGATTAAATTCCGAGGACGAAATTCTTTTAAGGTGGGTAGGATGTAATGTCCCAAATTCGTGATACGTATTTAGTGTACGTATACGTGTTTTAGACCCATATTTTATTTAGTCATGATTAGTTATCTTGGTTTATTTTACCTTGGCTTGGTTTTATTGGCATTATTAGTTTTAATGGTTCATTGGTTTATTTTTTTGGATTAGTGAAGCTTGGTTTATTTCATGATTCATTTGGTTTAAATTGCTAGAGAGAGAGAGTTTATTGGCCTTGACTTGGTTCACCTTGGTTTATCTTGTCTTGGTTTATTCCTGGGTTGGTTTGGCTTGGTTTGGTTTGCTTGGTTCATTATGAACCAAGGGGTGAACCCCCTACCTACCACCACCCATAATATTTATTACCCTTTCTCCTTCTCTCTCTTCATTAATATCATCTTTTTCAACCACCAGGAGGGAAGGAGAGAGAGAGAGCTTAGGCAAGTGCAAACTTGCTTCATGATGGAACTCATGTTTTATTGTTCAATTCTCTTCCTTACTAAATTCTAAGCCTCTTTAGAACTGGAAGTTTTCGGTTTTGATGGTTATATTTTTGTATATCTAAGTTTTAAATTCCTTCTTGTTTAGTTTTCTTGGTTTTGATCTCTAAAAACTTGGTATTTCCAAAAAACTAGTGGTTCCATGTTGTAGAGAATTTGATTTCATGCAGTTTTGGCTTTTGTTTCGCTTGATTTCGACTCCGGATGAGGAAGTTATGGCCATTACAAGTTTTCAGAACTTTCATGGCTGAACTTGCTGTTTGGGGACAATGAACCTCATGCGCCCGGGAGGCCATGCGCCGGGAGCCCATGCGCCATAAAGTCCCGGCAATGCATCCCTTAACTCCGAGCGTGTCATGCGCATAGGTTTCCTACGCGCATGTACTGAAGACGCAACGTGAGTTTCTCATGTGCCGATTGCGCAGGAATCTCATGCGCCGATTCGTGCAGGAATCTCATGCGCCGATTCGTACAGGAATCCCATGCGCCGATTGCGCAGGAATCTCATGTGCCGATTCGTGCAGGAATCTCATGCGCCGATTCGTGCAGGAATCTCATGCGCCGATTCGTACAGGAATCCCATGCGCCAATTGCGCAGGAATCTCATGCGCCGATTTGTACAGGAATCTCATGCGCCGATTGTGCAGGAATCCCATGCGCCAGAATTGCTCTATTTCGTTGTTTTGCATGTTTAAGTTGTTTTGTAGCTAGAATCTTGAAAAACTTAAAACATGAAAGTTGTAGATCTTTTCCTTGGCTTCAAGAACATGTTACTAGTTATTTTATGCAAGTTTCTTTCATTCATGATAATGTAAGGATAGAACACGATAGTGGCCTGTTAAGGCGCACTCTTGACAAGTACCAAGTGGACATGACATGACCTGATAGTGGCCCGCCGTGGCGCACTCCTGACAAGAAAACCTTGACATGATATGCCTTGATATGCTGTTGCGACGGCTACCTGACATGACATGACCTGTATAATTAATCCAGACACCGTGGGCGATTGTGCTTGTGCAAATAATCCAGTCCTGTCTTGCATCATGTCTAGGAGGGGACTCCTGAGTACCACGGTCAGGAGTACCTACTAAAATGGACTAAGGTTAATGACTAGTATAAATCACTAGACATGAAGAGATGTTCCCCAGTTACAGGCGATCCCGTTATCCCGGCCGCAAATGTTTGGACTTGTAGCCTGCCGACGATTAGGGCACATTTCCAGCCCACTGTTATGTGGGGCACTCTTGATTGTCATTTTAAATGATTGAACTCTGTTGTCACTCTAATGCATTATACTCTCTAAATTGTCACTATAATGATTGCCTGGATAACCTGGATAGCTGCAGGGCCTGTGACTACTTGGAGCATCTCATTGCATCTTGCTAGTAACTAGGATTGTGATAACCCTAGTTAGTTAATGTAGAAAGCCGTAGGCAATGATTGGCCGTGATTGATTGGATGGAGTCTAGTCCAGTATGGTATTGTCTAGAATTGATTGATTACAAGATTGTACCAGAATGATTGAATTATTGTCACTCCAGATTGTCACCATAATGATTGTCACTCCAGATTGTCACTATAATGATTGTCACTCCAGATTGTCACTATAATGATTGTCACTCCAGATTGTTACTTGACCTGATTTCTTATATTTATCTTGCCGATAAATGGTGAGAGAAACCAAGTTCCGTTCAGACGAAGGGTTACAACTTCGGTCCTTGTTTGGTTTACGGGTTGTAACCTAGCTATCTGAATAGTCCCATGGTTATCTCATCGTATATCATCCTGGCATGCTTTTCCATATGTCCTGCCTTTTAGTGATTCTATGCAAGATTGTCTTTTATAATTACCTATCATGCTTTTTCTTAAATTACTGTCTCTTATTATGTAATTATATTATTGTGCTAATTTGCTGGCTTTAGTTCTTAAGTGAAGCCTCCTTTGTGGCACTTGCTCTTTCTGGGGTCTGACCCAGCTGGTTTTGTATGGCCAGATACCGGAGCAGCACCAAAGGATCTCCCTGCTTTCCAGCCCGATGGTGGTCACCAGGCGTAACCAGGGCATCGTGTGGGTTTCTTTTGTTCTCCCACTGTAATATTGTAAACTATTCTTTTGAGACGTTTAGCCGACGAGCAAGTGTTAGCTCGATTGTACTTACTTACTGTCTGCGTACGGGCTGTAACATGATTGACAAGCCCCGGGGGTTGATCATGTATGACTGAACTCTTGCTAGTCCTCACATTTTGTAACGACTAGCTTCATGATCATCTGGATATGTAATGTTTGGGACGCCTTACAATTGTATATTTGGAGATCTGATATCTTGTGATTATTATTAGTTGGTTGAGATTGAGACAATAGGCTATTTTATGACCTTAAGAGACTGATGGATTGTAGTGAAACCCTCACATATCTAGACAGCCGTGACCGTATAGCGGTGTGGATCCCATTCCGTTATACGTAGCTGGCTATGTCTGCCTCCGCTCTCCAGTATTCTGGTTCTGGGGCGTGACAGTTCCTTGGCTTGGCGAACTAATACTGGCAGTCTATCCAAGGATACTTTGCCGTCGTAGTGCCTCTGACCGATCTGCTGCGGAAGGATCGGGCGTGGAGCTGGACGCCCCGATGCGAGGAGGCATTCGATGTACTGAAGCGAGCTGTGACGGAGGAGCCGGTCTTATCTCTGCTGGACTACTTGTCACGACCTGTACCCTAGAGTAAGGGTACGAGACGTGGGTACGTCCAGCCTACGCCGCAGTGTCGACGGTAGAACGCTGTCCTAGGTCAAACATCTAACAATATAAAGGTACATGTACAGTATATACACTCCGAATGGATGTGACATGGCAAATACAGTCTCAATCACATCTAAGGTAGAGCATGATAAAAGATAGATAAAACATGAAATCCACAAAGAGATACCGTAGATAGAAGTCTAAGTGTCTAAGATACACAAACCCAGAAAATATCTCAAATCTCAAATACAGTAATCCATAAAGTAAATACAACTCAAGACAACTAAAATAACTATCTATACAACCTCTACTGTGTCTCCTCTAGGCTAGCAGGCAACCTCCAAACTATCTGTAAAATTTATCAACAGGTCCAGTCAGGACAGGAGCGAGCACAAAACAACCCACACAGTTCATATCAAGTTAGAAAATATAAAGCATGCAATAGAGTAAGATACAGAAAACGTTCAAAGAGAAATGTATATGAAAAACAACAGAGATTTGATAATAGAAAATATCTATATATGATAAGTAAGAACCGTAAGCAATATTTGATTTAGAGTACAATATGGTTATGTAAACGGTTTAGGACAATGCAATGGTAACTCCATTGTACGTGAGTACACAATGGACATATACAATAGTTATACAATGTTGCATAATAGGATTTGATTACATAACCAATTCTACTCCCCCTCCCCAATCAATACACAAGGATCCACTCCAGTTACGTTATCTTATACAATAGTGTACAATGTTATACAATAGATGTACAATGTTATACAATAGTTGTACAATGGTCTATCCATGAGACTCATGTAATAATGAGGGTACAATATGCACAATGAGTATACAAGGATAAGGGTATTCAATAAATACAATATGTAAGTGAAACGCACATCACAATATGTATTTAGTGAATACAAGGGGATAACATCTCAAAAGAAGATCCATATAGTACCAATCCGTGATAACAATCGTGTCAGCATCAAGTACAGTAATCTAGAGCAAGAATGTAAATCCAGACAAGTATGAAACGGTCAGAGAATGTACTCACCTGATAACCTGAACAGTTGATAGGTGTAGAGGTCCAAACTGAAGCCACATAGTCCTATTTAGAGCAATACAGGTCAAGATGTATACGAGAGATGATAAATGAAATGTACAATGCATCTGCATGCTGTCTAGGTCAAACTAGACTAAACTCAACACTTGGTCAACTCTAGTCAACCACACTAGTCAAATTAGGTCAAGTAGGTCAAGTCATAGCCCAAACAAGTCTCACTAGGCCTAACCAAGCCTAGGCTAGCACTCACACAATCACAAGACAATGTGAACCACAATAATGCATAATATAAAATAGATAATATATATAAATACATACCTTCATACATACATGCATATCCATATTACATACATATTTATATATATAGGCATATGTTACATCATGCATATTTACATAGTTATATAGATATATACATTCATGCACATTTACATACATACTTTTATACAATATATATGTTAACGTTCATTACAATGCATTATATTTTACTTATACCTTTGATGGATTGATTCATTCATATATGACATTCATTCATGCATTTATAAATTCATTCATATCCCATATGCATGCATATTCACTACACCATAATAGGCGATTACCCACGGTTATTACCGTGACAATTATTTTTCGTCACGGTAATAACCGTTACTAGTGGGGCGTGGTTATTATTTAGTCACGGTAATAACCGTGACAAATATTTGTTTTTGTCACGGTTATAACCGTGACAAATATTTGTTTTAGTCACGGTTATAACCGTGACAAATAATTGTTTTTATAACAGTTAAAACCGTGGCAAATTTTTTATGTTGTAACGGTTATAACCGTTAGAAAAGTCCAATGATGTGACGGTTTTTACCGTGATTAATTTTTCATTTGTCACAGTTATTAATGTGGCAGTTAGTTTGTTTTGTCACAGTTATTACTGTGACTACATTATTTTTTTCGTTACTATTCTCCACTAATTGTCACAGTTATAACCATTACAATTGGACTATTTAAATAAAAAAAAACTACATTTAACTTGTATCTAAACAATAAACAACATATCCAATTTCATAATATTTTCCTTCATAATAATTCAACCATTCCAAACCAATAACTAAACCACAAAATTTTCAATAACAATTCCGAGCAAGTAACTAATTAACCACATAATTTGCAATAACAATTCAACCATTCCAAACTAGAAACAAAACCACATAATTTGCAATAACAATTCAACCATTCAAATTAGTAATTAAACCACATGATATTTGAAAAATAAGCAACTAAACCACACATGATGTTCAGTAGCATCCATACATTAATATTTTAGTAAGGAAACATTCCATTGTTAGTTTCAATGACAACAAAACAATGCTCTAGATGCATGAAGCAAACCACAAAATATTTCAAACTCTTGTGTTTTTTGATAATCAAGACGAGGCTCTCTTGAGGAAGAATGATAGTGCTTGCATCCATGCTAAAACTGTACAAATTCCTGCATGTAAGAGAAAAAGAAGTATCAAATTAAAAAGCGTGCAAACTAGTAAAAGAAGTTTCAGGAAAAACATACATGTGAGCACATGTTCTTTGCATATATGACAAACTTCAATGAAGAACACATGCAAAAGTTTTGGGCATTGATTGATATAGACATGAGAGCACATGTTCAGTCATTTCCAAATGTCTTCACCAATGTATATGGGGTCTCAGATTGCAGGAAATTTAGAGACACCCCAAATTATGTTAACCTTCAAGCCCTCTTCTAGACCTTCAAACTCTAGACACAAGCCGGATCAACTGAGCCTATGGACATTTCTTGTATGTGAGTACGTTACATTGGAATAATTTCTACTCGTTGAGTATTTGATTATGTACTATATTAATTGAGACTCTATCTTAAACTAAAGATCTGTACTATATATTCTCCTACAGATTAGACCTAAAGCTGAAACTTCTTTATAGTAAGTAAGACTGAGTACTGTCTTCATGTCAAGAAATCAGCATAGAACACTGAGTGGCAAAGAAGCATTTGTCTTGGCATCACGACCTTTGGCCATTGAAATTCTTTGGTGGTGACTATATAGGACACATTAAACGACTATATAGATTTAACAGCTAGCACTAAGAATCAATTTATTATAATATACGAATTCTATTTTGTTCAGATATTCGACACTCATTTATGTATGTTAATTTGCTTCTATTACTCGGCATTATAGAGGTTATTCATGTTGCATCATATCGAACCCCAAATATGCCACAACCTACTAATTAATAGTCTACTAGTAAAGATCTTTTACACAACAAAAAGCAGGAAAAAAAAAAGAAGCTCAATTAACTAAGAATGTGAACTGGGATGAAAACCAGATGTAGTTGCTAGTGATATGAATTTGAGGGAAATCATAAATATCAAGATAACTATGATCATACCGATATTGCTCAATATGTAGATTCACCTCAAAAGTTCTGAATCGGTTTTAGGGGAAACTAGTAGCTCGTACTCGATTCACTGCATCGATAGCTTATAGGGATGATAACTGACACCAATATATTACAATACGAAAATGTTACTCTTCCTTGCAAGTCTGTAAGAAAACATAACGCTTATGTTGTTAGTGAAGAACAGTATGGCAACTCTAGAGGGGGGTGAATAGAGTTTATATAGAAAAATAGCCAATTAAAAATAACTCTTTCACCAACAATAAATAATCAGAGTAAAGTGCGAAAAATAAATGAAGAGCAGAAGAGCATACGCAAACACAGCGATTTTAACCTAGTTTCCCTCGTGGAGGACTAGTCCAGGCCTGAGAACTCTAGCTCAGGATTAAATCCACTATTTGTGAAATAGTAGTTTACAACCCGTGCCTTTTCTTCAGAAGAGCACGTCAACTTCTAACAGATGATCGCAGTGGCGATTTGCTTGGAATTGTCCAAGCGACTTCTTCGACTCTTGCACAAGAATCCTAACTGAGAGATGCTGAGCACTCGACACTTAGGAGGCTTGTGGCTAGTAGATGGGAAGGGTATGGCTTACTTGAGCTTATAAGAGAGAAGAGAAAAGAAGATTGGATGGATTGGAATGAGAGAATTCATGCCCTATTTATAGTGTTTTTATAGGCAGAATTCGGCCAGAATTCGGGTAGAAAAATTCAAAAATTTGGCCGTTGGACAACTAGCAACCAGCTAACCCTAAAATTAGGGTTCCTGATTTCTAGGGGATAGAGTTCGGCCCGAACTCTGTGTGGAGGCAGAGTTCGGCCCGAACTCTGTCTCCAGAGCACAGAGTGGTTCTAAGGGGATTTTTGGGCAGTGTTTGGTTCAGTGGAGCTTGGGATTTTGGGTAGGCTGTAGACTAAGTGTCAAGAGCTCAGCAAGACTCAGAGTACACAAGTCTAGACTCAATGAAAATATAAAATACAGACTCGAAAACACACTGAGAGCCGGAGACTGAGCTGTCGTCTGTCTTGAACTGTTATGCAGACGTCGTGTGTCGTATTGAATTAATACAGATATTATTTAGTCAATGTAGTCAATATTTGGTTGACTGTGACTTTGTGTCAACAATCTCCCCCATATTGATAATTGACAAAATAATATATGTATATTCAATATTCATACCTGGACACAGTTGATTATAGCAACATAGCTCCCCCATACTTGATGCCGAGCTAGAATGTAATAGCTCCCCCGTAATCAGTGAATGGTGCTGAGCTAGAAGCAATAGCTCCCCCGTAAATAGTGCATGGAAACCTGTATAATATCTTCCAAAAAGCACAAACAAGCACAGAAATACGAAAAGATAGGATATGATACCAAACAAGTATATCCAGCCATATATATCCAGGCAGAATATATATAGTTCTCCCCCTTTTGGCAGTTAGCAATATAGACTGCAGATGAATGAATAATAAAACAAAACTGCAGTAGACAATTAATAGTAATACAACCACACCAAGCAGAGAAGAAACAGTATAGAAATAATCAAAAGAAGTACTAGCATAAAGTGTCATAACCAAATGTCAAACACACAACCAGAGTTTAAAAGCATCCAAGTACATAAAACTGAAACTAACTAACTAGAAATGAAAATACAATAACTAAGATCATCATCAGTAGCAGCAGCAGCAGATAGTAGCCAATCTCCATCACGAAGCATGAGATGGTCCAGGAGAGTTTGAACGTCTGGGATCCACAAGAGCAGCACCCGGATCCAGGTAACGTATGACCCACGGATCATCAATGCGATATCCCTTACGATCGGGATCCCGCTGCATGGGAATGGCCATAGTAGGATGATGGGACATGGAGTACCAAATATCATGCAGCGAGTTGCAGAGTGCACTCATCTACAGGGTAGTGCGGTAGTCCATCTGAGCCCACCGATCGGCCTCTAAGTCAAAACGATCCCGGAGCATGGTCTGGATGGAGTCAAGAGTGGCAAGTGGAGGTGGTACAGCCTGACCGAAAGGAGGGGGGTCAGACTCCGCATCATCAGAATGCTCAGAAACCTCAGGAGAGGCGACAACTGCCTGAGTACGTCGTGCCTTGGACAAGAAAGCAGGAGCAGGCAAGAACGGACAGATATCAAGTGGTATGTTAAATGCACGAAAGATCATAGGAAGGTACAAAGGATAAACCAGAGCTCGTGGTTTCTTCCTACAGTGAATCATCCAGTCCATCATTGTACGTGAAAGATTGAAAGAAATTCCAAAGTGAAGATGATAAAGAGCAGATATCTCAAGATAAGTGATGTCATCATGGGAACCTGTTTTGGGTAGAATGGTGTTAGAGATAATCCAATGAAGATCAGAAAAATATGGGTTGAGATATTTAGCCATGAGCTTGCGAGGACGTGTGTATGGAGTACACAAATCGTCCTTGAAGCTCTCAAGGGAAATTCCGTCGGGAAAACGGAACGAGCGAGCGTCAACTAGTTTTTTCCAAGAATTGGGCTCTTGAAGATCAAGATATTCGGCTAAGTCAAAGTCATCAAAAGATATATTGATACCTGCAACTCGTGAATAAATATGGAGATCATCAAAGGTCATGTTGCAGTAGAACATTTGGACAGCATGACGATAGATAGCAGAAGTGGAAGTGATAAGCTCATCAAAACAGAGGTCATGAAATAAAGCATCATATTGAGAGAAGATAGAAAAATTAATAGGATGTCCTGCGAAGTATAGAAGACAAGAATGATACCTCAAATAATCAATAAACAGTGGAAAAGAATGGAGCACTCTAGATCAAAAACTAGGGTTAGGGTTTGAAGGAAAGAGTTTGGAGAGGTGAGGAAGGAGGCAATAGTGAAGGAGAGAGAAGAAAATCCGAAATATAATAGAGGGTTTTCTTTGGTCGGAAGAAATTCTGACCGTATGATCTAAAATGATCCAACGGCAGAGGCTGATCCCGACTCTGGAACAATTGGACCGAACTCGGCCCGAACTCTTTTGGGGGCAGAGTTCGGCCCGAGTTCTGGATTAGTGGTCCAGAACAGAAAACAGGCTGAAAAGATAGAAAAATTGGTTAAGTGTTGAAGAAAAAAGTTTGATAAATTCAATGAAGTACATAGAGAGGTACACAAAAGTCAGAATGAACTTTAGAAAAATTAATTAGGCAATATTAAATCGAAACAAACCATATAACAAACAAGGAAATATATTGTAATTCAATATTTCAAATTTGCCATGGGTTAGCTGCAGGGGCCGGATCCCAGCTAGCGGTAGTCCTGAGGACTAGTGCACCGTGTCGCTTAGGCTTTTACGCCTTGTTGTCAGAAGGACCCTTTCGGCTTGTACCCATACCAAATTCGTCGTAAAAGAATCAAAATATACTCGATATTTACGTAGGTGAGTCTCAACTTATAACTGCTTCATCCAAAATTCCGAGTTCACGACATAGGAAATTGAAGCGCTCTTCGGATAATGGCTTAGTAAAGAAATCTGCTAGCTGATGATCAGTGTCGATAAATTCTAAGTTAATCGTGCCATTTTGCTGATGATCACGCAAAAAGTGGTATCTGATCTCAATGTGTTTAGTGCGTGAGTGGCAGACAGGGTTCTTAGTCAAATTAATGGCACTAGTATTGTCACAGAATATAGGAATATGCATAAAAGATAACTTATAGTCTTCAAGGGTTTGCTTCATCCACAGAATTTGTGCGCAATAACGCCCAGCTGCTATGTATTCAGCTTCTGTTGTGGATAGTGCGACAGAGTTCTGCTTCTTGCTAAACCAGGAGACTAAAGCTTTTCCTAATAAATGACACGTGCCGCTCGTACTTTTACGGTCGACCTTGCATCCAGCGAAGTCAGCATCGGAATAACCAATAAGATCAAATGATGTTGACTTGGGATACCATAGGCCCACTGTAACCGTACCCTTAAGGTATCGAAAGATACGCTTAACCGCGGTCATGTGTGATTCCTTAGGATTAGCTTGATATCTAGCACATA
The DNA here is from genome assembly GCA_029216955.1 of Iris pallida. Classification (NCBI taxonomy): domain Eukaryota; kingdom Viridiplantae; phylum Streptophyta; class Magnoliopsida; order Asparagales; family Iridaceae; genus Iris; species Iris pallida. Next base: position 14,355,968 of record JANAVB010000800.1, read on the forward strand.
GGCAAACACTGAACATGATATCGGGACGACTAGCAGTTAAATAGAGTAAGATGCCTATCATACCTCGATACTTATGTTGATCAACGGGTTTGCCGCTCTCATCTGGTTCGAGTTTGGTTGAAGTAGCCATTGGCGTGCTGATTGGTTTGACGTTGTCAAGATCGAACTTCTTCAGCATGTCCTTGGTATACTTCGATTGGCAGATGAAAGTTCCATTTGCCATTTGTTTCACTTGTAGACCAAGAAAATAGTTGAGCTCTCCCATCATGCTCATCTCAAATTCTGTCTGCATACACTTGACAAATTCTTGACAGAGGGTTTCATCAGTAGAACCAAAAATGATATCATCAACATAAATTTGAATCAACAGAATAGTGTCTTTAAAAGATTTTATAAACAGTGTAGTGTCAATTTTCCCTTTTGAAAAACCTTTCTCAAGTAAGAAGCTACTTAGCCTTTCATACCAAGCTCTGGGGGGCTTGTTTGAGGCCATAAAGCGCTTTCTTTAGCTTGAACACGTGGTCGGGAAATTTGTGATTTTCAAAGCCAGGAGGTTGTTTCACATAAACTTCCTCCTTAATAAAACCATTCAAGAAAGCACTTTTTACATCCATTTGAAATAATTTAAAGTTTTGAAAATTAGCAAAAGCACAAAGCATCCGAATGGATTCTAGTCTAGCAACAGGAGCATACGTCTCATCGTAGTCGATACCTTCCTCTTGGTTGTATCCTTGAGCTACTAGACGAGCTTTGTTACGTGTGACTGAACCATCTTCATTTACTTTGTTTCTAAAAACCCATTTAGTACCAATTATCGAGTGATTAACCGGTCTAGGAACGAGTTCCTATACTTGGCTTCTCTCGAATTGGTTGAGTTCTTCTTGCATAGCAGAAATCCAAAATTCATCATTAAAAGCTTCATAAATGTTTTTAGGCTCTACTTGTGAAATGAAGGCAGTGCTAGCAACGGAGTCTCTTAGTGATGATCTAGTAGTTACTCCACGTGAAACTTCTCCTATAACTAAATTTTCTGGATGAGAAGGTTTGAAAGAGAATTTCTTAGGCAAACCCTCCAGAGAATTAGTTTCGGTTGAAGTATTCATTGGAGTAGAAGTTGATGGCTCAACGTCATCATCAAGAGTACTTACTGCACTGTTGTCTTCATCAAAAGTCATATTTGTTGACTCTTCCACAATAAGTGAGCGTTTATTAAAAACTCTATATCCCTTACTCTTGGCGGCATAACCAAGAAAGATACCATCGTCAGCTTTGGCATCAAATTTGCCTAAGTTGTCTTTGGTGTTAAGGATAAAACATCTACAACCAAAAACTTTAAAATAAAAAACATTGGGGGTTCTCCCAAACCAAAGCTCATAGGGTGTTTTCTTCGTAATGGGACGAATTAGCACCCTATTCAAAATGTGGCATGCTGTACTGACAGCTTCTGCCCAAAAGTATTTCGGAAGTAAAAATTTATTCAACATGACTCTGGCCATATCGCCGAGAGTTCTATTCTTCCGCTCCACAACACCATTTTGTTGAGGAGTTCTAGGACAAGAAAATTCATGATCAAAACCATTTGCATTACAAAAATTTTCAAAATCATAATTTACGAATTCGCCTCCATGATCACTTCGGATTCGAGTAATCATGTAGCCTTTTTCGTTTTGAACTTTCTTCACAAAAACTTTGAAAACAGAAATAGCATCGCTCTTATTAGCGAGAAAAAAAACCCAAGTAAATCTTGAAAAATCATCAACAATAACAAATGCATAAAGTTTGCCACCAAGGCTAGCTATTCTACTAGGACCAAATAAATCCATATGAAGTAATTGCAAGGGTCTAGTAGTACTTACAGAGTTGATGGAATGAAACGAGGATTTAGTTGCCTTGTTTAGTTCACATTCGGCACATACCGTGTCCTTTTTGAATGTGATGTCAGGCAATCCTCTCACTAGCTTCTTGGTAGAAAGTCTGGATATAGCATCCATGTTGGCATGACCAAGACGCTGGTGCCAAAGTAGTCGTTCGTCTTTGTGGGCATATAGACATCTACCTGCATTGTTAGTATTTACAGAAAGATAGAAAATATAGATGTTGTCCTCTCTTTTCCCTTCAAAAGCAATGTCTCCTGTTGACCTATCATAGATGTAGCAACTGTTTTGTCCAAAGTTAATATCATATCCATGATCAGCAAGATGACTAATGCTGAGCAGGTTATGCTTTAACTCGGTCACTAGGCAGACATCCTTTATTACAGGAGAAGGAGGATGACCAATGATACCATTACCTATTATGTGCCCTTTGAGATTGTTACCGAAGGATACATATCCTTCTCTCTTCATCGATAGTGATGCAAAAAGATTTGCATCTCCCGTCATATGTCGCGAGCATCCACTATCGAGAATCCACTTACTTTCAGTTGAAGAGGGAAGGTCCACCTACATCAAGAGTAGATGTGACCTTTGGTACCCGAGTTCTTGAGGGTCCTGAAAAGTTAGTCTTTGGAAACCAAGTATATATCTTTTTATCTACAAGTCTTCTAAATTTGCACTGTGGTGAGATGTGTCCATGTAATCCACAGTAAGTACAGATAGCATTCTTATTTATACTAGGAGCATGAGAATAATATCTATAAGCAACAGGATGAGGATGGTCATGATGTGAAGAGTTGGCATGGTGATGATGATTATGCACAGAATGAGTGGCATGGTGATGGTGTCTATGAGGCATATCATGATGGTATTGTCTATGATGTGTGACATGCTGATATTGTCTATATGGCATGGCATGATAATTTTGTCTATATGGCATGACATGATGATTTTGTCTATATGGCATGGCATGATAATTTTGTCTATATGGCATGGCATGATGATTTCTATGTGTGGAGTGATGTTGATTGTGTCTTTGTGCATGATGATTGTGTACTGAGTGAGAATTGTTCTTATGTGCACGTGGTTTGTGAAAGTTTGTGTATATAAATGCATGGTTATGTGCTGCATGAGAATGACGTGGTTGACTAGCATGAGTGGTGTTGTGCCCATGTGATTGGGTTTGAGGTTGAACAACCTGTTTACCCAATTTGGTTTCTAATCTTTTAGAAACAGCTTGCAGTTCATCAACCTTAATATTTAAGCCATATATCTTAGTCATGGAAATCTTGTGTCTACTCTTTTCTTCAGCAAGCAACGTGTTGAGTGTAGTGATTTCTTGAGTTTGTTGCTCAATACGTGCTTCAGCATAATGTAAGCTTAATTTAAGCTTGGATACTTCATCAGGGTCATTAGTGGGTGTCGTGTTTCTAACATTATCAAGAAGTAAGGAAATTCTTTGTATCTCATCTTCAAGACTTTTGATTTTGTCCTTGGCATGTTTGTATTTACCGATGACCTTTTTGTGATCATCGAGTAAATCAGTGAAAGCATCGCCAAGTTCATCAAAAGAGAAGTCATCTAGAGTTTCGTTAGATACCTTGTTGGAAGTTGCCATTAGGCACACATTTGCTGTATCTTGAGGAGAGCCTTTTTCTTCCTCGGAGTCACTCGCTTCACTTTTATGCCAAATTCCTGTATTGGCATATTTCTTTGATGAGTTCTTTTTGTATGGCTTCTCATAGCGGTTGCTCTTCTTCAAGAATGGGCAGTCTTTTCGGACATGTCCAGTTTTCTTGCAACCGTAACAAGTTGGCTCTTCTTCATCGTCTTCTTGAGATTCCTTCTTCCTTCGATTGAAGCGAAAGAATTTCCTGAAGTTGTGAACCATGAGAGCTTGGTCTTCATCATCCGAATTATCTTCTTCGGTCTCATCATGATTAGCTCTTCGTTGATGAGCTTTGAGTGCGATCTCCCTGGTCTTCGGAGCGGGCTCTTCGAAGTCCTTGAGGTCAAGCTCGTGAGTCATGAGTTTACCCATCAAGGCCTCCATTGACATTGTTGTGAGATCGTTCCCTTCTATGATGGCTGTCACCTTAGGGTTCCAAATCTTTGGTAGCCCTCTGAGCAACTTACGAATCTTCTCGTGGTTTGAGTACTGCTTTCCAAGCGAGGATAGAGGATTGATGATGTCGAGGAATCTTGTGAACATTTGAGTGATCGTCTCACTTGGCTTCATCTTGAAGGCTTCGTATTCTTGAGTGAGACGGCTTATTTTAGATTCCTTGACCTGTGTGGTTCTTTTATGCGTCACTTCTAGAAGTCTCCATACTTCATGAGCAGTGGTGCATGTAGAGACCCTGTTGAACTCATTCCTGTCTATAGCACAGAATAAAGCATTAATAGCCGTAGCATCTAGACTTGCCTGTTTCTTCTCCTCGACAGAATATTTGTCGTGTGGTTTCTCAATGAGGTCACCATCGACAACTATCCTGGCGGGCTTTTTGTAACCGTCAGTGACGACGGTCCACAGGTCAAAGTCTAGAGACTTAAGATAGAAGCTCATCCTTGTTTTCCAATATGTATAGTTAGTTCCATCAAATAGGGGAGGCCTATAAGTGGACTGACCTTCACCATGATTGGAAATCAAGGATTGTGTGGTTGCAATGGATCAGCTCTTAGGATGTTAGTCCTTATAAAGAGAACAGAGCTCTGATACCAATTGAAGAACAGTATGGCAACTCTAGAGGGGGGTGAATAGAGTTTATATAGAAAAATAGCCAATTAAAAATAACTCTTTCACCAACAATAAATAATCAGAGTAAAGTGCGGAAAATAAATGAAGAGCAGAAGAGTATACGCAAACACAGCAATTTTAACCTGGTTTTCCTCGTGGAGGACTAGTCCAGGCCTGAGAACTCTAGCTCAGGATTAAATCCACTATTTGTGAAATAGTAGTTTACAACCCGTGCCTTTTCTTCAGAAGAGCACGTCAACTTCTAACAGATGATCGCAGTGGCGATTTGCTTGGAATTGTCCAAGCGACTTCTTCGACTCTTGCACAAGAATCCTAACTGAGAGATGCTGAGCACTCGACACTTAGGAGGCTTGTGGCTAGTAGATGGGAAGGGTATGGCTTACTTGAGCTTATAAGAGAGAAGAGAAAAGAAGATTGGATGGATTGGAATGAGAGAATTCATGCCCTATTTATAGTGTTTTTATAGGCAGAATTCGGCCAGAATTCGGGTAGGAAAATTCAAAAATTTGGCCGTTGGACAACTAGCAACCAGCTAACCCTAAAATTAGGGTTCCTGATTTCTAGGGGACAGAGTTCGGCCCGAACTCTGTGTGGAGGCAGAGTTCGGCCCGAACTCTGTCTCCAGAGCACAGAGTGGTTCTAAGGGGATTTTTGGGCAGTGTTTGGTTCAGTGGAGCTTGGGATTTTGGGTAGACTGTAGATTAAGTGTCAAGAGCTCAGCAAGACTCAGAGTACACAAGTATAGACTTAATGAAAATATAAAATACAGACTCAAAAACACACTGAGAGCCGGAGACTGAGCTGTCGTCTGTCTTGAACTGTTATACAGACGTCGTGTGTCGTATTGAATTAATACAGATATTATTTAGTCAATGTAGTCAATATTTGGTTGACTGTGACTTTGTGTCAACAGTTAGCCATTGGTGGAGCAGTGGTTGTTGCATGTTCTCTGGACCAAGGCTTATTGATGAAGGCAGTTATATTTGGAGTTGCTAGAAGATTTGGTAAGCTAGGGAGGTGATTGTGATACAAGAAGCAGGGAGTCTGCATATAGGATTCATACTCTACTCTTGTCTGATCACGAAACTATAATTTTGATAGTTTTGATATTGATTACGAAACTATACAATGTAAAAGAAAGTAAATCGAAACCTGGAGAATGTTATTCCAAACAAGAAGCAGTTATAGTTTTGATATTGATCACGAAACTATACAATGTAAAAGAAATGTAATGTTATGCACATCTTATTCATCTATCCTAGAGAATATGTCCCTACATTCTATACTTATTCATTATATAGTACTCTCAAATGGTTCACAGTATATAACTTGTGTATAGTCAAGGAATGTTTACAAGGTTACCGACTTGTCAATTCTCACATTCTGGGATGTTATGGAACAGAAGGAAAAAATAATCAAAACATGTCTTATGTTGTTAGCCAATGTGAAGTGATGTGAAGTGCAATTTGACAATCAGGGTTGGAACTTCTTGTTAGTTCTTGGCCAATGTGAAGTGATGTGAAGTGCAACTTTTGACAATCAGGGTTAGAACTTCATGTTAGGGGTGAGCAATTGGCAGTTTTTAACTGTAAATCGAAACCTGGTAACAGAAATATAAGCTCACTATATGGCTAAAAAGTAAAAAGTATATATAGGGAGAGTGAGACCTGGTACTGGAGAAGATCATTATCCCGACCTCGGCGTCCTATATAGTCTTAGGAAATGCTGCTAAGAAATGTCCAACCTCCTGTATGTAACAATTTAATATATTTAGAAGAATGTGATTTTACACAAGAATAAGTTGACCACTACGTTGAAAAAAGTAGAGCAAAATATGGGATGAAAAGCATGTAACAGAAAATATGGTTCAATAGTGCCCGAGAAGGGAAAGAAACATGATTCCTACTTTCTTCTATGTTTTGAATCTTTCAAATACCATTAAGCAATCAACCCAAATAAAATGATGGATTTGGCAATTGGAGAACCACAATAAAAGCATGTAAAATGGGCAATGGTCATATAGATAAGGGCACACCTCTTTCAACTAATATCACAAGATACCAGTAATACCATTTAAAAAACTGTAATACCATATCCAACAGCTTGATAATCCTTGACACAATATTAAAAAACCATATCCAACAGCTTGATAATCCTTGACACAATATCCAACAGCAATTGGAGAACCACACTGATAGCAAGTAATACCGTTTGTCTGATCATAATATCCAACAGCAATTGGACACAATAAAAGCTTGATAATCCTTGACACAATATCCAACAGCAATTGGACACAATAAAAGCATGATAATCCTTGACACAATATTACCAGTAATACCGTTTGTCTGATCATATGAACATTAACACTGATAGCAAGTCCAACAGCAATTGGGGAACATACTTTCAATACAACTGAAACATACTATACATGGTAGCAAGTCCACTTTTACATCTAATGTGAACTTTGCACTGATAGGTAAACCAATAAACAACCGTCCAGAGAAACACTAAAAGATGGTTTACTGGACACAGCTTCATTTCATGATTATCCAGAATACATTAAAGTTTGACATAATAAATTCTAAAAGAATCTTCAAGTAAAATATGCAAAAGTTTCTAGCAAATGATGGAAGGCATTTTCAGAACTCCAACGAACTAACAATATCAAAGAAAAAAGGCCAAAAAAATTTAAATTGTAACTGCATTTAAGAACTCTGATGGACTAAAAGCTGTGAAGCGGTGCCAAATTCTTCTAATTTTAACTGCAAGAGAACTGCAACAAAATAAATCTAAAAAAAGCACGGATTACCATATCCAACAGCTTGATAATCCTTGACACAATATTAAGCACTAAGCATATAGTGACAATGGAAAATACTGCATACTGCATAAATTTAGTGTACCTCCAAAAGTACACCACCAACCTTCCTCCGAAGCGCTCCATACTGCATAAAGGAAGCTCAAGATCAATATAATCACATAAACACTTTACTATCAACACATACTTATCGTTTGTATATATATATATATACCTGTTGTCACAAATACCTGAGCCGTTTGGCTCCCCAAACAAGAAAACCTCCATCAGCTATTTCACAAAGAAAAGATATTCCATCTTGTGGACCATCATAAACTGTGGCTTCTGGCTTTATCACCTCGGACACATAAAAGATTTTCTCATCATCTTGCACTTTTTTTCCATGACAGGTAGTGTGAGATGCTATAAATCCCTTGGCTACATCCTCTCGTTCCCGTCCAAGTAAAATAACATTTTGTTTTCCTCCATGAGCCGGTCCATCATTGTTATCATGGACAACATGACCATTATTTTTGTTACCATGGACAACATGACTATTATTGTTGTTACTAGGGACACGACCGACAGTATTCAAAATAGGATTCAAATTTCCTGTAGTTTTACTGATATGCACGGAGTTAGACGCCCCTTCTGTCTCGGGCGTTCCAGAAGCAAAAGTTGGATTTTGGGGCTGATGTGTAGCGTCGCCACGAGCGAGCAATTCCCGTAACATAACCTCAACAATATCCAACCTTTGGAGAACCTCTGGGTTGGTATTTTTGCTGGCTATTGCCTTTGCTGCTTGTCTAATTTTTACTTGCTTCACCGAGGATGTGGAGCTAACTGCACGACAACGACTCTTTTTATCGACTCCAAAAACTTCAGCAATAGGGTCAGTCTCAAGGTCTTCTAGGCTTGACACACCATCATGACCACTCGCACTTGCAGCTTCTTTTTGCCTCTTTTCTGCTGCTTCTAATTCATTCTGTGATTTGACATGTTATAAGAAAAATATGAGTTTAAGGAGGCTAAAAAGATTTGAAAAGCTGATATAAAAAACTGATATTTAAAACTGATATTTAAGAAAAATATGAATAAACTACTTCCGGTGGCACATTTCCAGAACATATATGAAACCTCATTTTATACAAATAGAACCTCATTTTGTACTTACATATTTCTCCAATGCGCATGGAAGCACATTTCCAGTAGCCTTACTTTTGTGGGCTCTCTTCCACGCTTCTGACCGTGTAACACCCTCCGCAGGATGTTCTTCCTCCTACAAGTACAAGTAGGAATTAAAAACAGTACTTCCAAGAGCATGGAAAATAACAATATCAATCTTTTTTGGAGTAAAGTTATAGTATAATACACACCAATTCTTCGTATACTCTTTTATAACTTTTCCTTCCAAGAGCATGGGAGATTTTACATTGGGCCTTGTTTTCAGCATTCTTCTTGCGTTGCTCAATCTTCTTTGGAGTGTACTCATTCTCGATAAACTTCTCCCACCAGATTTTATCAATATCATCAGGACATTGAGCTAGTGCTAGAGGTTTCGGTAAGTATATGCCTTATTTGTTCTTGATTGTGGCTCGTAGGTGATACTTCATTGTACTTAAAAATTATGGAAATTTTGCTTCCAATAGTGGTCGAGCAAGGATGGGATCAATATTGAATTCAAACTCCGTCTGCCACAACAACAATAAAGCATATAAGGCATCCTTTAAGTAGCTGAAATAATTACATAAAATGCTCAAATTATAGGTAAAGAAGTAAAACAAAAGAGTGATTTACCATCAATGAATTCCAAAGAGCGTCAATGTACACCTTATCCACATTCCTCCAGTCATCATAACCAATTGGGATGTGAGCTCGAATATATTTTCCACATCTACTACTCCATTTTGTTTCGTCTTTACCTCTAATTACACCATTTGCTTCAATATGGATCAAGTATCTTTTGTCTTTTGATGGAGGGGGGCTTGTGTTCCACTAGGATTGGATGACATTCTGCACTCATCAACACATTAGAGCAATAACAATATCAAAATAAAGAGGTAGCATACAAGGAGAGTAACAATACTACAGGTAGTATGATGCATAAGAGGAGGCTCATTGGCTCAGAATATCAAACAAGCATTTATAGGTGCCTTTTTTTTGTCTGAACAGCTTCTTACTTATCTAATAGCATCAAAGTAAGGCATTCAGTACTTATCTCCAACATTCACCCAATCACAATAAAACACAACATGGTGAAAGTCGTAATAATCAACCTCTATTATCTCTTTGATGATTCCAAACCAAGTAGTATCATCATCCTTAAGGTTTTGGTCTTTTGAACTTGCCCTGAATGTGGTGATTGCATCCATGCAAACGCCGCTATCTTGTGTTGCAACCTTGTCGTCGTAACTCAGGAAAGAAAAGATGTAGCCATTGACCCTGTACTTAATATATGCTTTGGCTTGCCGACTTGGTCCACTAATGTATCGCCAGAGCTCTCCATCCATACATTGTTCTTCAATTAACTAGTAAAGCAATAAAGTAATCGCAATTAACTAGTACCACATCAAGTAAATGAGACATATATTACAATTTAAATACACACCTTTTTGTGCAACCAATCAATAAATTTGGATTGTATCACTACTTCGGCCTCTTTAGTGTTACCACGGGACGTAGTTTCCAAAGTCGAACGATAAAAACTGAAAATCATTTAAACTGAATAAAATATAAATAGAAAAGATTTTTTTAACAATTCTTTATTCCAAAGATGAGTGATACCTGTAGTACTCTGCTAGTTTTGGTATTTCCAATCTAAAAACTATCCATCTTCGAATTTGTCTCCATTGTACCCCGGTTAACTTAATCATTTTACCCTCTATAATAGAGCGCTCATACACATCATCACCATTTTCAACTAGATAAGATGCGTGAGTTGAACTATGATTACCATCACGTGGATTTGGCATATACTCCATGGCATATCTAACAGACTCTGAAATAAGATACGCCTCGGCAATCGACCCTTCAACATAACGCTTGTTACTAGGAATGTCTTTGCACTCCTTCATAGACCTTATCAAATAGAGCAATTAAAAAAGTTAGTTTTCATATAAATCAATAACGTTACAACAAGATAATCATCTCACCTTTCAAATGGATACATCCAAATATATCTCGTAGGTCCACAAAGTAGAGCTTGGTCAGCAAGATGCACCATTAGGTGGATACTGATGTCAAAAAAGTGAGGAGGAAAATAATGCTCCAACACACATAATGCCTCAGCGATCATATCTTTTGCATCTTGGACATGCTTACGCTCTAGGATCTTTGAGCACAATATGTTGAAGTATAGACATACTTGCATAATGGCTCTTTTAAGGTCACGATTATTTGGAAATGCATATTGAAGCATGACTGGCAACAAATATTGTATGATGATGTGGTAGTCATGTGACTTCTTTATATGCAAACTGAGTGGTTGAAGACTAACAAGATTGCTCAAGTTAGATGCAAATCCTGATGGAAGCTTTAAGCCTTTTAAGACTAGGCAAAGTTGCTTCTTTTGAGCATTGTCCAATGCGTAACCCGAATCTCGTTGCCCTTTTTTTATCAAAAAGCAAATTTAGTAAATGTTCAGCAACATTCTTCTCAGTGTGCATCAAATCAATACAATGTCGTACTTTATGAGATTGCCAATATTCCAAAGAAAAAAGAATAGACTTTTTATACCACGCTGGTCTTTCTTCATTGGCATCATAATTGCCATCATCATCATCATCATCATCATCACCACCACCAACACCCTCAAATGCCATTCGCTTCTTGCCCAAACCTTTCACTAATTTACCTGGTATATAGTTGATGCGGTCAAGCCTTTGCAGAAGGGCCAGTCCATTCAAACGTGGCGGAGGTTGTCTGTCCTCTCCAGTCTTATACCATCCACGTTTGACTGATCTGAATGGATGATCATCCTTCAAAAATCTTCTATACTTTGTGTACACGTTCTTTCCGCCAATCCTCTCAGACTCCGTCTCAGTAGCACAAATAGGACATGCTTTGTAACCATGTGTTACACAACCTGATAAATTCCCAAATGCTGAAAAATCATGGATCCCCCATAACAACATTGCTCTCAAAGTGAAAGTATATTGTCTGTCCATGTCAAATGCAGACACTCCTTCCCAAAGTTGTTTCATCTCATCTACAAGGGGTTGCAAGAAAACATCAATATCTTGACTTGGTGCTTTGGGCCCAGGAATTAATAAGCACATCATCTGGAACTGTGATTTCATGCATAATGAAGGCGGCAAATTGTATGGAATAACATAAACAGGCCAACAACTGTAATTAACAGATAGAACACCATATGGATTGAATCCATCGGTCGCTATACCAAGCCAAACGTTCCGTCCCTCATCAGCAAACTCCGGCCACCTGCATTTAAGTGTTCTCCATTCTGCTGAATCACAAGGATGTCGCATTAAGTCCCACGAAGGCTCTACTTCCTTGTGCCATTGCATTTTTTTAGCAATCCATGGTATTGTGTATAATCTCTTCAATCTTGGAATCAGAGGAAAGTGCCTCAAAACTTTTCTCGGTTCTTTTGATTCCTTCCTAACCTTTCCGGGCTTCGTTTTTTCTTTAACTTTAAATCGAGGCGTCTGGCATTGAGGGCACGAAGTTGCATCTGTATATTCCTTCCAATACAACATGCAATTATTTTCACATGCATGGATGCACTTTGCCTTTATTCCTAAATCTCTCATCATTTGCTTCATTATGGGATACTTGTGAGGGAGTGTGTTCCCCTTAGGAAGCCATTCAGTCAAACACTTCAACAATTCTGTCACACTATTTCCCGACCAATTGTACTTCTTCTTTAAGTTATGCAACTCTACAATTACAGATAGAGTTGTGTGTCCATCTTCACAACCAGGATATAATTTCTCGCTTGCAATTCTCTTATATTCATAATACTTGTCGACATGGTCAAGACCATAAGCAAAAGAAGTTTCAGGCACTGTATCTGCTTGAGAATTATTCGCACCACCACCCTCACCAACAGGAGCCTCATTGTGTACACCATAAGCATCATCAACCAGGATCTCCAACGCATCCCCGTCATATCGATGCCCTGTATCTTCAATTAGAACTTGATTATGGGTATGATCATCTTCAACAAATTGTTGTTTAGGACCTACTGTCATATCCATGCCCGGCTTTTCCCCTTGAAGAAACCAAACATCATATGTCGGAAGCATACCATTAATGATCAAATGCCTTCTAACTTCTTCAAAAGAAGCTCTTTTTGCATTTTTGCATATTTTACAGGGGCAACTACATGTTGTAAGTCCGGGGAGTGAGTGCTTCATTGCAAATTCCATAAAAAATTGAACCCCCTCTTTGTACTCAGACTTATTTCTATGTGGAATTTTTATCCACCCTTTTGGAATCGATCTTGACATGATGGCAAAAAATTATATCCTCTCTCAAACAATCAACCTAACAAACGAAAAAGATGAATATTAGTAAGATTTTATATCATTTTGAAAACGGTTTAATCGTACAATTGAAAATCTAAAATAGAATGGCTTAATATATAAAAATATATACACACCATTGTTAACTCAATAGTTTCGAGTGTTGAAATAACTCAAGAAAAACGGCACCAGCAACATAATACACTCACTAGTAACTATGTGCAAAGATTCCAGGAAGATACTACATTCTAATGAAAGTGGAATGGCTCAGGCAACTCAATCCCCCCGGCCCGGACCGGCCCTGCCACCATGTGTAATGGTTTTGCACATCCGATGGACTGGGGATGTCCTCAAGTTATCATAAAGCAAGTGGAGAATGTAAAGAACCAGGCCCCAATCCTCACTTCTGATGACTAGGAACTGAAATAAGACAGCACTACTATAGCGGTGAAGATTGCAATAAAACCAAAAAGAAGAAGAAGAAGAGGATATTGAATTGATAGATGCCCAACATAATAGATAGATAGTGGTTACAAGTACCAGCCATAATGAACTGGACACATTAATGCTTATCAGGAAAACCCATAATGATAATGGTGTGCCCGAGTGTCTAGAAGACCTATGCCAGCAATTGTCCAATTGATGAAGATGGCTACCAACTTCTAGTTTAGGCAAAGACAGATTCAATAGGCAACCTAAGAAATAACGGCATTCTAATAAGTAGACGACGTCGAATCATAAATGATGAAGCGGGGGGAGTGGATCAGGAAGGGTAAGAAGCTATAGAAAATATAACAGTTCATGTCTTGCATTTTCTTCTTCTACTTTACCTTCATTGTTTCTCTACATTTAAGCGGAACTTGTATTTCTAGAAAAACTAATGCCTCGTTTGGTTCACTGTAATGCAATCGTAATCACAGTGTAATCAAATGAAATAAAAAAATAAAAAAAACCATTTGACATTGCGATTATGATTAAAAAAATAATTTGTTTTCATTTGATTACATTGAGATTACGAATACATTACAGTGAACCAAACAGATCTAAATTGCTGGTTGACAGTTGAAGGGACATACTAGAGAAGCATAAGAGGAAAAGCACAAGATCTTCACCGTGTTTTGCCATCATATAGTGAAATCTTCTCATCTTTTTATCGGCAAACTTGATATTGGCTTGTAGAAAACTTGATACTATGAACTTTTACATCTGAAAGGTAAGAGGTATGTCAAAATCTTGATCGAACCAGAACTTCACAGGTGTTCCTGTAAGGTATAGGTGAAGTATTTGTTGCACAACTTGATACCACCCATTATCAGACTCAACATGAAGAAACTAATATAACTTCAACATATACATTCTGAACTCTGAGGGTTTTAGACACTATTTGTCTCGATATGCCAAAACCGTGTCTCAGCCATTAATCCACCAACATCTTATATAAAAGTTCTGGATAGATTCAACATGGATGCATATATGATACAGATCATTAGCACAAGGCCTGAAGAAATTCCGTATCTAGTGACTTAAAGTGAGATGAAACTGTGGCATGGTTAGTTCACCTACACAACATGCCAAATATGAAATTTGTTCATCCAAATTCTTAAAGTAAGTTTCCTCTTATCGACTATCAAATTCTTTCAACTGAGAAGGAATGTGCTCCAAATTTGAGCATCCAAAGCCAATTTGTAAGGTTTTATACAGCACTGATAACATCTCAAGTGTAAAATGTCTGCCACTTGCACAGTCCAAGTTTACCTATTAAAACTTTACCATATAGTTCAAACATCACACCCAATTTTCCCATATAAATATATCATAAAAATGCTATAGAGTAAAACCTCTAAATTGAAAACATGGAACAATTGCAAGAATTCTTGTGAACTTAACTATTTATTGCATATTAAGTATTTATTCTCCAAAATAACCAACCAGCTCTTCTTACCGATTTGCTTATTGCTGCCCCTGACACGTGAACCTTTGTCATACCTCAATATCCTACAGCTTCTATTGCCTTATTGCATCAGGTATTACATCAAGAAACATCTTACATCAAACAACCTTGATTTGATTCATTGCATTTGCTTAATTTGGAGAAAAAATGTTATTTGAGTCTGAGGTTGAATAATATCATTTTTATTTGAACTCGTTATTTCAATGCAAAGTATGAGGGGGAAAAATAGTGTTTGTCTAGAAACCAGAAAAGAAATAAGCCTGGTTATTTTTTAATCCTTAGTACCCTTTTGTTTAGCTTTACATCTCTATCCTAAAATAATAAATTGATTTCGTATAGGCATTTTGCACGCAGCTATTTGATCAAAATGCCTATCTCACAGACCATACCATGACCTAAAAAGGTTATCTTTGGTCCCATAGAGAGGAAAAGGAACGGAAATGGAATTATGCAGATAATGGGATCCCCAACTTATAGGATTTGTGCAAAACCCATGCATACACACCAGAAAGAACACCCCCTTCAAGAAGTAGAGGCAGCTAGACTATAAATGTCAAAAAATATTTCCCTATTAGGAAAAAGTAGAGCATCTAACAAAAAAAAATGTTCAAAACTTCAATTTCAGTTGCCTCAACTACATTGTATGATTTTTCGGTTTGGTCAAGTCTCTCAAGTTTATGGCCTCTGCGATACAGTATACGATACCAGTGATTTGCTTCGTTCATTAGCTTCAGAGAAAGAAAGTAAGCATCTAACGAAAGACTGTCAAAAACTCCTTATTAGTTTGTCACAGATGATTGTCAAAGTATTTTTTACATTCACAAAAATCCAGAAGATTGAAAAAGGAATTTCTACTATGTACATAGTATGCATACAATTTAAAAGTACTAAACAGAATGAACTGCAAGCATCTAGAGACACCATCCTCACTGGAAGGTTTTCATGGATTAATGGTGAAAGATGATCCTAGTCTCTTCTACTTGAAGAGCTTCTATTACAATCACTATATCTGCTAAATGATTCAACCAATTCCAATAATTAAATGCACGTAAGTTTTAAGTATCAACCATGTAACCTTTTCCTAAGAAATTATCAAACTCTACCCCAACATTCTGATCCAAAAAAAGTATTTGGGCATGTAAAATTAAGGGATTTTTTGACTTTCGTCCCACTTATTAATATGAATTTGTACTTACATTATACTTTTTGTGTTTATTGGACTATATATGTTTTATTAATATACAGATAATCCTCCTGGAGAGGGGCTACTTCTATTTGTGATACACAACTATATATGTTTTATTAATATACAGATAATCCTCCTGGAGAGGGGCTACAAGAGGAACGGTTCGAAACACCGGTGAGTGTCGTTTTTTACTACAAGCTATGCTGCGGTCTCGATGTGTTTGAAATTGAAAGTTAAGATGTTAAAAGTGCCCGAACATATAGTTAGTAGAATAATTTACTCTTGTTTTGAAAAAATTGTCAGTGAGCACCTTTTCGATACCAACAAAATTTGAATTGGCTTCCAAAAATAAATGATAAACTGTTCATGTTATCAAACAACTCTTCGGACTGCTGGATTAAACGCAGCATGCTTAAGTTCCATTTATCGAGTTTTTATGCTTGGCCTTAATTGCTAAAGATTAGAATAGCCTTCTTCCATGATTGTGATATGTTTTTGTTTGATATTCTTTAATTAAAAAATTGATTTTGTTGTTACTCCAAATGGAGGATATATATACGAGTAAGAACCAATGAAGAACTCCTCGAAGCGAACGAAATTCCGAATTAACTATTGAGAAAACTCTCAAGAGTTCATTTCTTTTATGGCATGTAATCTACATGTTTTCTATAAAAAAAATTATTTAATAACCTATGCATAAAAACATGTCACTTACGCAAACTGATGAAAAAAAATGATCACACACAAAAAAACTGCACATTCAAAGCATAGGATCCAAAAAAATAAAGAACAAAATAGAGAGAAGGGTACCCAGGTAGATCGCTGGTGGTAGGTGGTCTGCTCGACTTCCAAAGAATGAGAGATGACAAAACCCTAAAATCAGAGAAACAAGATATCAGAGACAGAGAGAGACTCAAAACCCTAATCAAACTAAAATCAGAGAATACTGAAAACCCTAACCAAATGGGCGCTGCAATTTCACTCTCCAAGAGTCGAGGGCGGACACTTCAATTTCACTCGATCGAGAGAGAGAGAGAGAGAGTAGATGGGAATGACCAAAATAAGAGAAGGAATTAGGGGAGATAGTGAGAAGAAAGAGGGGGAAAGACCAAAATGAGGAGGGAAAGAAAAATTTTCGATCCTCTTTCGCTGGTGGTAGGTGGGGGGATGTCAGACTTTTTCATTCGTAACACTAAATTCCTTTCACTTGTAATTCATGTGATCCCCTTTTTCAGTTTGTAACATCCTTGGTCACGGTTTTTGTTGTTACAATAATTATACAAAAAGCAAAAGAGACATCATCGAATTTTTAGTAATGGTTTATAATTATTGTAATGGTTATTACCATTACAATATCGTCACAGTTATAACCGTGACTAATTACTAAAAAAATGTGTAATAAATTGTTTGTTTTGGTGTAGTGATTTCAGTTCAGGCAATTCACATATCATTAAGTTGCATACATATACTTATTTTTATTACATACATGTCATTCATGCATATTACATACTTACATGCATCTATACATTATATACATTGTATACATGTAAAAATAGAAAAGGAAAAAAGGGGAAAAAACTGATATAGAAATGGAAGGGAAGGAAAATGTAAGAAAAAGAAAAAATAGTGGACATATACATGCTTGCATCATATATTCTACATTACCATACATGCTATCATTATATATTGCATTATATTATTTATATATTATGCATTCATATCTATCATTACATGTATACCTTGCATTAATATCTAGCATTCATTATATACTTTCATGCGTACATTGTATATCATTCTTTCATTCATACATTTATGCATTGCTTACATATATTATATTAATTGCATTCCTACATGCTTGCATTCAACCATATATATACATTAATGTAAAGAGAATATATATCATATATATATCATTTCATTCATCTAACATATCATGTATTACATACTCTATATTTATTTAAGATCCATACTACATAGGCTCATAGGTTACACAAAATGCATATACCGTAAAGTCACTCTTCTACTTAAAACCAATACTGTACCAATTAGGCCTCTACTAAATTCTAGGATTAAATTATGTTGTAGCCCTTCGTGTTAGCTTTCCGAAACTTCAAACGGATCGCATTTTCGTGTCTGAAAGCTCCCGAAATTGCGAAAATACCGAAATACGTTTGTCTTTCGTACAGCTGACACTCAAATAATTCTACATAAAGTTACATAAAGAATTTGGCTAACTTCGATACAGTTTTTTTAAAAAATGGAAGATAAATCGGAGTTCTAAGCTAAAAGTTATGATATTTCGAAGTTGCTTTGGTTAATAAAAACGTGGATGAATATTATGACGAATTTGAGTTGTTTTGGACAAAAGAACACATATAGGCCAAGATACTTGGATACAAACATAGGTATCCAAATGAAACTCATTCTAACCATCCTAACTAAGATCAATCCACTCTCTAACTATTCTAAAACTGAATTTAAATATCTATTTAAACTATTATCATACATACATACACATGGGGTGTCCTAATTTGGGATCTATCAAGTAGGACACGAGACACATATCTAAAATTCTCAAGAGAGCTCCAAATGGCCTCAAATTTGAATCTAAATGGAACACATGCATGAGGATGGATCCTACGAATTCAAAACTAATTTATATGCAAAGAAAATCGATTTAAAGGATGGGTTTTACCTATTGGGAGTGGAATCCCAATGAAATCCTTTAGGACACGGCTCCGATACGAAGATCCCTCAAAGTGGACACTCCTCCTTGCACTCCTCTTCCAATCCTTGGTAGCACCCTTCCCTTAGAGAATGGGAATGATTGAGGAAAGGTTTGGTGAAGGAATAATTTGATTTGGAGATCAAATCAATGGGAAGGCTCTCTAAAATTAGGGAAGAACAAAAGGAAAATAAAAGAGGCAAGATTCTAATGAATGAAATGAATCATTCTTTCCTAAAGGTGGCTTCCATAAAGAGTCCATTAGGGCTAATGGAAAATGTCCTAATTGCCCTCTCTAGTCTCATACGGTTAAGTCTAGACTAGGTTCAAGTTTGGGGTCAAAATGATCTAGTTTTGAGTCTCTAACTTAACCATTCTAACATGATAAAAATTAATTTAATTAACTAACTTAAATGTTGGGTTTTGTGGGCCATGCTTAACTTAATATTGGGTCTCATCTAGAGTTTAAGCTACCCTGGTCACAATACAAGTCGGAACGAGACGAAACTCAAACCCGACTAAACAAATCCAATAAAAATAATATTAAAAATATAAAATTTTCCCAAAATATTAAAATATAAAAAATGATAAAAATCATAATACATCAATTTAAATATTATTAAAATAATCTAAAATTTACCAATTAATTAAAATCCTAAATAATTTAAAAGTCACAAAATGACCAAAATATCCTTAGCCTAAAAAGTTGTAAATAGTCATTCTAATCACATGGTTAGGTCCCCATGGTCATGGTTAGTCTCTAGGCTCAACAGTTCTAGGGTTCACTAGCTAACACATCAAAATTATAATTCACCAATTTTAAATAGTATTAAATTAATTAAAAATTTCTATAAATTATAAATCCTATTATTAAATAATAAACTTTTACAAAAGTTCAAAATTATCCTCATTTTAGAAAAGTGGGTGTTACAAGTCTACCCTCCTTAGAAAATTTCGTCCTCGAAATTAAGATGGTCGTACATCTTCTAGAGTCTCGTCCCAAACAATCAAAGTCTCAAAACTTACCTAAATCATACAATTTAAAAGAATGGCATACGGTGGTAGTGTAAGTCTTATCTAGGTATACTAGTTACACTAGACCAAAACAATCATAGGGTATCAAAACTTACAAGCAATCAGGGGTGTTAAACTGGAAAAGATACAGAAATAAGAAATCATCAAGGCTTTAAGGCATAATCAAAATCAAAATTTAAAGCACAAATGTCGAGCATTAAAATCCAATCACAATATATATATATATATATATATATATATATATATATATATATATATATATATATATATATATATATATATATATATATTTATATATATATATATATATATATATATATATATATATATATATATATATATATATATATATATATATATATATATAGAGTGTTAGAAGGGACAAAGCTAGCATTATGTAAAGGTTATGTGGTTAGTGTGTGTATGGGTGTATGTGGACATGTTCATAGGGTTAGATAGTAGACATGTGTGTGTGTGTGAAATATATATGAAAGTGTATAGGAGGATTTGGGTTTCAAAACAATAGCTATCAAGTTACACTACTCATGGCATATTGGTTAAACAATCTACAATGCATAACCTATTTACTCATAACATGCATGGCTAACCATATATATATACATATATCTATATGTATAGAGAGGTAGAGATTTAGTTATGTATCTATATACATTATACCAATATGCATAAACTATATATATATATATATATATATATATATATATATATATATATATATATATATATATATATATATATATATATATATATATATATATATATATATATATATATATATATATGAACATAACATAGAGATAAAAATATATATATATATATATATATATATATATATATATATATATATATATATATATATATATATATATATATGAACATAACATAGAGATGAAGGGTTAGGTTTACATGGAAGTTGTGAACATTAGTGTACATTAGTGTAGAGTGTCAAGAGTACAGGGGTTATAACTTAAAATGAAGGGTTCAATCATTCATTTCAGTTTAACATTACATATTAAATCTGAAATTGAACTAAATATTTAAAATCAATGTGAAAAATGTTAACATGTATTCAGTTTCAGAATTTTAGTAAAATTCGAACAACAAAACCAACCCAATGATCACCACAACCACAACCTAACATGTAAGAGTATGAAACCTAACATTATATCCCTACATACAATAATGTATATGGCTCAAAAAATTACATTTAAAAATTGCAAATTGAACTAATCACTTAGAATCCAGTGTTAAAGGGTTAATATGCACACGGTCTCAGATTTGACAAATTCAAACACAAAACTTAACCAATTTCTTTAAGAATTGAAACCCTGTATATAACATACATGTGCAGTGATATAAACAACAACTAATAATATGAAATTTATATTTAAATTACGAATTTAAACTGGAAAAAAAATAGAGAACTATTCTCTGATACTGTATTGTGTCAGAGATATTGGGGTTTTGAGAATTTAACATCAACAACATATTAATATGTATTTAGATGGGTTGGTAATCAAAGTGTAGCATGCATACGTGTCAGACAAAGTGTCTGTGTCCGCTATATATATATTCTCATATCCCAATATAAAAATCAAATTTTACATCAAGACTAACATTTAGATTCCTACCAAGATTGCAAGTAGGTGATTGATGTAATCAAGACAGTTTTATTATTATTATTATATAATACAAGAATAATAGCAAGAAGAAAATAACGATAAAATCTGTTCTGCTTATATGTTTAAAAGAAGAACCATTTTGAAACCAGAACTAAAATATCAAATCCAATATAAGGTCTAGCAAAATCATCGATTCATTGTATTAAGAAGAAATTCATAGTAAGAAGTTACACAAGGTTTATAATACAGCTAAAGCTACTCCTAAGTTAAATAATGAGAAGCAAAACAAACAAAACAAACAATAATTCTTTTTTTTTTAGAATGACTGAAACAAAAGTAGAGAAAACATGTTCAAGAACATTTAAGGTACAATCTGATAATCATATGCGTCTATCCAAAATTATGGTACTCTAAATTATCGTCATACTAGTAAGCAAGGCTACGATAATCACAAAGTCCTCGACTTAGGCACATACCTCTAGAATCATGGTAATTAAAATTTTTGCAATGCTGCTAGCTTGGCTGCGAAAACCTTAAATGTCCACACCCGAGAAATATATCCAAAGTCAGACTATATGTCCTCACCATGCTGGCTAATGTGACTGTAGAAGACTAGATTCCATAACTTAGATGACCTAGCCCATATAATTTCATCTTGACAAAAATTAAATTAAATCAACAATGGATACCCAAAAATCAAATTCATTAACTAACCAAGAAAGATAAGTATAAACTATTAGAACCAAATTTCGAGATATTTTATAATGAGATTCTCAAGGGTCATCCTAGGAATCTCTCAAGGGATCCTAACTGTGATTGATTACCTTCAAAAATATATACTAATCCTGCTGCAGGTTGTAGTGGTACTCTAGTTCGAATACTACTACACAAACTCGACCTGCGTGGGCCACCACTAAAAATGTGTCACGACCTGCACCCTAGAGTAAGGGAACGAGATGTGGGCGTCCAGCCTACACCGCAGTGTCGGCGGTAGAATACTGTCCTAGGTCAAACATCTAACAATATAAATATACCTGTACAGTATATACACTCCGAATGGAGATAACATAGCAAATTCGGTCTTAATCACATCTAAGGTAGAGCATAATAAAAGATAGATAAAACATGAAATCCACAAAGAGATACCGCAGATATAAGTCTAAGTGTCTAAGATGCACAAACCCAGAAAATATCTCAAATCTAAAATACAGTAATCCATAAAGTAAATACAACTCAAAACAACTAAAATAACTATCTATACAACCCTTACTGTGTCTCCTCTAGGATAGCAGGCAACCTCCAAGCTATCTGTAAAATTTATCAACAGGTCCAGTCAGGACAGGAGCGAGCACAAAATATCTCACGCAGTTCATATCAAGTTAGGAAATATAAAACATGCAATAGAGTAAGATACAGGAAACGCTGAAAGAAGAATGTATATAAAAATAACAGAGATTTGATAATAGAAAATATCTATATATGATAAGTAAGAACCGTAAGCAATATTTTATTTAGAGTACAATATGGTTTTATAAACGGTTTAGGACAATGCAATGGTAACTCCATTGTACGTGAGTGCACAATGGACATATACAATAGTTATACAATGTTGCACAATAGGATTTGATTACATAACCAATTCTACTCTGTCACGCCCCGATTCGGGGAATCGCTCGCTTTGCTTCGATTCACGCCGAATCGATCGTCCTCGCTAAGGCGTGATGCCGTACAAGTCTGGAGTTGCACTTGTACAAGGCTAGAACATGCACATTTATATCACTTTGAAACATTTAAAAGTAAGCCACAGTTGCGAAAACATTGAGACACAATATAGGAAGAAGAAATACTCATTTTATTCATAATTGTAGTCAGAATACAACTTTTCTCGATAATATTTGAAATGCCATTTCGGCTACATTGATTCATGAAAAGAAGTACAACTGATAGGCTGCCATGAAATAATTTCTCGTTCCATACTTCATGCCCCTTTAGTACTTTGAAATATAAGCAGCTATCTTTGAAATCTCCGCAATACTTTGTGCGTCTTTAGGGAAAAACAACTTGAAAGGAAACAGCAGTTCAGAAAGCTTTAGTTGCGAGGTGCGCCCGAGCCTTCTCCAGTACCTGTGGAGGAGGGGTCAGCACATTATAACAATGCGCTGGTGAGCCCCGTTGGCCCACTCAGCTAAACCAACATTTTATTAATGACAAGCATTTTAAAGATATGAACTTATTAGGGACATGCAACATTCAGAGTAATTCACAATAAATGTAACATGGAATAAACCATGTTTACTTTACCATTGGCCGAATCCAGCTTTCCTGCAGAAGATACAGGATAATAATAATATACTTACCGCCCCTGCATAAAATGATCATTAGCATGCATCCTGACTACATGGCCACTGGCGCTGTTAAACCATATGGACATCTCTTTGCCTTATAGGACTTCAAGTTAATGCAATGACTCCAAAGTAGGTAGCTAGCCCCTAAGGATGCCTCGCAATACCCGTGCTCCCATTAGCACGCCAATGTTTCCTCCTAGGCCGAATCGGTCCCGGCGCCCCAGTACCGATTCGAGGAAACACACCACCAAACCTTGTGCACAAGTTGTCCATGACCATACGAATGTGTGACCGACTCGATAAGCATACAGTGCATGGTAGTTTTGAAAGTAAATAGACAACTTGTTCATTTTACAGCATTTCATCATCATTCTAGGCATCAATTCAATCTCAATTCAATGTTCAGTGGACAAGCATAATCTCAATTGTTGTTAACAGTGTAATCGATTCATTTCAATGTTCAAGGGACTAGCATTCATTTCAATGTTCTATGAACTAGCATTCATTTCAATGTTCTATGGACTAGCATTCATTTCAATGTTCAATGTTCAATCTCTAGCTTCTTAGTGGTATTGACTTGTGGTATTTAGCAACTTGATATCGATCAACGGATGTTGCAAGACAATTATTTAGTTGGCATGAAGGAATAGCGAGAGGGACAATACCACCACAGAGATCCACACTTACCAAATTAGAGAATCGTCGAGAGAGAGAGGAACACTTGCACGCTTAGCCTTCCGTCATGCGTCAGTCTGCATTGGCACCAAAAGATTGGTTAATAATCCGTCTCGTTGTGTTCTCTTCTCTCAGAATTCTCAAGAATGAATGCTATACAAATCGATAAAAATGGTCAAGAATCAAATCATCGAAAATCATTCAGAAAAGCATCCATCAAAACCAAGCAGCAAAACCAGCAGCAAAACATCCAGAGAAAACTCTTGGACGCATTTCAAGAGAAACCAATCCATTAGTTGGAAAGGTTCTTATGCACTTGTCCGTGATCGATTCGGTGCCGACGGTAAGTTTCCCCAATACTCGGTTCCGATCGAGTTAGCCAAGCCACAAGCCTTATATAGTGAATCGCTAGGAGCGGGACACTACATAATATACCACTAAGAAAAAGTTTCGTCCTCGAAACTTAAAGCAAAAGTCCTACCTCAAAATTATCAAACAGCGAGGGGTATTTCACCCTCGTCTCTTTCTCTAGTTCCCACGTCGACTCCTCTACAGCATGGTTCCGCCACAGCACGTTGACCAGGGATACTGTCCGATTTCGCAAAACTTTCTCTTTCCTGTCCAAAATCTGGACAGGCTCTTCAGTGTAGGATAGGTCAGCGCTCAGCTGTAGCTGATCGAAATTCACTACATGGCTTGGATCATGCACATACTTCCGCAGTTGGGATACATGGAAGACATCGTGCACATCAGCCAGAGCCGGAGGTAGTGCAAGTCGATAAGCCACTGAGGCTACCTTCTCCAAAATCTCGAAGGGTCCAACAAATCTCGGGCTTAGCTTTCCTTTCATTCCAAACCGCATCACACCTCGCATGGGCGTGACCTTCAAGAAGACATGATCTCCTGCTGTGAATTCCAAATGTCGTCGATGTACGTCTGCATAACTCTTTTGTCGACTTTGAGCCACTCAAAGTCTTTCTCGAATTAAGCGAACTTTCTCGACGGCCTGCTCCACAAGTTTCGGTCCAAGCACTTGCCGTTCACCTACTTCATCCCAACCTATCGGCGATCGACATTTCCGTCCATATAAGGCTTCGTACGGGACCATTTGGATACTTGCCTGATAACTGTTGTTATAGACAAATTCTGCTAGTACGAGATGCGCGTCCCAATTTGTCTTTGAATCCAGCACGCACAATCTCAACATATCTTCAAGAATCTGATTTACGCTCTCTGTCTGACCATCAGTCTGCAGATGGTAAGCTGTACCAAAGTTCAACTTTGTGCCTATAGCCGAGTGCAGACTTATCCAAAATCGTGACAAGAATCTTCCATCTCTATCCGATACTATAGAAGCTGGCACCCCATGTAATCGAACCATTTCATTTATGTAGATCTGAGCCAACCGTTCTACTCCCCATGTAACTTTTATTGGAATGAAATGTGCCGACTTGGTTAATCTATCCACGATAACCCAAATTGCATCATTTTCCTTCTGAGTTCTTGGCAAGCCAACTATAAAATCCATACAGATATTATTCCACTTCTACAGTAGAATAGCCAAATTTTGTAATTCTCCGCCTGGCAGTTGATGTTTGGCCTTCACACGCTGACAATCCATGCATTGTGACATGAATAGCGCCACATCCTTCTTCATACCATGCCACCAAAAAGTTGAGCGTAGATCCTTATACATTTTCGTGCCTCCCGGATGCAAGGAATACTTCGCAAAATGAGCCTCGGTCAGTATTTCCTTCCTGATATTCTCGTCCTTAGGGACGCACAATCTTCCCTTGACACGAATAGTGTCATCTTCAACGGTAAAGTCTGACGCCTTTCCTGCTAGAATCAACTCGCGTATCTTCTGCAGAAACGGGTCATCCTTCTGAGCAATCTTAATCCTTCCCTGGAGACTCGGCTCAAGTTGTAACTGAGCCAACTGCACATTCTGCGGACGGATCCTTAACTCGATGCCCATCTCTTCAAGATCCCGTAGTACCTCTTTTGCTATTATTAGGGACCCAACAAATTTCCGACTCAAGGCATCAGCTACTACGTTCCCTTTATCCGGCGTGTAAGAGATAGTCAAGTCATAATCTTTGATCAATTCTAACCAACGCCGCTGCCTTAAATTCAATTCCTTTTGTGTGAATATGTATTTCAGGCTTTTGTGATCCGTGAAGATCTCGCAGGACACACCATAGAGATAGTGTCGCCATAATTTCAATGCGAACACAATCGCCGCCAATTCCAAATCATGTGTCGGATAATTCTTCTCATGTTGTTTGAGTTGTCTCGAAGCATAAGATATTGTCTTCCCACGTTGCATGAGAACACATCCCAAACCAAGTCCCGATGCGTCACTGTAGATCTGAAATTCCTCAGAGCCTTCCGGAAGTGCTAAAATTGGGGCCGTGACGAGCCGCTGCTTGAGTTCTTGGAAGCTACTCTCACAGTTGTCCGTCCACTTAAATACGACTCCCTTCTGAGTCAGACGAGTCAAAGGCGAGGCGATTCTCGAGAAGTCTTTCATAAATCTACGGTAGTACCCGGCTAAACCAAGGAAACTCCGTATTTCACTAGCTGATGCAGGCTGCTTCCAGTCCACAACTACCTCAATCTTCTTTGGGTCGACGGCAACACCTTCTACCGAAACAACATGTCCAAGGAACGACACGCTGTTCATCCAAAATTCGTATTTGCTTAGTTTTGCATAGAGCTGGTTGTCCTGCGGCGTCTGAAGTACTTCTCTCAAGTGCTCGACATGAGTCTCCCTGTCCATTGAGTAGATCAAGATGTCATCGATGAACACGATAACAAACTTGTCTAAGAACGGTCGAAACACTCTATTCATTAAATCCATAAAGGCTGCTGGAGCATTAGTCAAGCCGAATGGCATGACCAAAAACTCATAGTGTCCGTATCTCGTACGGAATGCTGACTAAGGAACATCTTCGGGTCTGATCTTCAACTGATGGTATCCTGAACGAAGATCGATTTTAGAAAACATGGTCGCCCCTTGTAGCTGATCGAATAGATCATCTATCCTTGGCAAGAGATACTTGTTACGGATGGTTGCCTTGTTTAGTTCTCTGTAATCGATGCACAGCCGCATCGTCCCATCCTTCTTCTTTACAAACAGTACTGGAGCTCCCCATGGAGATACACTTGGGCGAATGTATCTCCGGTCTAGTAATTCTTGTAGCTGTACCTTTAGTTCCTTCAATTCTGCCAGAGCCATCCTGTACGGCGCCTTAGATATCGGACGAGTATCCGAAAATGTATCAATTGTGTATTCAATTTCTCTATCCGGCGGCATCCCAGGTATCTCGTCTGGAAACACATCGGGGAACTCTGCCACAATTTCGGTCTGATTCGAGCCTACACTCTTCATTCGAGTGTCTTGGACATAAGCGAGAAAGCCTTCACACCCTGAGCACAGCATGTGCCTTGCTGTAATTGCTGATATGACCATGGGTCCCGCACGAGTAAGAGAATTCCGTTTCTCCGGGTAGGCGAAACACAACTCTCTTATCCGTACAGTCGATTGTTGCATGACAGGCGCTGAGCCAGTCCATTCCTAATATGATATCGTACTCTTTGATGTCGAGTACAATTGCGTCCAAAGATAAAGTCTTGCCTCCAATCTTAATGTAGCTGTCCCTGCAAATCAAAGTTGCAGGCATATCTACTCCCGAAGGAGTACTAACACACAAAGCTGACTTTAGTTGAGTCATACAAAATTTATTTTCCGTTGCAAAATCAGAAGAGATAAAGCAATGAGTAGCACCAGAATCAAAAAGTACTCTTACAGGTATGCCTTTCTACAGCAACATACCTGTTATAACATTTACTGCGGTCTGGGCCTCTGCCTGAGTCAAGGCATAAACCCTTGCTTGGCCACCTTGTTGATTCGGTGCATTTCCAGTTGGAGCTGGCAAGGCTGGTGGCGCTTGGCCACGATGCTGGTTGTTATGTTGGCCCCGGTTCTGGTTGTTGTTATGCCCACGATAATGATTATTATCATTTCCACGAGGAGGATACTGGTTCTCTCCCCTAGTTCTGCATTCAAAAGCCTTGTGATTCGTTCCCCCACATTTGTAACACCCGACGCGACAGTCCTCGCGATGATGACCAATTCGATTGCACCTGTTGCAACGCAGTTCCTCATACGGTCCTTTGTTATTGCCCGTATTTGGACGGTTAGACGCGTCATTTCTTCCTACAGACCAAGGTCGTTTCTGATTATTGAGTCCTTGGTTGCTCTGCGTTGTCCCACGACTAGCCGGCATATGAAATCTCTCCATCTCGAGAGCCGTCTCGTACGCCTCCCGGTAAGACGTACATTTTCGAGTTAGCACATCCCGCTCTAGGCCCTCATTCAAGCCTTGCACAAATCTTCCTCGCTTGGCATTGTCATTCGGTACCATGTACCCAGCGAATGCGACTCTCTTCAAAAACTCTGTCTCATAGTCATGCACTGACATACTGCCTTGTCGAAGTACAATGAACTCATTCTCTTTTTGTTGTCGGACAGCGGGTGGAATGAATTGAGTAATGAAAGCCTGCTTGAAGGCCTCCCAAGACATCTTTATATCCTGACTATTTCCGCAAAGTGCCTGTCTCTGCGAAATCCACCACTCCTGGGCCTTGAGACGAAGTTGTACAGCGGTACACTCCACTCTCTTACTGCCCTGAATCTCTAACATTCGGAAATAGCCCTTCAGTGTGTTCAAGAAGCCCATCACCTCATCTGGCTCCTCTTTCCCATTAAATTCAGGCGGGTCGCAACTTTTAAATTCAGAGAACTTGAAGCTCGTTCTCTTCCGTGTCGGCGTCTCAGATTTCTCCGTCGGCACTTCCACGGTCTCGGTTGCTGCGGCCTTTGCAGAAACATTGGAATCGGCCGACAGCTTGGTGACAATCTGAGTTAGACTATCCACCTGCTTTTGTTGAGCATCTAGCTGCTCCTGAAACAGATATTAAAGCTTCTCCTGAAGCGCGCGATGTTGCGCTTCGCTCTGCTTCCTCTGAGCCTCCATTTGCTTAATCAGTTTCTCAATCGGGTCCGACGATGAATTCGTCTTTGTGCTATCACCCTTGGTCATTCTACAACAAAAAAATAATTCCATTAGCACTCATAAAATATTAATGGGCTTATTGTATGGAACATTATTTCATGCCAGCGCTATCGACACCATCAATCGAGAAAATTTGCATCAAGACTTCCTTTTTGAAACATTTATTTTTGAAATCCGAGGATTTGAAACCGTGCTTTGATACCAACTTGTCACGCCCCGATTCGGGGAATTGCTCGCTTTGCTTCGATTCACGCCGAATCGATCGTCCTCGCTAAGGCGTGATGCCGTACAAGTCTGGAGTTGCACTTGTACAAGGCTAGAACATGCACATTTATATCACTTTGAAACATTTAAAAGTAAGCCACAGTTGCGGAAACATTGAGACACAATATAGGAAGAAGAAATACTCATTTTATTCATAATTGTAGTCAGAATACAACTTTTCTCGATAATATTTGAAATGCCATTTCGGCTACATTGATTCATGAAAAGAAGTACAACTGATAAGCTGCCATGAAATAATTTCCCGTTCCATACATGATGCCCCTTTAGTACTTGAAATATAAGCAGCTATCTTTGAAATCTCCGCAATACTTTGTGCGTCTTTAGGGAAAAACAACTTGAAAGGAAACAGCAGTTCAGAAAGCTTTAGTTGCGAGGTGCGCCAGAGCCTTCTCCAGTACCTGTGGAGGAGGGGTCAGCACATTATAACAATACGCTGGTGAGCCCCGTTGGCCCACTCAGCTAAACCAACATTTTATTAATGACAAGCATTTTAAAGATATGAACTTATTAGGGACAGGAAACATTCAGAGTAATTCACAATAATGGAATAAACCATGTTTACTTTACCATTGGCCGAATCCAGCTTTCCTGTAGAAGATACAGGATAATAATAATATACTTACCGCCCCTGTATAAAATGATCATTAGCATGCATCCTGACTACATGGCCACTGGCGCTGTTAAACCATATGGACATCTCTTTGCCTTATAGGACTTCAAGGTAATGCAATGACTCCAAAGTAGGTAGCTAGCCCCTAAGGATGCCTCGCAATACCCGTGCTTCCATTAGCACGCCAATGTTTCCTCCTAGGCCGAATCGGTCCCGGCGCCCCAGTACCGATTCGAGGAAACACACCACCAAACCTTGTGCACAAGTTGTCCATGACCATACGAATGCGTGACCGACTCGATAAGCATACAGTGCATGGTAGTTTTGAAAGTAAATAGACAACTTGTTCATTTCGCAGCATTTCATCATCATTCTAGGTATCAATTCAATCTCAATTCAATGTTCAGTGGACAAGCATAATCTCAATTGTTGTTAACAGTGTAATCGATTCATTTCAATGTTCAAGGGACTAGCATTCATTTCAATGTTCTATGAACTAGCATTCATTTCAATGTTCTATGGACTAGCATTCATTTCAATGTTCAATGTTCAATCTCTAGCTTCTTAGTGGTATTGACTTGTGGCATTTAGCAACTTGATATCGATCAACGGATGTTGCAAGACAATTATTTAGTTGGCATGAAGGAATAGCGAGAGGGACAATACCACCACAGAGATCCACAGTCACCAAATTAGAGAATCGTCGAGAGAGAGGAACACTTGCACGCTTAGCCTTCCGTCACGCATCAGTCTGCATTGGCACCAAAAGATTGGTTAATAATCCGTCTCGTTGTGTTCTCTTCTCTCAGAATTCTCAAGAATGAATGCTATGCAAATCGATAAAAACGAGCAAGAATCAAATCATCGAAAATCATTCAGAAAAGCATCCATCAAAACCAAGCAGCAAAACCAGCAGCAAAACATCCAGAGAAAACTCTTGGACGCATTTCAAGAGAAACCAATCCATTAGTTGGAAAGGTTCTTATGTACTTGTCCGTGATCGATTCAGTGCCGACGGTAAGTTCCCCAATACTCGGTTCCGACCGAGTTAGCCAAGCCACAAGCCTTATATAGTGAATCGCTAGGAGCGGGACACTACATACTCCCCCTCCCCAATCAATACACAAGGATCCACTCCAGTTACGTTATCTTATACAATAGTGTACAATGTTATACAATAGATGTACAATGTTATACAATAGTTGTACAATGGTCTATCCATAGGACTCATGTGATACCGAGGGTACAATATGCACAATGTGTATACAAGGATAATGGTATTCAATAAATACAATATGTAAGTGAAACGCACAACACAATATGTATTTAGTGAATACAAGGGGATAACATCTCAAAAGAAGATCCATATAGTACCAATCCGTGATAACAATCGTGTCAGCATCAAGTACAGTAATCTAGAGCAAGAATATAAATCCAGACAAGTATGAAACGGTCAGAGAATGTACTCGCCTGATAACCTGAACAGCTGATAGGTATAGAGGTCCAAACTGAAAGCACAGAGTCCTATTTAGAGCAACACAGGTCAAGATGTATACGAGAGATGATAAATAAAATGTACAATGCATATGCATGCTGTCTAGGTCAAACTAAATTAAAGTCAACACTTGGTCAACTCTAGTTAACCACACTAGTTAAATTAGATCAACTAGGTCAAGTCCTAGCCCAAACAAGTCTAACAAGTCTCACTGGGCCTAACCAAGCCTAGGCTAGCACTCACACAATCACAAGACAATGTGAACCACAATAATGCATAATATAAAATATATAATATATATAAATACATACCTTCATACATACATGAATATCCATATTACATACATATTTATATATATAGGCATATGTTACATCATGCATATTTACATAGTTATATAGATATATACATTCATGCACATTTACATACATACTTTTATACATTATATATATTATCGTTCATTACAATGCATTATATTTTACTTATACCTTTGATTGATTGATTCATTCATATATTACATTCAATCATGCATTTATACATTCATTCATATCCCATATGGATGCCTATTTCAGTTCAGGCATTATATCCATTCATATATCATTAAGTTGCATACATATACTTATTTTTATTACATACATGTCATTCATGAATATTACATACTTATATGCATCTATACATTATATACAATATATACATGTAAAAATAGAAGAGGAAAAAAGGGGAAAAACTGAAATAGAAAGGAAAGGGAAGGAAAATGTAAGGAAAAAGGAAAACAGTGGACATATACATGCTTGCATCATATATTCTACATTACCATACATGCTATCATTATATATTGTATTATATTATTTATATATTATGCATTCATATCTATCATTACATGTATACCTTGCATTCATATCTAGCATTCATTATATACTTTCATGCGTACATTGTATATCATTCTTTTATTCATGCATTTATGCATTGCTTACATGCATTATATTAATTGCATTCCTACATGCTTGCATTCAACCATATATATACATTAATGTAAAGAGGATATATATCATATATATATATATATATATATATATATATATATATATATATATATATATATATATATATATATATATATCATTTCATTCATCTAACATATCATGTATTACATACTCTATATTCATTTAATATCCATACTACATAGGCTCATAGGTTACACAAAATGCATATATCGTATAGTCACTCTTCTACTTAAAATCAATACTGTACCAATTGGGCCTCTGCTAAATTCTAGGATTAAAGTATATTGTAGCCCTTCGTGTTAGCTTTTTGAAACTTCAAATGGATCGCATTTTCGTGTCCGGAAGCTCCCAAAATCGCAAAAATACCGAAACATGTTCGTCTTTCGTACAGCTGACACTCAAATAATTCTACAGAAAGTTACAGAAAGAATTTGGCTTATTAAAATATATATTTGGAAAGCTAACTTCGATACGGTTCTTTTAAAAAAACGGAAGATAAATCGGAGCTCTAAGCTAAAAATTATGACAATTCTAAGTTGCTTTGGTTAATAAAAACGTGGTTGAATATTATGACGAATTTGAGTTGTTTTGGACAAAAGAACACATATAGGCCAAGATACTTGGATAAAAACATAGGTATCCAAATGAAACTCATTCTAACCATCCTAACTAAGATCAATCCACTCTCTAACCATTCTAAAATTGAATTTAAATATCTATTTAAACTATTATCATACATACATACACATGGGGTATCCTAATTTAGGATCTATCAAGTAGGACATAAGACACATATCTAAAATTCTTAAGAGAGCTCCAAATGGCCTCAAATTTGAATCTAAATAGGACACATGCATGAGGATGGATCCTACGGATTCAAAACTAATTTATATGCAAAGGAAATCGATTTAGAGGATGGGTTTTACCTATTGGGAGTGAAATTCTAATGAAATCCCTTAGGACACGGCTCCGATACGAAGATCCCTCAAAGTGGACACTCATCCTTGCACTCCTCTTCCAATCCTTGGTAGCACCCTTCCCTTGGAGAATGGAAATAATTGAGGAAAGGTTTGGTGAAGGAATGATTTGATTTGGAGATCAAATCAATGGAAAGACTCTCTAAAATTAGGGAAGAACAAAAGAAAAATAAAAGAGGCAAGATTGTAATGAATGAAATGAATCATTCTCCCCTAAAGGTGGCTGCCATAAAGAGTCCATTAGGGCTAATGGGAAATGTCCTAATTGCCCTCTCTAGTCTCATATGGTTAAGTCTAGACTAGGTTCAAGTTTGAGGTCAAAATGATCTAGTTTTGAGTCTCTAACTTAACCATTTTAACATGATAAAAATTAGTTTAATTAACTAACTTAAATTTTGGGTTTTGTGGGCCATGCTTAACTTAATATTGGGTCCCATCTAGAATTTAAGCTACCCTGGTCACAATACAAGTCAGAACGAGACGAAACTCAAATCCGACTAAACAAATCCAATAAAAATAATATTAAAAATATAAAATTTTCCCAAAATATTAAACTATGAAAAATGACCAAAATCATAATACATCAATTTAAATATTATTAAAATAATCTAAAATTCACCAATTAATTAAAATCCTAAATAATTCAAAAGTCACAAAATGACCAAAATATCCTTAGCCTAAAAAGTTGTAAATAGTCATTCTAATCACAAGGTTAGGTCCCCATGGTCATGGTTAGTCTCTAGGCTCAACAGTTCTAGGGTTCACTAGCTAACACATCAAAATTATAATTCACCAATTTTAAATAGTATTAAATTAATTAAAAATTTCCATAAATCATAAATCCTATTATTAAATAATAAACTTTTACAAAAGTTCAAAATTATCCTCATTTTAGAAAAGTGGGTGTTACAATTCTACCATCCTTAGAAAATTTTGTCCTCGAAATTAAGATGGTCGTACTTCTTCTAGAGTTTCGTCCCCAACAATCAAAGTCTCAGAACTTACCTAAATCATACAATTTAAAAGAATGGCATACAGGGTCATGGCATACGGTGGTAGTGTAAGTCTCATCTAGGTATACTAGTTACACTAGACCAAAACAATTATAGGGTATCAAAACTTACAAGCAATCAGGAGTGTTAAACTGGAAAAGATACAGAAATAACAAATCATCAAGGCTTTAAGGCATAATCAAAATCAAAATTTAAAGCACAAATGTCGAGCATTAAAATCCAATCACAATATATATATAGAGAGAGAGTGTTAGAAGGGGAAAAGCTAGCATTATGTAAAGGTTATGTGGTTAGTACGTGTATGGGTGTATGTGGACATGTTCATAGGGTTAGATAATAGACATGTGTGTATGTGTGTGTGTGTGAAATATACATGAAAGTATATAGGAGGATTTAGGTTTCAAAACAATAGCTATCAAGTTACACTACTCATGGCATATTGGTTAAACAATCTACAATGCACAACCTATTTACTCATAACATGCATGGCTAACCATATATATACATATATCTATATGTATAGAGAGGTAGAGATTTAGTTATGTATCTATATACATTATACCAATATGCATAAACTATATATATATATATATATATATATATATATATATATATATATATATATATATATAAACGTAACATAGAGATGAAGGGTTAGGTTTACATGGCAGTTGTGAAAATTAGTGTACATTAGTGTAGAGTGTCAAGAGTACAGGGGTTATAACTTAAAATGAAGGGTTCAATCATTCATTTCAGTTTAACATTACATATTAAATCTGAAATTGAACTAAACATTTAAAATCAATGGGAAAAATGTTAACATGTATTCAGTTTCAAGATTTTGGTGAAATTCGAACATCAAAATCAACCTAATGTTCACCACAACCACAACCTAACATGTAAGAGTATGAAACCTAACATTATATCCCTACATACAACAATGTATATGGCTCAAAACATTACATTTAAAAACTGTAAATTGAACTAATCACTTAGGCTGTGTTTGATTGGACTTTTTTTCCATGGAAAATATTTCCATCACAAATTTTTCACCAATTGTAGTGTTTGATAGCTTAAATTTTCCATGGAATTATTTTCCAAAAAACTATCATTTTCCATATTTTCATCTAAAATGGTGGAAAACGAAACTTGTCCAACCCATAGGAAAATGTCATTTTCCATGGAAAATAACTATTTTTCGTGGAAAATAATGGCAAGAGAAGGAGATGACGAGCGGTCGTACACAGCTTGAGGACATGGCGGCACTATCTTCTCGACACCAAGTTCGTGGTCATGGCGGACAATGTTGCCACGAGCTACTTCCAGCCCAGAAGAAGCTGTCTCCAAAGCAGGCGCAATGGAAAGATTTTCTAGCCGAGTTCGATATGGAGTTACGGTACAAACCAGGGAAGGAAAATCAGGTGGCCGATGCGCTTAGAAGGAAGGCCGAGCTCGCATCGGTGTTCTTGCTCAAGGGGGACATTTTGGACCGTATTCGAGTGGGTATCATGGAGGACCCGCTAATACAGGCCATAGTGAAGCTTGTCAAGGAGGGCAAAATAAGAAGGTTCTGGCTGGAAGACAAACTTTTCTACACTGAGGGCTATAGGGTGGTGGTGCCTAAGTGGAGTGGCTTGCGGAGACACATGCTCAAGGAGTGCCATGATACGAAGTGGGCTGGACATCCGGGACAGAAGCGGACCTTGGCGCTGCTGGAGGTCGCATACTTCTGGCCTTGCATGCACGAGGATGTGGAGGACTATGTACGCACCTGTCTTGTGTGCCAACAAGACAAGGTGGACCATCAGAAGCTCGGGGGCCTACTGGAGCCTCTTTCCGTGCCGGACAAACCGTGGGAGAGCATATCGATGGACTTCATCTCTGCCCTGCCGAAAGTGGGGGCGCTTGGGTCCATTCTCGTGGAGGTGGACCGATTCTCTAAGTACGAGACCTTCATTGATGCTTCAACGGACTGCACAGTAGAGAAGGCCGTGCAACTATTCATCAGCCATGTGGTGAAGTTCATGGGGCATCCCGGTAAACATTGTCAGCGATCGGGATCCCTGCTTCATGGGGAAATTCTGGACGGAAGTGTTCAAAATTCTCGGGACAGACTTGCACTTGTCGACCAGCTTCCACCCGCAGACAGACGGACAGATCGAGCGGATCAATTCGCTACTCGAGGAGTACTTGCGACACTTTGTGAGTGCCAACCAGAGGGATTGGGTGCACCACCAAGACGTTGCTCAGTTCTGCTACAATCTTCAACGGAGCGAGTCATCGCACAGCAGCCCTTTCGAGTTGGTGATGGGTCGACAGCCACTTACCCTGCACACGCTGAGTGCGGGGTCCTCGAGTAGAAGCCCCGTGGCCAACCTGTTTACTTCAGATTTCAAGGCAAAGGCGGACATTGCCATTTCTGGAGAAGGCCGCGAGAAAGATGAAGAAGTGGGCCGACGCGAGACGAAGGTCGGTTGAGTACAAGGAGGGGGACATGGTGCTAGTGAAGCTACAACCGCAACAGTTCAAGGTGTTCCGAAAAGTGCATAAAAGACTGATTCGGAAGTACGAAGGCCCCTTCCCCGTGCTCAATAAGGTAGGCAAGGTGGCCTACAAGCTCGAACTCTCCGCCAAGCTGAAGATTCATCAAGTCTTTCATGCCAGTTGCCTGAAGCCGTACCATGAAGACTTGGAAGATCCCCAGCGAGAAGTTTCGAAGCGACCCACGACGACCATGACGACATCCTTCGACAAGGAGGTGGAAGTCGTGCTGGACAAGAGGACCATTCGTCGGCGAGGCGTATTCCTGTATGTCGAGTACCTCATCTAATGGAAGGACATGCCTTATGGCGAGTCTAGCTAGGAACGTGCCGATGCGTTGCATCAGTTCGAAGCCGAGATCCAGACGTTTCTCAGCGAGCCTGGTTGATGAGGGCGTCAATGCCTTAGGTGGGGGAGAATATAACGTCCCAAATATTGTGTCCCGCCCAAGGCCAAGTTGCATAACTTTTCCACGGACCAAGATTATGTGAGAATCTTCTAGAATATTCCAGAAGATGGCAAAACTCTCTGGAAGACGGTAGATTTCTCTGGAAGGCCCAAGATCCTTCTAGGAGGCCCAAGAACCTTCTGGATGGCCCGTGAAGTTTCCTTTTATGTTCTTAGGAAACAAACCTGGAATATGTCGTTCCAGTTATGGTAGGAAGAATAATCCTTGGAATATTCCTTCCAGGACTTTCCATGTAAAGCTCTATGAGCCATTATAAATAAGGGGGAGACCTCATTTGTTCTTCACCACCTAAAACTTGTAAGCATTCTTCAAGTCAATAAAAAAATCTTACGAGTCCCACTTTGCTCCACTCTTCTTATTTTCCTTAGCGATTTAGCTAAGTCGTGTTGGGAAGGCTTGGACGAGTCTTCGAGGAGGAAGATAGTGCGCCGCACGGGACGAAGTGCTAGCAAAAATAATAAGTCCATGACATCAAGCTCGAGCTTGATGAATTTTTTATTTTAGAGCTTGAGCTTGGCTCGAGCTTGTTTATATTAAGCTTGAGCTTGGCTTGGTTTGAGCTCGAGCTTGGCTTGATAAGCAAGCTTGATTCAAGCTTGATAAACAAGCTCGATAAGCTCAAAATCAAGCTCGCTCAACTTGATTTCAAGCTCATTAAACTTGATTTCAAGTTTAACGAGCTCGATTTCAATTTAGTTAGGTTTGAATTCAAGTACCTGTAATATTAACAATATATTTATAAAAATTTAATTTAAAAAGTTCCTTAATATCAATTATTAAGGACATATAAATATATAATGCACAAATATTATATAAAATTAGAATTCAATAAAGAATAAACGAGCTTCTAAACAAGCTCCTAAACGAGCTTCTAAACGAGCCAGCTCGCAAGCTCAAAAACAAGCCATCTCACGAGCTCAAACAAGCCGAGTACTTCTATGCATGAGCTTGGCTCGTTTATTAAACGAGCTCGAAAATGAAGCTTGGGCTCAGCTTGTTTAGTAAACGAACCGAGCTCAAACGAGCTTTTTCGAGCCAAGCTTTGAGCATCTCATGAACGTTTTGGCTCATTTGCAGCCCTACAGACAACCAAACAACTCTTTATTAAGCGGGTCCGTTTGGATACGCTTTCTGAAATTTTGTTCTGAAAATAGTTTTATGAAATAAAGTTATAAAGTTGTTTTCTGAGTATAAAGATTCTGAGTTTGTGTTTGGTTAGTTTCATTTGAAAATTATTTTAAAATACAAAAGTTAAAAATTGTGTTTGGTTAAATTTTTTAGAAAATAATTTTATTAACTATATACATTCGTGTCCAACTGTGTCATTCCGAAACCCTAATCCTAAGTGGTCGGCCATCCCCGTCTCCGTTGAACCCACAAGCTCGCGGTGGAGGTCCATGAGCTCGCGGAGGAGAAGTTCGCGATGGAGGTTGATGGTGGTGAGGACAGCGACTCAATCTCCACCGTCCAGACGGTCGTTGACTTCGGCCGAGGTTGGTGGTGGTGAGGACGGCGAATCGATCTCCACCGTCCAGACGGTCGTCATCTTCTACGGGGGTTCGTGGTAGTGATGGGACGTTTGGGGTCAACAGTCAACCTCCAGACGGTCGTCAACCTCCAAGCTGGGGTCACACAATTGGAGAAAAAATGAGGAGAGAGAGTGATAGGACTTGGGGAGCTTTGTGGGTGGGTAGAGGAGGGGAGGCCCACGAATTTGGGAAAAACCCTTTCAGAAAAAAGTAGTTTTCTTTGCTTTCTCAAAGATGTGTTATAACATGACTTTAGGAAAGAAATTTTTGAAAATATTTTGGGAATAAGAGCATGCCAAACACAATTTTTGCTCACCTTTCATTTCCACTATGAAAAGTGTGTTAAAAATGTTAGAGAAATTTTGACTGGCACCCTACTTTTTTTACCATATTTACGGTACCCCCTACACAATTACAATAATGTAATGTACCCCCCACTTTTGACGAAAACTGTCCCCAACTCACGGTTAACCGCTTTGGCCAATTTTTTTGACCAAAATACTCCGTCTTCTTCCCCGTGTCCCCCACTTGCTGTCCCCTACCCCAACCGCCGTGTCCACCGGAGGCCCCCCCCCCCCCCCCCCCCCTAGCTTCCACCCTCCTCGTCCACCGGAGGCCCCCCATCGCCGCCCCCACAGTAGCAACAACAGCAGCAACAAGACGGCAACATCAGGAGGGAGGCAGAGGGGACAACGCGGACGGTGACGTGGAGGGGGGGCAGAGGAGAGAGGAGGGGGGAGCGGAGGCACGCCGACGGCGGGGAGTGGGACAGCCACGGAAAATGGGGGGACACGAAAAAGAAAACAGGAGTATTTTGGTCAAAAAATTGGTCAAAAGGGTTGACCGTGAGTTAGGGACGATTTCCGTCAAAAGTGGGGGTACCTTACATTATTGTAATTGTGTAGGATGCACCGTAAATATGGTAAAAAAGTGAGGTGCCAGTCAAAATTTCTAAAATATTATCCAAACAGGTCCTTATTCGATTAGTATATCATAATTTGCACTTGCAGTAAAAATGTTATTGCGGTATTTTTGAACTCCAAATTCGGATCGAATGTTCCATATGAACTATCCGAAAAGGCTATCTGCCCCGTTAACCAGAAAGCATGTTTCACGAGGAACGTTAGAGTCGGAGTACGCCATTTGTGTCGGCGATACATGTGCGTGAGAAGGTGCGGTCATTGGGTGTGGATTTGTATTGGTTTGGAGTCACAGGAGATGGCCGTGGGTCCACTGCGCCCATTAGGTTATGCCGACGTGTCAAGTGCCTATTGGTCAATCGATATGTTTGGTGTGCGGACTCAAATATGGATCAGAAGTGATAAGAAGGTGATGTATATGTCCATAGTCCAGCCAGCCATCTGCCGAAAGGGACGAATGTGTGACGAGTCCGCTTATCTATCTATTTATATCTCTATCACATTATAGTCTAAAGTTCTATGCGTGACATAATAAGGCATGTGTGAGGGTCATATATTAGTTCTAAATATTTGTTCGGTGGAACCATATGGAGATTTTGTTAATTCTTTCGTTCAAAGACGGAACCGAAAATTCAACCGAGAATTGTTTGGTGGAACCATAGGGTTATATGTTAGTTCTACTTTTTATTGTCATTTGATCTTTTATTATGGACAAGTTATGGGAGTCACTAATGACCCCAACCTCTTGTGGGATCGCACTGAGCTCACAGAGTTGTACAAAGTAGTAGGGGGGTTATTCATGTCCAAAGTCATGTTGGACTTATCATTGTGCCAGCTCTGACTAAGATTGTGGACTGACTCATATAAAAAGTAGACTTAATTTTAACTTAATACTCTCAATTATTTCTGTTTTTTAACTTAACATCTTAAATTTTTTGGGGTACAAATTGATAAGAAATGGACGAAAATATTCATGTTCATCTCTCTTTCCTCCACCCGGCTGCCACGCCACCCCTCTTCCCATGCCCCACCCCACCACGATGTCTCTCCCCCCATCCCCTTGCCCCCGCCACGCCTCCCTCACGACAGTCCCACCCACGCCCCTCCCCCATCCGCCCCCGCTACCCCCACCGCCCCCACTGCCTCCCCCTCACCATACTCCCCTTCCTTATGCTGTTGTTGTTGCCACTGCTGCGCACGAAGAAAGAGGGGAGGGGGCGAAGGGTGGCATCCGGAGCAGGGGTGGAGGTGGAGGGGGTACTGGCTGAAAAATGGGTAGTTTCGTCCTTTTTTTTTTAGTATTAAGTTAAAAATAATTAAATAGTTGATGGTATCAAATTATTAAAAAAATAAAGGTATTAAGCTAAAAACTGAATAGTTAAGAGTATAATGTTAAAATTAAGCGCGCATGCACGTGTGTGTGTGTATATATATATATATATATATATATATATATATATATATATATATATATATATATATATATATATATATATACAATGGGTACTTGTGGCGAACTCGCCTCCAATGAGGCTCGAACTCTCGACCACTTGGACCGCATGCATCTCTCTTAACCATTAGGCTAGAGGTCATTTGCTATATATATATATATATATATATATATATATATATATATATATATATATATATATATATATATATATATATATATATGAAAAAATTTCAATACATCTCATGTAAAAATTTGTATCGATATATCCCAAATCTGAATCATTAAATATTGATCCAATGGTCGATTAAAGCCGAAGTTAAAATAACATGTAAAGTCAAAGTCAAAGTAAACACCTTTCACAATTTTCAATACATTTTCAACGCATTTGTTTGGGTAGAAGGACCCATATATATATATATATATATATTTATATATATATATATATATATATGTGTGTGTGTGTGTGTGTGTGTGTGTGTGTGTGTGTGGATCAAAAGTCCCGTCGCTCTTGACCGTTGGACTCACATGGGCCCCCCGATCAGATGGTGCAGAGTGCGTCGGGACTCCCCCCGTGGGACTTTTAATATGCGTCCTATATATATATATATATATATATATATATATATATATATATATATATATATATATATATATATATATATATATATATATATATACCTCTAGCCTAGTGGTTAAGAGAGATGCATGCGGCCCGAGTGGTACCACTTGGACCGCATGTATCTTTCTTAACCGTTAGGCTAGAGGTCATTTGATATATATATATATATATATATATATATATATATATATATATATATATATATATATATATATATTATTTTATTTTTTTATTTTTATTTTTTTATTTTTTATTTTTTTTTTTTTACTGGTGGCCTGGTGGGAACGTTCGCCACAATTACCCAGCCCAATAGTGATTCCGCGCTGCTTCCATTTTAACGTGAATTAGGTTTAGGACTCATGCCACCCAATCTTCATGGCACTCTCATGTGCGCTGTCGCCACAAACGCCAGAAGAAGAAAAAATCATATATAATTAGTTGCACCTCTCCACCTGCATGTCAAAGAAAGATAGTCTTCCTTTCACATTTCCTAACATTGTACTTTGTCCTTGAAGAGCAACGGCCACTCCAATCATTTTCATGTTCTTTCTCGCCCACTTGATAGATTAGATCTCTCTGACCACTTTGCTTGTTCCTCTGAATTTACATGAACCTAGTCTAAACCATGGTCTTAGTGAAGAATTGCAGACAGTCTGTATCAAAAGTTTGAAGTAATCCTAGTCTACTCTTAATAAAAAAACACATGTTTCGCTGATCCAAGATTACTAGCTATTCCAACTTCATACAGACTTAATTGCAGTCCACAGTTCCGACCGGACTGTGACTGCTCTTATGGATGTCTCTTTCACTTTATTAGTCTGTTTTCTCAATAAGTTTCTAATTTTCAAGCTTTATAGCACATTATTAAGGGTGTGTTTGGTAGCAAAGATACAAAACTGAGAAGAAGGAAAAAGTGTTGATATATATTTTTCAATCTTATGGAAAAAAATACAATTTTTTTTTGTGTTTGGCAGGAGGGATGAAAAATGGAGGAAAAAAATATTTTTCTTTGTTTTGTATTAAAAGAAAAGGAGAAGGAAGGAAAATAAAAAAATATATGTTTTACTAATTATATCATCAACTAAATCATTTATTTACCATTTAACTTTATTGAACAATTTTTAAATAATATAATTTCTATATGATATAATTGTAAACTAGGATATGTATCCACTTTTTCTTGCACTTTTTCTTTAACTTTTGGGGGGATTGAATTTCTTAGGTTTGGAAGGAAAACTAATCCATCCACTTTTTTTCCCCCTCTACTTTTCCTTCCTAACCAAACAAGATAAAATTAATCATTCCCTCTACTTTTTTCTCCTACATTTTCCTTCCTCTCACTTTTTTCTCCTACCAAACACACCCTAAGGCGTCGTTTGGTTCACGGATTTAAGGAATCAAGAAAGAAAAGTTGTTCCTTTCCTTTGTTTGGTAGCCACAAACTTGGGAATCAATTATCTGACAAGGAAAAAAATTGGTGGGAATATGGTTCCACTCAAGACCCATAGGATTGATTTTCCCTCCTCCTTTCCCAATATTTATTACAAAAGTTATGACAAAAGTAATCATGTGTCATTGCTTATTTTACCATT
Organism: Iris pallida; assembly: GCA_029216955.1. Classification (NCBI taxonomy): domain Eukaryota; kingdom Viridiplantae; phylum Streptophyta; class Magnoliopsida; order Asparagales; family Iridaceae; genus Iris; species Iris pallida. The sequence continues at coordinate 14,400,028 of JANAVB010000800.1, forward strand.
AATGTTATTTTTTATAATATTATTTTTATTTTAAAAGGTAAGAATACTATTGGAACATTGTTATATTTTGCTTTCCTTTCCTTGTTAGTTTCCCCGTTTTACCAAACAACGGAAAGGAAATGTGACAGGAATCATACTTTTCCATTCCCATGAAAAATACAAGAGAATTTATTTCCTTTTGGTGAACCAAACGAGGCCCAAGTGTCTAGACTTCTCCACTGGCGTAGGATAGAATGCGCTAGTAGGGTGTAGTCCAAGTAGGATTTTTTTTTTTTTTACTAGGTATATCCATTAGTAGTTCCGTATAAATTTTTTTTACTAGGTATGTCCACTGAAATATTGTTAGCCGAGAAAATTATTTAAATTCCTGGCATCCGCCGCCCTTGGACTTCTCCCTACTATGAAGCTCCTTTTGCTTGTAAAGATTGATGTCCTATGATCTTCTATCAGAATTATGGATCATATGCATCATAAAAACTAGTTTGTGTGAAATACACACTGTAAACTGCAGATGCCATATATTCATGACTAGTTATCTTCTCGTACCTCTGGTACTTAGGGCTGGTCCAGGAGATTGGGTTGTTCAAACTAGAGCTTTTTGATTGCCATGGACTCTTATTGTGGACAAATCCTGAAGGTCACCTGTAATTCCGACTTCTTGCAAGTCATGCTGGACCTGGGAGATAATTGTCCTAAGTAGATAGAGGCTGTCCAAGTCCAAAGTTTTGTCTGGCTTATCCCGGCCCTGCGATTACTCACTCCTTGATAATTCAAATTCATATATTTAATAATATTTCGTGTCGTTTTTCTAGTCTTTGGATATACCTTCTATCTTTTAATCATAATTAATATTTCGTGTCGTATTTCTAGTCTTTGGATATACCTTCTATCTTTTAATCATAACCCTTTTTTTTTATGTTTCGACGATAAACACCATTTTGCCTTATTACATGGATAAGACCTGATTCTATGAATTGAATTAATCGGGTTGTATCAGAAGAATAATATAAGATGATAGAGCACTTAATACGGCATTGTTCCTAAATATATAAATGATAAAATTCAGTTTAGAAATTAAAGTTTACAGTTGAATACTTTTCATGATCACATCTGCACCAGCTATAGCTGAGGATATATATAGTACTTTCCTGTTCACCTTCAGAATGATAGATACATATATGAATCAGCATTATTTCCTTTCTCTACATCTATTTAAGTGTCAAGGCCATAGTACTGATCCTCGACCATCTGCGTAACGTTCTAACAATTAAATTTTTATGCACGGACGTTTCATTCCGATCCACGCCAGTTAAGATCGTGACAATTTTACGTCAGTCCTATGACATTGTGGATGTTCCGCATCGTACAGGCCAGGCTCATCATCGTCCCCTTGAATTAATCGGTTTGTATAAACGACGATCGACCACGCGGCCCGTCTTGCGGCATCGTAAGGACGTCGAGAAGACGTCGTAAGGTCGTCGTGCGCATAGAAAGGGTGGCTGGACGGCATCGGCTGTCGTAAGCGTTGTGAAGACGTCGGAGACGTTTTCGACGTCGTGGGCAAAGCGAGACGATGATCAGTTTCGGACGTCGAAAGACGTCGGCTGACTCGTGGAACTCTAGAGTGTGCAGGACGTGCATGTGGGACGATTATGAAAAAGACAGTATGGACAAAATCCGTACGAATAATCCGAAACGATATGACGACCGGCTAAAAATCGTGTACAAAAAGACATAATTTAACTGAACCCGCACGTACTGTAAATTAAATTTTAAAAAAAATTGTCAAGGAACATAATGTCTCGTGGACAATTAGTTAGGTAGATGGCACATATCAGAAGCAGGCCTGCGTGAATTAACAAACTACGTTGATTGCTAGCTTGACTTCCTACTGATCATTCAACTTAACAAATAAGTACTAGCTGGCCAGGCCTGCACTGTTTCATCACCCCAGCTCACATGAAGCTTTCGTCGGCGGTCGACTCGTTTTTCTTTAATGACAACCATCAGCGTCTCGCACAATCATATATATATATATATATATATATATATATATATATATATATCGTAAGTAACGTTCTTAACGACTGCTATAAGTTTTCAATATTCTGGTAAATACTTTATTATTCATTTTATAATAAAATTGAGCAGACAGTGGACATATGTAGTAACGTTCTTAACGACTGCTATAACTTTTCAATATTCTGGTAAATACTTTATTATTCATTTTATAATAAAATTGAGCAGACAGTGAACATATGTAGAACCATCAAAAGTAAATTTATTTGTTATTTTATGGATTGATGTGTAGGAATAATTATAAATTCTTCATATCATAAATTTGAGATTTTCTAATGTCTCTTTGTTGAATCAAATCTAATCTCCAGATATCATTTTTTATAAGCTTACAAATTTCAAATTTCAAGATGGGGCCAATGCAATAATTTGTACATTTTATAAGAGAATGTAAATTTTCTATTCCAGATAAATCAACAGACGCATCCGGTGGAGACGGGTGAGGAATAATAAAACAAATCATTAATTCTATTCAAGCCAAAATAAATAAATAAATAAATAATTTTTCATATAATTTTTTTTTTTGGAGATGATATTCCATATAAAATTAAATTGAAAGTAACGGGTTCACAGGGCTTAGGTCAAATAACAATTTTAATTCCTTGCAACCAAGTAGACCTTTGTCAGAACATGCCAACAATTATGTACATGCTTACGAATATCCAAAAAAAATTTAAAGACTAATGCGTTTGATTACAAATTAAAAATATTTAAAAAATAAATTAACTCCATGGAATAATTTTATTAGGAAAAAATATACGCTCGGAATTAGTTTGGATGTTTCATTGTCCTTATTTTTTCATAGAAACAGCTATTTTTCGTGGAAATTAATATTTACCTGTGGGCTGGATTGACTTCATTTTACACAATTTTGAAAGAAAATATAGAAAATAATTTGAAAAATTATTCCGTAAAAAACCTACACTATCAAACACTACAATTGATGAAAAAAAACTCAATCAAACATGATCTAAAATAATTACACAATTTATGCATAGGCTTTATATAATTCCCAAAAAAAATAAGCACAAATAGGAAGAAGAAGGAGAAAAGAAGAAGGAATTACATGCCTAGAAAAGAAGGCAAAGAAACACTACATTGAGTAGGAAAGTTTTTCTGACAGTCCAAAGGACAGACATTGACACCATTCTCAAACAACAAAGATTCAAAATTTAAGAGTCCTAAGTTTAATTACTGAAATTGTCGTAAGCATCCTCTCATGTTTTCCGAAATATATATAAGGATCTAGGTAGCTAACATCCTGAATTGTATGAGCTTGTGGGCGTGCAGCACGAGTTGCTTGTGGGCTCTGGCCGTCGCGGAGATTGCGATGCGTACGATCTTCCTCGCCCGTCTCAGCCTAGTGCCGATCCTGATTCTCAGCTTCGACATCACCGTAAGCTTCTTCGAACGTCGACGACTTCGTTGTTGTTGTTGTTGTGTCGTGTTGGCTCTTTCGAGAGCTTTGTAGATGAGGAACTGAGCTCTCCTGTGCTTGGTCTCGTCGGGGTCTTCCTTTGCAACCCTAGAGTAATTAGAGTAGCTCCTCAGAAAGAGCTCCATGTTATAGAGAGAGAGAGAGAGAGAGTATACTTTGAAGGATTGATTGAGCAATGAAATATGATTTGGAAGGGTTATTTATATAGGGCTTCTGGCATGTTACTGAGGGTCTACATTCTACAATGACAGATCAGACCCACACAAGGAAGGAGTTTCTTTAGAAAACAAAACAAGTCACTTGCCAAATTAATTGGGATTCGATAGAATGAATATGAAGATTTATGATCGGTAACAATTAATTACTCAAAAAAAGACGTATGACACAAGGTTGTGTTCGTGCACGCGCAAGGTAGCACCCCTCTTCGAGTCCAGTCTCCCCGCCGTCGCACGTGTGCACAAGCGCGTGCAAAGTAGCGTTGGGAATCGGATACGCCCTCCAGCACTCCGATACCGTATTTGAAACGTTGCCACAGCGAAAAGTTAGGCCAATCCACCTGAAATAATCGACCCATATCTAATGGAAATCAAGCACAGATAAAAACAAGTATATGTCACATGGACAAATCACAATCTCTATAACTCAGATAAAATTACAAGATTGACAAAAATAATATTGAATCATTTGCCATAATAGATTCAACCTCTCAACATACTCAAGAAAAAAAAAATTACAATTGAGTTCCCTCACCAACCCAATCTCTCTAACCGAAGTTGACGACTCAGATCTCTTCTTCCTTCTGTCTCCTAACCGACTCATTACATCTCTTCTTCTTTCTGTCTTGTATGGCGAAGTCCTAAGAGCAAAATGCGGACTTTCTGTTAAATCTCATGTAGACTAGCATACCGAATCTCAACTTTCTACTACGCTTTGTGCCTCGACCCTCATCCCATATGAGAAAAATCATATTATAGGTGGATTTTCTAAATAGGAATAAAATTGAAATCATATTATACCTAAAATGTTCCAGCAATATCCTATTTTATATCATAATATGATTTTCTAAATAGTAGCCCTAAAATAAGAATCATATTATATCTAAAATAGTACAGCATCAATTACGGACATCCAAATTTAATCAAATCAAATATGTAACTATATTTGGATTTCACAAATATGATGTTATTAAATCCAGACTGGATTCCAAAATAGCATTGCTTGTGTTTGAAGGGAGACGAGATATTGTAGAATAGTATTTTTATTCTTCTTCATTTCATCATATGGCAAGGGCCATATATATAGTGATAAGGGACAACCCAAGGGTCAAGAGTTACATAACCCAAGGGTCATGAGTTACATGATCCCAAGGATCATGTGTAACTCATGACATAATGGTGAATATCTAAGGGTTTCACAACACTCCCCCTTATTCATCCATTTCCTTGGATCTATTTATGAAATACTTCAGGTTTCAATAAGCTAATGGGGTGGATACTGCTGGATCCAGAGTAAACTTGGTTTGCCTCATTAAAACCTTGGCTATGGAAAACCCAGTGGGAAAAACCATCAGTCCTAAGGAAAAAGAGTACAATCCTATAGTTTTACTCCCCCTGATCTATACAAGCTTCAGGCTTGCAGGTCTTTTAGTTGCCTCATCCCTATTCCTCTTACAAGCTTTACAAAAGTACATCGTGGCAGTGTTTGGTAAACAAATCTGCTAAGTTATTACAAGATTGAATTTGTTGTACTTTGATGTAGTGCCCCGAAATTCGTGATACGTATTTTATACGTGATCGTATTTCTGACCAGTATTTTTCATTTTTTTCCTTGATCAGTTAAGTTGTGGTATATTTCATACTTAGTATTGTGGTTTAATTGTCATTTATCATTTCTGGATTAATTCTGATTAATGGAGCTTGGTTTTATTTGGATAGGAATTGGTTTGGTTTGGTTTATTATGCATTGGACCATCTTAGCTAACCTCCACCCTCAACACAACTTATCCTCCCCCATTAAAATCCCCACTTAACACTCTCTCTCTTCATTACTTTCCTCCATTAATTCTTCTTCTTCTTCCTCTACACAACTCTCCATCACCCATAGGCAAGTGCACCTTGCCATCAAATAAGCACCACTTATTATTTGTCCATTAGCTAGATTAGGCCTTGGTGATCAACATTAGTGCTTGACATTTTATGATTTGGAGTCTCCATTATTCTAGATCTAGGTTTTAACTATTTTTGGATTTACATAGTTTTGATCTATTTTGGTTGGATTTTTGTGGGTTTTGATGCTTCCATGTGGAAGAGAATTCAATTTTACTCAAGTTAGAACTTTAAAAATCTAGATTTGGCTTTGATTTGACAAAGATATGAAAATTGGAATTTTAGGTGTTCTTCTCGGCCTGGAGTAGCAGCCTGCAGCCTGCGCTCTTTAGCGCAGTGCTGGACTGCGCATCCCCTCTCTCGACCTGCGCTCTTTAGCGCAGCGCCGACCGCGCAGCTTGCCCCTTGGCGAACTGCGCTCAACCCGAGTGCGCATGGATGCATGCGCAGTCTGCTCATGCGCAATCCGTTCATGCGCAGTCTGCTCATGCGCAATCTGTTCATGCGCAGTCCATCCCTGTGCAATCTGACCCTGCGCCATCCATTCCTGTGCAACCTGATCCAGCGCAATCCATCTGCTGCGCAGCTCACCCCTGCGCAGCTCACTCCTGCGCAGTTGGCCCCTGCGCAGCTCACTCCTGCGCAACCCGACCCCAGGGACCCTTGCGCAATCTGTCCAATCATGGAGATTTGGTTTTATTTTTCCTTAACCTTGGCTCTTCTATAGCCCTATTTATTGATATTTTATTAGATATTTTATGCCCATTTTATATCCTTACGCCTTTTATCATGAACTTGATTTTACTTAATATGTTTGGAATGACTATTGTACATGGCATGGTACGACAAGGAACTAGCATAACACGACAGTGACCCGTAGTGGTACACTCCTGACATGACCAACCTGACATGATAGTGGCCCGTCGTGGCGCACTCCTGACAAGTACCCTGACATGATTTATATTGATGCCGTTGCGACGACTAACTTGACTCGTATAATCAACTTGACACCGTGGGTGTTCCTGCTTGCTTGCTTGTGCAATCCACTTGTCTTATCTTGCATCATGTCTAGGACGTGACTCCCTGGTTCCCACGGTCAGGAATTCGCACTGAATCTGGCTAGGTTAATGACTAGATAGATCAATTAGTTCATGGAGAATTTCCCAGTTACCTGTTGCCCCTTTGGTCCCGGCCTTATATATATATACATGGGATTTGTTACTATCCGTCGAGATGAGCGCACTTCCAGCCTGCCGTCGAGTGTGGTACCTTAGGACACATGTATCTTACTACAGTGTGTCTGCTATATCATGCTATCTTTTTCTTTTTTGCTGGGATCATTCAGGTAGCATCAAACATGTAAACGAACTTGGAATTCTCATTGCATCTTGTTAGTAATTAGGCTTGTGATAACCCTAGTTTGTTAAAGTATAGTAAGCCGTAGTGATTGCTTGGCCGATTGTGAATGGATGTTGTCCAGCCTTGTCTAAAGTCTCGTCTAGCTCCAGTACCTGCTTTCTCCAGAGCATGTTTGTTTTACTTATCTTTAATAATAAATGGTTAGAGACGAGGTGCTATTCAGGCGAAGGGTTACAACCCCGGTCCTTGTTTGGTTTAAAGGTTGTAACCTGGCTCCCGGAAGGGTTCCACGTCCCTAGTCGTTTATTCTCCTGTGGTATTCTTATTACTCGTACTTTTCTTCTATTCTTCTATGTTTTGATGTGCTGGCTTTTGTTCTTATTTCGTGGCCTCCTTTGTGGCACTTGCTCTTTCTGGGGTCTGACCCAGCTGGTTTTGTATGGCCAGATACCGGAGCAGCAACAAAGGATCTACCTGCTTTCCAGTCCGATGGTGAACACTAGACGAAACCCGGGCAACGAGTGGGTTTTCTCTTTTTGTTTCTCCCACTGTATTGTTAACTGATATTCTTTTGAGGCGTTTAGCCGACGAGCACTTGTTAGCTCGACGCACCTTATTTTCTGTCTGCCTACGGGCTGTAATCATAATTGGCAACTCGAGGTTGATCATGTATGACTTAACTCTTGCTAGTCCCTACATTTTGTACGACTAGCTTCATGATCATCTGGATATGTAATGTTTGGGACGCCTTACAATTGTATATTTGGTGGTCTGATATCTTGTTACTATCATTACTTGTTGAGATTGAGACAATAGCTTGATTTGACCCTAAGAGACTGATGGTTTGTAGCGTACCCTCACATAGCTAGACAGCCGTGACCGTATAGCGGGATGGTTGCCGTTCCGTTATACGTAGCTGGCTGTGCACGTCCCCGTTCTTCAGTATTCTGGTTCTGGGGCGTGACATTTGACTTGTCCCTTCTCTTGAAGGTCGTGCGTCCAGAAGAATTTGGGGGATATGTGCTTCGTCTTGTCACTCTTCATGTATCCTTTCTGAAGTTGAGCTACGCATGCTGCATTATCTTCAAAAAGGGTAGTAGGCTCAAGTTCACCAGTCTTCAGGCCAGTAGATGCCAAAATGTGCTGAATGACAGAGCGAAGCCAAACACACTCCTTGCTTGTTTCATGGATTGCCAGGAGTTCAGAATGGTTGGATGAGATAGACACACTGGTCTGTTTGACGGACCTCCAGGAGATAGCCGTACCACCGAAAGTAAACACAAATCCAGTTTGTGATTTCTCTGTGTAGGGATCTGATCTATAACCTGCATCTGAATAACCAAGTAAAGTGGAAGACCCACTATTCGGGTAATATAGTCCTAGGTCTATAGACCCTTGGAGGTAGCACAGAAGATGCTTCACTCCATTCCAGTGGCACTTTGTGGGCGCTGTACTGTATCTGGCTAATAAGTTAACTGAAAACGCTATATCAGGACGCGTACAGTTAGCCAGATAGAGTAGTGCCCCAATGGCACTTAGGTAAGGTACTTCAGGACCTAATGATTCCTCCCCCTCTTCCAGTGGACGGAAAGGGTCCTTCTTTACATCCAATGATCGAACGACCATTGGTGTACTAAGGGGATGGCATTTATCCATATGGAATTGTTTAAGTAATCTTCGTGTATATGTAGATTGGTGTAACAGGATACCACCCTTTAGGTGTTCGATCTGTAAGCCAAGACAATACTTTGTTTTCCATAGGTCTTTCATTTCAAAAGTTGTCTTAAGGCTTTCAGATATCTCAGTGATCTCTGCAGGATATCCAATGAGATTTAAATCATCGACATAAACGGCGACTATAACAAATCCTGTTCCCGATCTTTTTATAAAGATACACGGACAGACTTTATCATTAGTAAATCCTTGCGTAGCAAGAAACTCACTTAGTCTGTTATACCATATTTTTCCTGATTGTTTAAGACCGTACAATGATCTTTGTAACCTCACAGAATAGGTGTCCCGAGGTCTATCTGTTTTCTTTGGTGAAATTTTATATCCTTCAGGGAGTTTCATATAGATATCTTATCTATATTGCCATAAAGATATGCAGTCACAACGTCCATGAGCTGCATTTCTAGACTTTTCAGAGAAGAAAGGCTGATCAGGAATCTGAAGGTATTCCCATCAATGACCGGAGAATATGTTTCTTCATAATCTATTCCCGGTTTCTGGGAGAAACCTTGTGCTACAAGGCGTGCTTTGTAGCGCACAACTATGTTGTGTTCATTTCTTTTTCTTGTGAAGATCCATTTATATCCCACAGGTTTTACACCTTCAGGTGTTTGGACTACTGGTCCAAAGACTTCGCGTTTCAAGAGTGAGTCCAGCTCTACTCCTATTGCCTCGTTCCACTTTGGCCAATCGCCTCTGCGTTTACATTCCTCTAGAGACCGTGGATCGATGTCATCGTCATTTTCAGTGACGTGAACGGCAATATTGAACGAAAAATCGTCGTCGACGACTGTGCTTTTTCTGTTCAGTACCTCTCCAGTACGTACATAATTTAATGATATTTCTCATGTTTGTTCCTCTTCAGGAAAAACTAGGAGGGGAGAGGTAGCTGATCTGAGCTCAGCATCCTGTGTTGGGATCTTCTTAATTTCTCCAGGATTTTTTCTTTTACGAGGGACTTTGTCTCTCGAACCTGGTGGACGTCCTCTTTTTAATTGAGGTATTACCATTTCTGCTGCCGGCGGATTGCATCCATTTTTGGGGATGTCAATCCTAGCTGGCGTGTTGGCAGCAGGGACGTGTGATCTGACAATCTTCTGGTTGTCAGTAAATGTATCAGGAAGTAGATGTACAGTGTTCTGAAGATGTAATATCTTCAGGATCTCATCTTCACATTGACTTGTACGCGGATCAAAATGAGACAAAGTTTTTGTGTCCCAAGAAATTATCTTAGAAGCTTCTGGCTTCTTAGACTGTGTGCCCAGTTTAGGAAATAATCCTTCATCAAACTCACAGTCATCAAGACGTGCCTTAAATACGTCACCCGTCAGGGGGTTCTAGGTATCTAATTATAGAGGGTGAGTCAAACCCAACATAGATACCTAATCGACGTTGTGGACCCATTTTGGTCCTCTATGGGGGAGCAATGGGGACGTAAATAGCACAACCAAAAACTCTCAAATGAGAGATATTTGGAGGTGAACCATAAGCGAGCTGCATCGGAGATAGAATATGACCTCCAGAAGGTCGTATTCTAATAAGTGATGCGGCATGCAATATAGCATGACCCCAAGCTTCCACAGTCAACTGTGACTGCATCAACAATGGACGAGCAATCCATTGTAATCTCTTAATAAGAGATTCTGCTAACCCGTTCTGGGTGTGAACATGAGCTACAGGATGTTCAACTTCGATGCCAATTGCTTGGCAATAGTCTTGAAAAACCTGTGAAGTAAATTCATCCGCATTATCAAGTCTTAATTTTTTGATATGGTTATCGGGGAAATGAGCCCGCAACTTAATTATTTGTGCCAATAGCTTAGAAAAAGCTAAGTTGCGGGTGGACAAAAGGCACACATAAGACCATTTAGTAGATGCATCTATAAGTACCATAAAGTACCTAAATGGACCACTTGCGGGGTGAATAGGTCCGTAAATATCTCCATGAATTCTCTCTAAGAAGCTAGGAGACTCTAGTCCCACTTTCAAAAGGGATGGTCTCGTTATAAGTTTGCCTTGAAAACAAGGTAGACACGAGTAATCATACTTCTGAAGAATTTTCAGGTTCTGCAGGTTGTGTCCACTGGATTGGCTCATGATTCGTTTCATCATAGCTGATCCTGGGTGACCCAGTCTATTATGCCAAAGTTTAAATTTTGGCGATGAATGACACTTCTGGTGCACAATCATGTTAGCTTCTGTTGATTGAATATTAGTATGATAGAGACCCGACGGGAGTTCCTTGAATCGTTCTAAGATAGTTTTTGAACCATCTTTTAGACGAGTAACATACAGATATTCTGCCTCATTTATTTCATTTGTTTCTAAGTGATATCCGTTTAAACGAATGTCCTTGAAACTTATGAGGTTCCTATTTGATTTAGGAGAGAATAGTGCATCTTTTATTATTAGTCTTGTTTTATTTGGGAGCAATATAATTGCTTCACCAGATCCTTCTATTATATTTGATAGTCCTGATATCGTAATAACAGGACCGTCATAATCATTTAAGCTATAAAAATAGCTTTTTCTCGAAGGATTGTGTGCGTCGAGGCGCTGTCCACAAGGCATTCACACTTCATCTATAGATCTATGAAAAAAAACAACAAACCATCGTAATTAAAACAACAGTTTTAAAATACAATTTTTGTTTTAAAAAGAAATTCTCTTATATCGATTGACGGACCGATATAGAGAGGTCAATAAGTTTCTTGCAAAAATGCATAATTTATAAATACAATTTGAGCAAAAAAAAAATAATATTCGGTCATCCCCTTTCGGTAGCTCTACGTGAATATGACCAGGCGAGAAAATGAGGGAGGAGGATCACCGGGGACCTCTTAAGAACCAAGCCCCAAGTTCTTTCTGACATCATACCCAAATAGGTGAGCCTATTCGGAGAGACTTCGTAAAATTTTCTTTGTCAAATGTAAGAATAAATATTTTTTTTCAAGAAATTTAAAAGAGAAGCATAATATGAAAATGCGGCAACAAGTTTTTAAAAGCATGAAATAAGATAGTGGCTCTAGTCGAGTAGATCGTCGTTCTCGAAGTCTTCCGCCGAGAACTGAGTAGACGGCTGCTTTTCTACCAGATTTGTTTCAACTTGAGACTTCTGGCTCGCTTGATACAGATTTTGTAGATGTCGCGGGGTGCGACAGTTTCTGGACCAGTGTCCAGTCATGCCACATTTGTGGCATTGGTCCTCCCAATTTTTCTTGGGAATGGACATCAGTTCTGTGGTCTTCTTCCACTTTTTCTTTGTCCCACTTTTGCTGCTCTGGAGATGAAAGTTGTTCTGGGGTGGACTTCTGGCCGGCCTCTTATGGGCATTTCCCATGTTAGATCTGATCTTATTTTTCTTCTGCTTCTTGGAAGAAAAATGAGCTTCTGGGAGAGGAGCTGAGCCTGCAGGGCGTAGGTTATGAGTAGCCAAGAGAAGTTCTCTGTTTTGCTCTGCCATCATCAGGGTGGAGTGCAATTCAGAGTAATTTGTGAACTTTCGTTCACGGTACTGTTGCATGAGGATTGTGTCCTTCTCGTGAAAGGATGTATAAGTTTTTTCCAACATGCGATACTCCGAGACTTCTTCACCACACAACTTCAGGCGTGAGGTGATATTATGGAGAGCTGAGTTGTACTCAGCTACGGACTTAAAGTCCTGAAGTCGAAGGTTTTCCCACTCATACCTTGCACGTGGGAGGATTACATCTTTTTGATGTTTATAGCGGTCCTCCAGTGCAGTCCAAAATTCCTTTGGGTCTTCTACAGTGAGGTATTCGGCCTTCAGGGTCCGATCAATGTGTCTCCTGATGTAGATAATGGCTTTCGCCTTATCTATATCAGAGACTTTCACTGTAGAAACAACCACAGCAGTGTCTGCTGTATTTCCCGTACCAGTGGCCGGAGCCGATGGAAGAGGAGTTGAAATTGTGGCTAATAAGCCCTGGGCACGTAAGTGGAACTTCAGGTCCACGTGCCAGCTCAAATAATTTTTTCCAGCAGCATCTAGTACTTCAAAATCGACACTCGTTATTTTGACCATTTTATCTATCATGTGAAAAATATGCATAAATTAAAATTAAATATTTATGCATATAAATGTTACAGAGCTCATAATAAAAATATCACGGTGCTTAATAAAACAGTTCAGTCCAGAAGCTAAATTTTTGAAGCTATTTTACTCAATTTTCTTGAGAAGATAATCATGATACGATGTCACATATAAGTTTGTTTTTCCTAGATTCACAAGTTTGTTGTGCTAGCTAGATGAGGAAACGTTGATGAAATACAACAGAAAGACAGAATAATTATTTATCACTATTTTTAATTCTGGCAAAAGCAAACTTCATTTGTATACTTAGGAGATCAATTTTCCTCGATGGTCTTCTTAAACAGGTGCATTGAATTATAATGTAAATGAACACCAAACCAGGATATTAATATGTCTATGGAATTTTAAAGCTCGAAGTAATTCTGCTAGTAAACTTCTATAATACTAGTAACATCATAGACAAGAATAAAAAATATATATAAAATAAACTTGGCAATTAAATGTTAAGCTCAATACTTCAGAGATAAAGCTGCAGATATAAAAGGGAATATACAACTTATAGAAATTCACATAATCATATTAACAACGAAGCTCTGAACTGCTGACATATTTTAACACAGATTTACTAAACACATCTCAAAAGTGACAAATAGATTGAAGCTAAAGAATATCAGTTTTAGATTGTTAGATATATATATTGCTAATTTTCATTCAAACAATTAATTTGTAAAAAAAATTTTAAGAAGTGTTACCAGTCTCTGGTCGGATCGACTAGGAAAAAAAGAAGAAGGATGACGTCGAAATCTGGACGTCGATTCTCCTTACTTCAGCAATCGTGCTGATAACGTGTTTGAAGGGAGACGAGATATTGTAGAATAGTATTTTTATTCTTCTTCATTTCATCATATGGCAAAGGCCATATATATAGTGATAAGGGGCAACCCAAGGGTCAAGAGTTACATAACCCAAGGATCATGAGTTACATGATCCCAAGGGTCATGTGTAACTCATGACATAATGGTGAATATCTAAGGGTTTCACAACAGCTTGTTAATTATTGCAACAAAAAGTTGTACATTTGTTATAGGTAAAATAATTAGAAATGTTATTTCCAGTATCGTTTGTTGCAGAAAAATATTATTTACAGACAGCCAAACAACTCTTTATTAAGCGATTTAGTATTCAATTAGTATACCATCATTTGCACTTGCAGCAACAGATGTTATTGCGGTATTTTGAACTCCCAAGTTCGGATCGAATTTTTCATAGGAACTATCCGACACTTTCGGACCCGTTAACCCGAACGAACGCATGTGTCACAAGGTACGTTAAGAGTCGGAGAGTCCGCCATTGTGTCCGCGATAGAGGTGGGTGAGAAGGTGAGGTCATTGGGCGTGGACTTGTATTGTTTCGGAGTCAGAGGGGGATGGCCGTGGGGCCCACCGTGCCCGTTAGGTTATGCCGATGTGGCAAGTGCCTATTGGCCGATTCATGTGTTTGGTGTGTGGAGTCAAGTATGGATCATAAGTGATAAGAAGGGGATGTACATGTCCACAGTCCAGCCAGCCGTCCGCCGAAAGGGACGAATGTGCGACGAGTCCGCTTATCTATCTATTTATATCTCTATCACATTATAGTCTAAAGTTCTATGCGTGACATAATACGGCATGTGTGAGGGTCATATATTAGTTCTAAATATTTGTTGGGTGGAACCATAGGGAGATTTTGTTAATTCTTTCGTTCAAAGACGGAACCGAAAATTCAACCGAGAATCGTTTGGTGGAAGTGGAACCATAGGTATTCAAATCCAAAGTCTTGTGGGGTCGTACTGAGCTCACAGAGTTGTCCTAAGTAGTGGGGGGAGTTATTCAAATTCAAAGCCTTGTCGAACTTATCATTGGGCCAGCTCTGACTAAGATTGTGGACTGACTCGTAAAGAAAGTAGCCTTAATTTCAACTTGATACCCTCAACTATTTCAGTTTTCAATTTGATATCTTAAACTTTTTCTTGTTACAAATTGATACCCTGAAAGAAATGGACGAAAATATTCTTGTCCATTCCTCCCTCTCCCCCACCCGGCTGCCACGCTACCCCTCTCCCCCTTCCCCACCCCCACCCCCACCCCCACCCCCACCCCGCTGTCTCCCCCGTTCCCTCGCCTCCGTTGTCCCCCACCCATCTCCCCCTTCCCTACCCCTACCCCGTTGTCTCTTCCCGTCCCCTCAACCCCGTTGGCAGCACGTCCCGCCCCCACCCGCCCCCGCTGTCTCCCCCCACCCCACCCTAGCCCCCTCCTTTTGTCGTTGTTGTCGTCGCTGCTACGCACGAAGAAAGAGGGGAGGGGCGGTGGGTGGCATCCGGAGCAGGGGTGAAGGTCGAGGGGTATTGGCTAAAAAATGAGTAGTTATTAAGTAAAAAATAATTAAATAGTTGATGGTATCAAGTTGTACAAAAAAAAAAGACATTAAGTTAAAAACCAGAAATAGTCAAGTGTATAAAGTTAAAATTAAGTAAGCACGCGCGCACACACATATATATGGGATCCGAAAAGAAAAACAAAACAATATATATATATATATATATATATATATATATATATATATATATATATATATATATATATATATATATATATCAGGCATACGCGGACCCCATGTTGCAGTTGAGGGCTCCCGCGACGAAACTTTTGATCCTGGCCCTATATAATTGGATGGCCCACCCCAGCCCAATAGTGATTCCGCGCTGCTTCCGTTTGAACGTGAATTAGGTTTAGGACTCATGCCACCCAAGCTTCATGACACTCTCATGTGCACTGTCGGAACAAAGACCAGAAGAAAAAAGAACATATATAATTAGTTGCACCTCTCCACCTGCATGTCAAAGAAAGATGGCCTTCCTTTCACATTGCCTAACATTGTAATTTGTCCTTAAAGAGCAACGGCCACTCCAATCATTTTCATGTCCTTTCTAGCCCACTTGATGGATCTCTCTGGCCACTTGTTCCTCTCAATTTACAGGAACCTAATCTAAACCATGGTCTTAGACAGGACTATCAAAAGTTTGAAGTAATCTTGGTCTACTCTTAGGCCTCGTTTGGTTCACGGAATGGAAGGAAAAGAAAAATAATTTCTTGACATTTTTTTTCTTTAAAAAATTATAATTTTTATTGATTTTTATTTTTGATATTTAGAAATATCAAAGAATTCGGAAAAGAAAGTGAATACTTCAATGCGGAAAGTAATTCCTTACTTAAATGGATGAAATCACTTTTTCTCCTTTTTTTTTTTCTATTGGGAATTACTTTCTTTTTCTTCTCAATTCTTTTAGCACCCAAATATAAGAAAGTAATCACTTTTCTTTTCCAATCCGATGATTCCGCCAACCAAACGGAGCCTTAATCAAAAAACACATGTTTGGCTGATCCACGATTAATAGTGATTCCAGATTCATACAGACTTGGTTGCAGTCCACAACTCTTATGGATGTCTCTTTCACTTGATTAGTCTATTTTCTCGGTCAGTTTCTAATTTCAAGTTTTATAACGCATTCTGAACCTTCTAGACTTCTTCCTACTGTGACGTTCCTTTGGCTTGTAAAGATCGATGCCCTATGATTTTGTATCAGAATTAGGGATCAGATGCATCATAAAAACTAGTCTGTGTGAAGTACACATTGTAAAATGCATACGACATATATTGACACTAGTTATCTTCTTCTGGACTCCGACCTTTTGTAGGTCACGCTGGACCTGAAAGGTTGGCCTAAGCAGAAGAGGTTGTCCAAATTCAAAGTCTTGTCTGATACTCTTTGATAATTTAAATTTTTAAAAAATCTTTAATAATATTCCGTGTCATATTTTTCGTTTTTCGATATAGCTCGTATCTTTTAATAGCAACCCTTTATCTTTTTTTATGTTTAGACGACAAACGTCATTTTGCTTTATTACATGGATAAAACCAGAGTCTATGAATTGAATTAATTTGTATCAGAAGAATAATATAAGATGAGAGAGCACTTAATATGGCATTGTTCCTGAATATATAAATGATAAATCCAGTTTTAAATTAAAGTTTTTACAATTTCAACACTTTTCATGATCACATCTGGACCAGCCATGGCTGAGGATATAAATGTACAGAACTTTCCCGTTGACCTTCAGAATGATATATACTACTATCCTTTTTCTTTTCTCTTTTTAAAATTTTTTTTTTTTAATGCGGGCTCACTTTTCGTACGGATCTTGTCCGCACTGGCTTTGTCATCATCGTCCCACACGCACACGTCACGCACTTTGCGCGCTCCAGAGCTCCACGAGACGGCCATGACGTCTTTCGGCGCCCGCAACTCAACGTCTCGCTTCACACACGACGCCAAAGGCATCCCCGATGTCTTCACGACGCCTACGACAGCCGATGTCGTCCAGCCACCTGTTCTATGCACGCGACGTCCTTACGACGTCCTTATGGCGCCGCACGACGGGCGCGTGGTCGGCCGTCGTTTATACATATAGTAGAATTGTGCCGGCCCCCGACTGTCCGCGCTGTTGGAGTGGGTGGGATTCCCAACCTATATAGAGAATACCCCGGAGTGTGACGAGCGTCATCCGTGTGTCGGAGAAGCTCGGGGAGTGCATCGATCCTATTTTGGAACATATATGGTAATCAAATATATGATTGGATTTCCATATTTACTTTGATGATATATTTATGATTGGATCTTTCATATATTGACTTAATTTCCATATAATTGAACTTCAAATTATGACAAGTCAATTATGATTGGATTTCTATTAAATATATGATTGATGCATATTGAAAATTTTCATATATATTGACCTTCCATGTATAGATTACCAATGGCTTATAAAAGGTTGATGCATGCAAGTTGAAAAATATTTCAAAAAGAAAACAAGAGTGCTTTACAATATTTTTGAGAGAGAGCACTGGGGGCTATTGTGAAAGAGAGATCGGTTCGAATAATTTTTTGACATCTCTTATTCTTTGGAGTACGCAATTAAATTTTCTTCTTTCAAGTGAGTTGTGGTGATCCGTGTTGGATCGAAAGGAGATTGTAGAGGGTGTATTATCTTTATTCCATTAGTGAAGGTTCTTCAGGGTTGGACTCCGATCGTCTCGTGGTTTTTTTTGCAAGGATTTTTCACGTCAAAAATCTGTGTCTGCAATTATGTTTGGCATTTTTCATTTGTGTGCTTTTGCACGGCTCTCTTGCAGGACTTTTTGGTTTGGAAAAACGGTTTTCGCGCTTCGTTCCCAATAAAGTGGTATCAGAGTCATGTTCCAGAGAGGTGTCAGAAGTTGACAGTCGAATCAGAAAGTAGAGATGGACATGAAGCCGGTGCGCATGGTAAACCTGAACGGTACCAACTATCATTATTGGCGGAGCAAGATGAAGGATTTTCTATTCGTCAAGAAGCTGCATCTTTCAGTATTTGCGTCCGAGGAGCAAGTGACAAATTCGATGAGGACTGGAACTTCGAGCATATATATAGGTGTGTGGGTACATACGGCAGTTCGTTATAGGAACTCATTTTGTAGAATAGTAAGCTCCATCCCTGATCCCACTTTCTAAATTTTACATTAGAGCATGTCCAACCCTATTGTCTTGTTTCGTGTTGTGATTCCTATGTGGCATGAGACACATGACAATATCTTTCATATGCGGCAAGATGATATTCACATAAGATAATGAGATAAAAAAAAAAGTGTTCTCCAATGCAAAAGTATCGAGAGGACAATAATAAGTATTTTTCCAATTTCCATGACAACTCCTTCACTTCTTCATTTTTTTATAAAAAATTTCATTCATAATTGATGATGTGGAAACAAAGTCATTGTGAAGTGCATTATCTAAATCTAGACAATCAACTTCACATTGTTCTTGCCATGCCATTGCCATGTCAACTTCATGATTTATTCTACATTTGCATTGGAGAAGGATTTTTGAAATGAAAGATTGTCATTCCTATGTGTCAACCATTTTTTTTCTAACTCACAATAGCATTGGAGATGCTCTAGGAAGTGGTGTTTCCTATGTGGCAACCATTTTTATCCAAACTCACAATGGGTTGGAGATGCCCTTAGTTTCTTTTTTTCCACCCCAATTTTTTGCCACACAATCTCTGAAATCGGAGCTCACTTTATCATTACCTAATATTCTCATACCTGTTCAGTCCATTCTACAATTACCTTTATTTCAAAATTTATATGGGGTGGGTCAATTTTAATTTCGACCATTTTGGAGGAAATATAAAAAATGATAGATTTTTGGAAAATAATTCCATAAAGTTCAATCAAACACGATCTAAATGAATTACACAATTTATGCATAGGCTTTATATAATTCCGGAAAAAAAACAACTAGGAAGAAGAAGAAAAGAAGGAATTACATGCCTAGAAAATAAGGCAAAGAAACACAACATTGAATAGGAAAGTTTTTCTGACAGTCCAAAGCACAGACATAAACGACATTCTCAAACAACAAAAATTCAAAATTTAAGAGTCCAAAGTTTAATTATTAAAATTATCGTAAGCATCTGCGCATGTTTTTCGAAATATATATAAAGATCTAGGTAGCTAGCATCCTTAATCGTATGAGTTTGTGCGCGTGCAGCACGAGTTGTTTGTGGGCTCTCGCTGTCGCGGAGATCGCGACGCGTACGATCTTCCTCGCCCGTCTCAGCCTCATGCCGATCCTGATCCTCAGCTTGGACATCACCGTAAGCTTCTTTGAACATCGACGACTTAGTCGTTGTTGTTGTTGTTGTTGTTGTTGTTGTGTCGGCTATTTCGAGGGCTTTGTAGATGAGAAACTGAGCTCTCCTGTGCTTGGTTTCGTCGGGGTCTTCCTTTGCAACCCTAGAGTAATTAGAGTAGCTCCTTACAAAGAGCTCCATGTGTGTGTGAGAGAGAGAGGGCCTACTTTGAAGGATTGATTGAGCAATGAAATGAATGACTTGGAAGGGTTATTTATATTTTATTTTATTTTTGAGAAAAAGGTTATTTATATAGGAGTCTATTTTTGTTCACCCACCAAAACTAGGTGGGATGTTCACATTCCAATAACAATATGACACGTGACATTTTTTATTGCACACAAACCACTTTGTAAGAGCATCTCCAACCCTAGTGTCTTGTTTTTTGTTGTGGTTTCTATGTGGCATGAGGCACAAGAATGTCTTTTCTATGTGGCAAGATGATATTCACACAAGACAATGAGATAAAAGTGTTTTCCAATGCAAAATAATTCACTTGCCAAATTAATTGGGACTCGAAAGAATGAATATGAAGATTTATGATCGATAACAATTAATTATTCAAAAAAGATGTTTGACACGTGGTTGTGTTCGTGCACGCGCAAGGTAGCACCCATGTTCGCGTCCAGTCTCCCTGCCGTCGCACGTGTGCACAAGCGCGTGCAAAGTAGCATTGGAAATCGTACACGCCCTCCAGCACTCCGCTACCGTATCTGAAACGTTGTCGCAGCGAAAAGTTAGGTCAACCCACCTGAAATAATTTACTCCCGTCTAACAGACACCAAGCACAAATAAAAACTAATATCTGGTGGTGACTATGTCACATGGACAAATCACAATCTCTATAACTCAGAGAAAATAAAATAAAATACAACACTCAAGAAAAAAAAGATTACAATTGAAATCGCTTACCAACTCAATTTCCTTAACCGAATCGAAGTTGACGACTTCTCGATTAGGTCTCTCCTTTCTCCTTATGTCTTATATAGGATAAGAAAAATCATATTATAGGTCATAATAAGATTTCCTAAATAGTAATAAAATTAGAATCATATTATATTTAAAATATTTTATCAATATCCTATTTTAGATCATAATAATATTTCCTAAATAGTAGCCCTAAAAGAATCATATTATATCGAAAATAGTACAACATCAATTACGGACATCCAAATCTAATCTAATTAAAAATTTAACTAGATTTGGATTTCACAAATATGATGTTACAAAATTCAAACTCGGCTCCAAAAGTAGCACTGTTTGTTAGTTATTGCAACAAAAATTGTACATTTGTTATAGGTAAAATAATTAGAAATGCTATTTTCAGTATCGTTTGTTGCAGAAAAATATGATTTACAGACAGCCAAACAGCTCTTTATTAAGAGATTTAGTATTCAATTAGTATACCATCACCTGCACATGCAACAACAGATGTTATTGCAGTATTTTGAACTCCAAGTTCGGATCGAATTTCTCATAGGAGCTATCCGAAAACGCTCTCGGACCCGTTAACCCGAACGAACGCATGTATCACAAGGAACGTTAAGAGTCGGAGAGTCCGCCATTGTGTCCGCGATAGAGGTGGGTGAGAAGGTGAAGTCATTGGGTGTGGACTTGTATTGGTTCGGAGTCAGAATGGGGTGGCCGTGGGGCCCACCACGCCCATTAGGTTATGCCGATGTGGCAAGTGCCTATTGGCCGATCCATGTGTTTGGTGTGTGGACTCAAACATGGATCAGAATTGATAAGAAGGTGATGTACATGTCCACAGTCCAGCCAGCCGCCTGCCGAAAGGGACGAATGTGTGACGAGTCCGCTTATCTATCTATTTATATCTCTATCACATTATATTCCTATGCGTGACATAATACGGCATGTGTGAGGGGTCATATATTAGTTCTAAATATTGTTTGATGGAACCATAGGGAGATTTTGTTAATTCTTTCGTTCAAATACGGAACAGAAAATTCAACCAAGAATTGTTTGGTGGAACCATAGGGTTATATTAGTTCTAATTTTTATTGTCATTTGATCTTTTATTATGGACAAGTTATCGGGGTCAGACCCCAACCTTTTGTGGGGTCGCACTGAGCTCAATGAGTTGTCCTAAGTAGTAGAAGGGTTATTCAAGTCCAAAGTTTTGTTGGACTTATTATTGGGCCAGCTCTGACTAAGATTGTGGACCGACTCGTATAAAAGTAGTATTAATTTTAACTTGATATCCTCAACTATATATTTCAGCTTTTTAATTGGTACAAATTGATATCCTAAAAGAAATGGACGAAAATATTCATATCCATTCCTCTCTCTCCCCCACCCGGCTGCCACACCACCCCTCTCCCCCTTCCCTACCCCCACCCTGCTGTTTCTCCCCGTTCCCTCGCCCCGTTGCGTCCCCCTCTTTACTAAAGTCCTTTTGTTTTTTTTCAAAAAATTTCACAAATCCTCTTCTTTTTGCAAAAAAGAAAAAAAAAAAAGTTAGGACGTGTGAAGTTCAGCCCGGGATAAATGAAAATCCTGGCTCCGCCCTTGGGAGCAGGGGTGGAGGTGGAGGGGGTATTGGCTGAAAAATGGATAGTTTCGTTCTCTTTTTTAGTATTAAGTAGAAAATAATTAAACAGTTGATGGTATTAAGTTATACAAAAAAAAAAAGACATTAAGTTGAAAAATCAAAATAGTTATAAAGTTAAAATTAAGCAAAAGCGCACGCACACGTGTACACACACACACACAAAAAGAACCAAAGAAGAAAAGGAAAGGAAAGAAGAAAGAAAAAAACCCTAAATTAGAAAATGAGTCGCCACCCAACTACAAAATGGGCTGAAAGATCTGACAAGGTTTTCATTACCATCGAATTGCCTGATGCCAAAGATCTTAAGCTCTCATTGCAACCTGAGGGCCAATTTTCCTTCTATGCTACCTCTGGGTCGAGATAAGATACCTTATGAACTTGATTTTGAGCTCTATGACAAGAAGGTTAATGTTGAGGAGAGTAATGCTGACCAGGTTGAAGGTGACAACGAAAGGGGAAAGGCCCCGGTGGGTGACGAGGCTAAAGAGAAGGCCAAGGGAGAGGAAGCTTCCGGTGCTGCCAATAGTGATGAATCGGAAGCTAAAGCATGAAGGACTCCAAATCTTCACCGGACGTTGAAGCAGCATATAACAATCTTCTATGTGAACTCGGAAATTTTGCATGTAGACAAGAGTTTTATGTTATTTTCGTTACTTTTAGGAACTCAACTTCTCATATTTGATCTTTGTCTGCGTGTGTTAAAATCTTTCCGTATGGTCTGATGTTCCGACGATTTGGCCTCTCTTGTAAACTTTGATCTGGCAGATTGCTCGCCTCTCTTGTAAACTTTGATCAGGCAAACTGTGCTCTACTCTTGAGCATTAGAGACTGGCGAATATATATATATATATATATATATATATATATATATATATATATAGTTGGAGCTTTTTTCTTGACATGTAGAGAGAACTTGCTCTCAATACATGCCTAGTATTATTTAGTCTCATATTGGAAATGCACCATGAAGTGTATCTCAATGTATACTTGGTGTGTTGTTGAGATATGCACATGGGATGGTGACCCTAAGGAGGGAACCAAGTGAGTGATTTTACTAGGAGGTAAGGATAAGACTCCATGATAAAGCTTAATGCTTTTTGTTCTTGGAATTTATTCCATTGGAGCTAAGTCCCGTAGGGGCTTAGCGACTCGGGCTCGGGCTCATAGGCTCATGTGGCATAATACTTTTTGTTCTTGGAATTTATTCCATTGGAGCTAAGCCCCGTAGGGACTTAGCGACTCAGACTCGGGCTCAGACTCATAGGCTCATGTGGCATTTTGTTGGCGCACTTTGCACGTCAGCATCGTTGCGCGAGCCTCGCTGCCAATTGGCGCAGCGATGTACGATTGCGCGCGCTGTGCGCCAGTTGGCTCAATCGTGTCTGTGCACGATTTGAGCGGTTATGGAACGTTTGGAGCGGTTTTTCCAACCACTACAAGAAAAATACCATTTTATGACGGGTAAAAACCGTCATATATGATAATTTATGACGATTTTTTTTGAAGCATGCAACCGTCATGAACACGGATGTTATAAAAGTTTAGAAAAACCGTTATATATGACTTACACTTATATGACATTTTTTTATATTAAAAATGACATAACTAAGTCAATTATATATAACACTAAATTTGAAAACGACATTAATAGGTTATATATACATAACTTACTAAAATGATCTGGTTCTGAAACTATTCAGAAAGCGTTCATGAAATGTTATAAAAAGAACTTATACATAACACTTTGTAACGTTCTGTTCTTGTCATTCACACACATATATATCACTTGTCAATGCTCATAATTCTTATAAAAAGCACATTAATTTTCTGAGACAACAGAAATGTGAAATTTAACTAACATTTAAAACATTTCATTAAAAATATCGAAATATCATATCATCTTAATTACATTTCAAAATATATCACTCTTTTTCCAACTTTTATTTCACCAACATATCACCATTACATTTCAAAATCCAAAAATATATACATCTTTCCCTTTTAGGGCAGCCGGACTCAAAACATTGAAACATCATTCACTAACACCAAATTGTGACATCTCTTCAAAAGCCAACATTGTATATCCCTTCAAAAGTCAACACTGTACGTACCTACAAATAAAGAATGAATAAATGAATAAAGAGAGATTATGATGATATTTTCAAATCACAAGGATAATCTTTGATATCAAACGGTATGAAAGATGGAAAGCATATAGTAATAAATAAGAAATTTCAGTCATTATTTCTTCCTACAGGTCTCTAATCAGACAATATGAAAGATAAAAATCTTTGATATCAAACAATATAAAAGATGGAAAGCTGGAAAGCATACAGTAATAAATAATAAATATAAAATTCCTGATACCATAGGTATTCCTGATACCCACTGATACCATTTATTTCTTCCTACAGGTCTCTAATCAGAAGGTAGCAGTTAAAGGAGAACCATTCGAATTAAATGATACTACAAAAAGAAACCTAAAGAGTTTCCGACACAAGCAACACATAATCAGTTCCCTTATGAGACCAACAAGTACCTACCTATCCTTGATACAACTCGACACAAACACCAAAACACACGCCAAAAGAAAGAATACTGATAAAAGGCTCAAAATACTGACGTCTTGATACAACTCGTCACTTACAAAATACACCAAAGCACAAGCCAAAATAAAGAATACTGATAAGAGGCACAGATCGACAAATGTCTCCAGGAACATGTCTCGCCATCACAGGATGGTGGAGATTCACTCAATGAGAATTCTCATTGTTGTCATTATCCCATTTTTATAGATATTTTTGATAAAAAAAAGAATGAAATAAATAGAGATTCCATCAGAATGTGGATTTTTCAAATCACGTACATCTTACCAAACAGGCTGCAGCTGAGCCACCACGCCATCGGAAGAGAGGAAAAAGAAAGCCAAAAACCCAATAAATAAGTACAACTTAAATAAAAATTAGCAATCTGTAAGAATCATCATTGCCTCTTTTAAAAACAGATAGCACATATCAAAATCTCAGTAAGAGAAAGGATTAAGTCACGAAGGGATAGGAGGAAATCCCCTAACAAATGCAGTATATATATGTGACATGGACAAGCTTCTATATGAGGCATTGCATGAAGTCTTGCCGGTTCTATATAATTTTCTCTCTATCGAAAATCAATAACAGAAAAGGACAGGCATAAAAAAAAATCCAGTGTTACTTTCTTCCAACACATCCTAGTAAGCAGGAAGAAAAAAGTAGAAAAAAATCCATGGGAAACTCCGTGGCCTCTTTGATCTCCTCGAACTTCATCTGAACCTTCTATTTAACATTAGTGGGTACTTTGTCTCCTAGATCCTTCAACTATTTTTTTTGTCTCGTAGACAACAGAGTATGCCTGATTTTTAGTGTTATAGCCTCTCTCTTCTCCTTGTCAGTGAATATTCAATCTACAGATAAAATGAGCCTGATAATGAAAAGGATAGATACCTCTTTTTGTAGTTTAGGAAGAATACCTCTCCTTACAGTTCATCCATTATCAGGAAGTACACCTCTCTTTGCAGTTCAGCCATCAGCAAATATTCAAGTATTAGGATCAGCCTACGGTGATCCAGTCAGCAATAAGAATTTGTTTTTTTTTTTGATAGTGATAAGAATTTGTTAGTGTCAGACTCAAACTGAATTTTCCAGTACATGCATTCATCAGTACCCACAGGTATTACAGAGTATCCTAGGCTGCTGCTATCTCAAAATATCGGGATCAGCCTAGTCACAAAAAATTTCAACTCTACTGAGCCTAGTCACCAGTTTCCAACTCCTACAGCCTATATTCACCAGTTTCCAACTTCGTACAGCCTATATTCACCAGTTTTATTGACAGTGCATCACCGAATATATTTACCTAAAGCTAATGCCAAAAGATAGATTCGTCATCTAGAACATGTGATATGAAACAGACACCGAGAGCCATTTTAATCCACTAAGATGAGCTCATGTATATTTTACCTGCAACTAATGCCAACAGACATTTCTATTCAAGAACTTGTGATGAGTAGTATTAGCACAAATTGCCAAAAAATCAAATCTTTTCCTGATATTCACAACTAAAATTGATGAAAATTTAATCTTTTAATCCAACGATCTAAAGCATCGACATAGAAGCAATTGTAAAATGGGACAAACCATGTTTATTTACCTACAACTAATGCCAACAACTATATTCCACATCAAGAAACTTGTGATATTAGCCCAAAATGCATAAAAATAGAATATTTTCAAATATACACAACTAAAATTGATGAAAATTGGATCTTGTTTTGATAGAGGAGGCAATAACAAAGAGAGTGAAGGATTACTCACTTGTCCTTTGCCCATAATTGAGAGTTGGGACTGCTCCAGTTGCATGGAAAGATTCTAAGGAGAAAGACCAAATCCAAAGGAAGCAACCAAGGACTTTGTTTCTATGTTCCCCTTCTTTTTTCTTCTTTTCCTTTTACTTCCTTTTCTTTTACTTCTTTTTCCTTTGTTTCCTTTATTTGAATATATATATATATATATATATATATATATATATATATATATATATATATATATATATATATATATATATATACCAACTTCTCTTTCCTTCTCTCCCTTCTTAAGTTTTTATTTATGCAATATGTATTTATATATATATTTAGTTTAGGAAAGGGATGGGTCAACCCGAGTCACCAAATATAACTGAAAATCATGAAGAGTACATTTTACTCCCTAAGCTTTTTTCATATTTTACTGCTCTACCTGATTACTTTGAGAAGGCACCATGTATCAAAAAATATAACAAGCAACTATACTATTTTCATAGGAAACAAGAAAATGTTGGACGACTTTATTTCAATTAATTGGAGTACTTAATAAAAAGCACATATGAAATCATCTGAAAGTAACTTGCTACACTGCAGTGCTTGCTAAAATCTTGACACAAAGCCTTGCTTACTCCTCCAGGTTGCACAGAACCTCGTTTTATCCATTCAGAAATTAAGCTGCATATAGGCATTTAAAGATAAATGCAGTGAATATGGTTAATCATTCTTAACTCATATCCCGTTAACCATGTCACAATCTGTCAAAGACTTAAGAAATGACTGTTACAAACATGCACAAATTGATTATGCTGACTTCAATCGGAGATACACTTCTATATAGAGTACCCAGGCTGTAATGTGTGCATGCATAGTTCTCGAGATAACTATATATACATGAGTATGATGAGGTGTGCATTAGAGGACCAACGAAGGTACTAGGCCGGTCGCTTGAAATATCGATCGACTCTAGTCAGGACCCATGGAATTAGTGGCCAATGAGTGGCATGTAACTTTGTAGCTCATAAGATTGTAATAATGCACATTTGGAAAACCACATTTGGAAAACCTTTGGTGACTTTAGAGCCACGAATTGACACTCTTAAATTTAGGATTTTTCTAATGATATAGGCAATTGTATTCAACTAACTGACTAAGTGCAATAGAGCTACATTGTATACTAGGTGTAGCCATAAATGATTCGATGGGAAATTCATATGACACATGTAATGTACTCATATTTTGTTTAAAGTCGTTGAGATTTCTTTCCTGATTATATGATCCCCACTCACAGGTAACATTAGCAAAGCTAATATAATTATTCTACTATTTTTTGGAAGCTTAAACAAAACATAGAGATATCAAGCATTTATTTATGCAACCAAGGGTGATATACTTAGCTTTAGAGAAAACAGGAGGGCATCGTTGTCTTTGTTAAGGAATGCCCTGTTCCAAATCCAATTGTGTTATTGCATAATATCATCAACATTTGTTGAAGCTATCATTTAGGCATTCAGTCGAACAACTTGGGGCCTCAATACATTGTTGTCTGTTGGGAATGTCTTGAACAGGGTCATGAATGATGCTCCATTAGATAGAAAGCCTATGGTTGTGGCATTTTATTGAACACCGGTTGGGTCGAGTATTCTTCTCTCTCAATAACAACAAAGAACTGCTTGATTCCCTGAATAAAAGAGAAGAACATGAAGTTTCAATTGTGAGATTAATTCATTAAAAATTGTGAGATTTGTATAATCATTACTTTCAATATATTCAACTGCAAACAAACTAAAACCAGTAACCAATCCAAGCACATGTATTATATTCAAGAAACAACCATAAACTAAGGAAATTGGCATGCAAGTATAACTGGTTAGGTTTCAGGAACTTAGTATCTATCTTATTGTGTCAATTAACATATCCTGGACCAAACAATAAAGACACTCGGTTGTCAATTACCATCTCTTTAATGCATGAGACTCATGCACTAAATAAAAAATTTAGATCAAGCCACCAATAATGCCAAAATACTTCAATATATTTATTTGTAAGTAGTAGTGTATCAAAACCAAAGTTCTACAGTTGCATGCTCTTCAGACCTTAGGGCAGAAAAGGAAAAAAAAAGACTAGAATTTTATTACAAATTGCTATTGAAATATATTTGATAAGGCAAACCTTTTGGACAACCATGATCGTTACCAAGACTTTGAATATTACTTGAAAAAACATAGCCTTGAGCCCTCCTCATGGCAAGGCAGAATACCTGAACTCAACTGATCATAACGAAGACTTCCAAGACCATCTCTAGTGAAATAACCAGGTCACTGAAGTTAAGTACTATTGTATATTTGTAGTTAGTTTGCACTGATGTGAATGGGGATGGGGGAAAATGTGAAGAAATGTGTTATACATTTTCATTGTTAGATCCACAATGTAATCAGTAATTTGTTATCCTTAATTGACTAATCAGTAATTTGTTATCCTTAATTGACTAATCAGTAATTTGTTATCCTTAATTGATCTGATAGTTCATAGTGAAGAAATATGTGTTATAAATTTTCATTGTTAGATCCACAATGTATTTTTTTTCTCTCTGTAAAATATCTGCAGTTTGAAGCATATTATAAATAATTGACCAAACTAAAACTTTACAGCAATGGACAAGTTTAACTAACCAGAATGGAAGCCAGTAAGGAAGGAGGAGTATCAAGTATGCAACAAATTGGTACTCTCTGCGATGGAGCCGCGACAGGGAACCTGCTGCGGTCGGAAGGTCACGTAGCCGCTGATGTCGACGCTGAGCAACGCTATGAAACTCTAATGAATCAATAAGGCAATCTAATTAAGAAACAAAAACAAAACCCAAGATCAACCAATGACTATATTCTGAAAGTAAAGACAACTACAACAATCTTCGTAATAAAGCATCACAAAATAAAGCATCGGCTAACGAAAAAAAACTTATAAAGATGGAAAAAAAAGTTGGAATTTTTGCATATATTGAGAAGCTACAAGTGCTTCTAATATTAATCAAGAAATAAACAACAGCTCTTTGTAAGGACGAGAGGAAGAGTATTACTGGAGAGCTCCTCGGCCTGCTTGGCCGTAAGCTTCGCAGAGAATATGCTGGCCGCGTGGGTGTAGTGGTGGATCTGAGCATCCTTCGCAGCATCCTCACTGCAGAAAACAAATCACAATCAAAACCCTAAACCTAATGGAAGAAGAATATGAAACACCGCACCTCTCACTCTGCTCCTCGTCGTTCTCCTCTTCCGACATCATCCCCTAACCCTAATTTTCTCTCTCTAATGCTGTTGAGAGAGTGGGAGAGAGGAAGAGTCACTGGAAGTGAAGAAAAGGAGGAGGGAAAGAGGAGAGGAGGAGAGGAAGAGAGGAGGAGATGAGAAGAAAAATGGAAGGGAGAGAGAGAGAGAGAGAGAGAGAGAGAGAGAGAGAGAGAGAGAGGAAAAGAAGGGACCGAGGGTTTTGATTTGGCGGTCGGGTTGGAGCGGGCGTTCGAGCGGGCTTTCCAAAATTTTTATCACTTTTTATAACGTTTACGTGTAATAGCGTTACATATGTGTGAACAGTATATAACGCTTAATGCTATAAATCGTTATAATAGACCAAAAATTCTTCATATCCGTCATATTATGTGCTGTTGCAGAAATTCTATAACGTTTATAAATGAACCATTGTAATAAAATCTTATCAAACATTATTATAGGGTCTTTTCCTTGTAGTGAACATCCTGAACATTCTGTATACCGAGCAGTTACTAGGCGCACCTATATAAAGTCTCTCTCTTCTCTCTCAGGGAACAGAACTAATGTTCAGAAATTTTCTTACGAAATTCTCTAAGTTTAGAGCAGAGAAGAGAGGTACTTTGAGAAGCAGAGTTCTGCGTCATCTGAGCAGTCAGAAGAGCAGAGGGTTCTAAAGTTCTCCGTCGAACTTGCTGGTTCCTGGAAGCTGTTCGTGTGGGACGAATCAAGCTTTGAGCGTCGATGATAATTTACCCCAGCAGGCCTTTTCCTTCTTTGATCTAACCCTTTGTTCATCTTTACTCCACTTGGAACTCTTGTTCAGAACGAGAACAGTTCTGATCTAATCAAAAACTGTTAGTACAATTTTGCTGCTGCTGCTATGAAATCTTATGTGCCTTCTTCGAAGTGACATATTAGATCTCGTTTCTCAAAATCCTCCGGGATCTCCATCGTGCACCTTCTTCGAAGTGTTGCATAATTTCAGTTTTCCATCAAAAATTACGTCCCGGGACTAACAATCTCAAAGCTTGATTCCATAAGATGAAATTTTTTTTGTGTTTCTCTCATTGATCCTAACTTTAGCAAGTTAGAGAAATTTGATGGAAATGACTTCCAAGTCTGGAAGAGAAAAGTTAGCCTTAATATTCAACTTTTGCAAGTGATCACGTACTATCAGAAGAAGAACCGATTGTTCCAGAAACTGGGTCTGCAGCCGCAATTACTGATGCTACTAAAAGTCATGCCAAATAGAGAAGGGAGAATAGCCTATGTAGGCTTTTAATTCTTATGGAGGACTCTCTAGCAGAATCATATTCTAAAAGACAATTGCCAGAGAGATATGAAAGTCTCTGAAAAAACTGTACGAAGATGACAAAAAGAGAAGCACGATATTTATCGTTGAGAAATATCATAAATGGCTTTTTGAAGACGAGAAGTCTATGCTGCCGCAGGTAAATAAATTCATGAAACTGAGACAGAAGTTGGAAGATGAGGAGATGCCTCTCACCGATAAATTTGTTGTTGGAGGCATTGTCTCAAAGTTACCCGCTGGGTGGAGCAAGTTCTATACAAACATGCATAGGAAGAAACTGGAGATCAGTCTCGAAGATCTTCTATAAGAAATTTATGTTGAGGATCAGATGAGGGCTCAACTAAAGGTACGTGGATGCTCTGTCCAAACAAATGGCTAACGCCAATCTGGTACACACCAAGGAATCCAAGGAAAAGCAGGCGGCTTCCTACAACAAGAAGAAGAACTCCAATAATCTGAAAGTGAATGTGACTTCTTTCGAACAAAAGAAGCCAAAGTCACATTTGGCTTTCTTCAAGTGTGGAAAGAAGGGCCACTTCAAGAGTGAATTCAAATCCAGGCCCAAATAATCAGATCAAGGTGAGCCTAGTAAGGTTTCAATGATCACTGATGTTATTTCTATGATTGCTCAGGTTACTATGGTGGAGGCTGACTCTGACTGGTGGGTAGATACTGGTGCCAACTGCCATGTCTGCTCAAGCAAGGAATGGTTCACCATGTACACACCAATTTTTAAATTTGTTATAGTAGCGAACTAGGCACAAACAGAAGTGCAAGGGATCAGGACGGTAGTGTTGAAGCTGAGTTCAAGGAAGTCTCTGACGCTTCAAGGTGTGAAGCATGTACCTGCTATTGCAAAGAACCTGATCTCGGAAGGCCTACTCTGTAACGCAGGCATAAGGATGAACATCAATGCTGGTCAGATGGTGATGTCCATAAAGGGAACATACTTCGGGAAAGCGTTTTATACCGAAGGAATGTTTAAAATTCAGCTTGTAAATCAGTCTTGTCAAGTTAATGCAATCGCTCAATCTGCTTATACTCTTGAGTTATGGCATAATAGACTAGGACATATTCATTGTAAAAAAATAAATAGAATGTCTAGTCTAGGACTTATCTCCAAATATGGGGGTAAGGTAGAGAAATATGAAGTTTTTGCTCAGACAAAGATCAAAAGGAAACCCTTTCCTCGGGTTAATCGAAGCACAGATCTTCTGGAGTTGGTAGACTCTGATATCTGTGACTTCAAATAGTTCTTTACAAAGGTCGGGATGAAGTATTTTATAACCTTCATTGACGACTTCTCAAAGTACGCGTTCGTTTACTTGCTAAAGGCTAAAGACGAAGTGTTCGAGAAGTTCAAAGAGTTCAGGGCCGAGGCTGAACGACAAACTAGATAACAACTCAAGAGAATAAGAAGTGATCGAGGAGAAGGGTATCGGTCTCATGAATTCGCATCGTTTTGTAAAAAATATGGAATTGTCAGTGAGACTACTGCTCCAGTCTAACAGAGTAGCAAAAAGGAAGAACAGAACATTGACATAAATAATAAACTCAATGTTGTTGACTGCGGGTCTTCCAAAATGCTACTGGAGAGAAGCTGTATTGACGACCACTTTTATTCTGAATAGAGTGTCGCATGGAACTTCAGACATTACTCCTCTTGAACTTTGGTTCAAAGTTAGACCTAACTTGAATGTAATTTGAGTGTGGGAGTGTCTGGCATATGTGAAGCTCCCAGATCTGAAGATTCAGAAGCTCGGAACAAGGACTACGAAGGCGATCTTCTTGAGTTATGCCGAGAAGAGTGATGCTCGAAGGTTTCTTGATATTGAATCAAATCATATCATTGAATCTCGTGACGCAGAATATTTTGAAGATAAGTTTGCAAGGCACAAGAATATTATTTTTACGGATATTTCGGAGAACAATGAGGGTGCGCAGGAAACTGAAGTTTCCAATGAGAACGTAGTCCAAGAAGAAGTTGCTGTCGAAACAACTGTTGAACCAGAGCTTGCTGATCCGTCAACTAAGCGAGTGAGGAGGCCGAAGGACTTCGGAAATGACTTTGTCACCTATCATGTGGAAGCAGATCTGCTTACCTATGATGAGGCGATGAAGACCAAAGGCGCTATTTTCTGGAAGGAGGTGATAGACAATAAAACTGATTCAATCACCTCAAATAATACTTGGGTGTTGGTTGATCTTCCTGAAGGAGCAAAATCCATCGGATGCAAATGGATCTTCAAGAAGAAGATGAAAGCAGATGGAACTATTGACAAGTTCAAGGCTAGGCTAGTAGCCAAGGGATTTTTTTAGAAGCATGAGATTGACTACTTCGACACGTATGCTCCAGTAGTCTGGATGATGACCATCAGGATGTTAATTGCTCTCGCAGTAATACATAAGTTTGTGATACATCAGATGGATGTAAAAATAGCTTTCCTAAATGGCGAGATGACCGAAGAGATTTACATACAACAGCCAGAGGAATTTATCGTCAAGGGTCTTGAAGACAAAGTCTGCAAATTGGTAAAATCCTTGTACTTTCTTAAATATGCTCCCAAGATGTGGTATAAGAAGTTTGATAAGTTTATAAGGTTAAATGGCTATAGGGTCAGCGAGACGGACAAGTGTGTTTACACAAAGTTCGCTGATGGAAGAGGTATAATCGTTTGTCAGTACGTGGGCAATATGCTGATCCTAGGTACGGATATGGGCTGTGTCACGGAGACAAAAAAGTTCATCTCGACTAAGTTCAGTATGAAGGACTTGGAGGAAGCTGATGTGATCTTAGAGATCAAGATCATCCGGACAAACACTGGACAGGAACTGTCACCGTCTCATTTGGCACCCTCATTTCCCGTATTTCCTGTATTTCGTATTTATACTCGTATCTGGATTTTGGTATGTATTTTTATTTTTCTCAACTGGTAGAATTTTGGTATTTCTCGTATTTTGGGTTTTGTCATGGCTCGGTTTTAATTGGTTTGGGTTGGTTTGGTTTAGTTTAATGTGTATTGGAACACCTTAGCCTATGCTCCACCCTCAACACACCACATCCCACCCTCTTTAAAACTCTACCAACCTTTTCTCTCTCCTCATAAACCTCCATTAATTTCTTCTTCTCCTTCCTCTATACAACACTCTTCTCCTTCCTCTCCACAACACCAACCCATAGGCAAGTGCAACTTGCTTCTACATGAGAACCCTATTTTTATTTATCCATTTGCTAGTTTAGGACATGGTGATCAACACTAGAACTTGGTATTTTATGATTTGGACTCTCCATTGTTCTAGATCTAAGTTTTCCCTATTTTTGATTTTACATGGTTTTGTCTATTTAAGTTTGATTTTTATGGGTTTTGATGTTTCCATGTGGAAGAGAATTCCATTCCACCCTAGATGGAACTTTGGAAATTCGGATTTGGAGTTCGGATGGCCAAGTTGTGATGATCTGAAGTTTTGGGAACCATTGGAGCCTCTTCTCAGCCATGGAGAAGAAGCCCCTGCGTACGTGTTTTTACGCGTACGCAGCTCCCCTGCGTGCGTGCTCTTGTGCGTACGCAGCTCCCCTGCGTGCGTGTTTTTACGCGTACGCAGCTCCCCTGCGTGCGTGCTCTTGTGCGTACGCAGCTCCCCTGCGTGCGTGTTTTTACGCGTACACAGCTCTCCTGTGTGCGTGCTTTTGTGCGTACGCAGCTCCCCTACGTGCGTGTTTTTACGTGTACGCAGCTCTCATGTGTGCGTGCTTTTGTGCGTACGCAGCTCTCCTACGAGCGTGCTTTTGTGCGTACGCAGCTCTCCTACGAGCGTACTTTTGTGCGTACGCAGCTCCCCTGCGTGCGTATTTTTACGCGTACGCAGCTCTCCTGTGTGCGTGCTTTTGTGCGTACGCAGCTCCCCTGCGTGCGTGCCCTTGTGCGTACGCTGCTCCCCTGCGTGCGTGCTTTTACGCGTACGCTGCTCTCCTGCGTGCGTGCTTTTGTGCGTACGTAGTTCCCCTGCGTGCGTGCCCTTGTGCGTACGCTGCTCCCTGCGTGCGTGCTTTTACGCGTACGCTGCTCTCCTGCGTGCGTGCTTTTACGCGTACGCTGCTCCCGGCGTGCGTGCTTTTACGCGTACGCTGCTCCCTGCATGCGTGCTTTTACGCGTACACTGCTCCCCTGCGTGCGTGCTCTTGCGCGTACGCTGCACCCTGACCCCTTGCTTAACCCATTGGCTCTTGGAGTATTGGTTTTATTTCTCGATTTGGTTTCTCTTTTGTGGATTGGGTTTTCCTGAGATCTGTTCAACACAGCACGACTATCTTGACCCGACACGGTCTAACACGGTTTTCAAGTAATTGTTTATGACTAGTACGGTTCTCGGGATTTTTTGTGGATTATGATTTTGGTATTCTCTGATCTCCTTGCTAGTGACCAGTGGGGTGCACACCTAACTTGTAACTTGTATTTAATCCTTGTGACTTGATAACATGATAGTGGCCCGTGGCGGCGCACTCCTGACTTGTAGCATGACTTAATAACTTAACGCTGTTGCGACGGCTAACTTGACATGCTAAGTGAATTCTTGACACCGTGGGTGATTGTATTGAATGTGCTTGTGTAAGCAACCCGTCTTGTCTCGCATCATGTCTAGGACATGAATCCCTGGTTTCCCACGGTCAGGGATTCATACTGAATATGGCTAGGTTAATGACTAGATGGATCAAATAGTTTATGGAGAATTCCCCAGTTACCTGTTGGCCCTTTGGTCCAGGCTTTATATATATATACATGGGATTTGTTGCTATCCGTCGAGATGAGCGCACTTCCAGCCCGCCGCCGAGTGTGGTACCTTAGGACACATGTATCTTACTACAGTGTGTCTGCTATATCCTGCTATCTTTTCCTTTTCTTGCTGGGATCACTCAGGTCGTAACAAACAGGTAACCGGACTTGGAATTCTCATTGCATCTTGCTAGTAACTAGGCCTGTGATAACCCTAGTTAGTTAAAGTAGCAAGTCGTACTTATTGCTTGGCCGTGATTGATTGTATGAGAATAACCTGTCTAGTCTTGTCTTGATTCCTGCATAAGAATTGCTACCTGTCATGATTTTCTTATATTTTTGCCGATAAATGGTGGGAGAATCCAAGTTCCGTTCAGACGAAGGGTTACAACCCCGGTCCTTGTTTGGTTTACGGGTTGTAACCTGGTTATCTGAATAGTCCCATGGTTATCTCATCGTATATCACCTGTTATGTTTTTCCTTAATTCCTGTCTTATTACCTTATTATTATTATTGTGCTAATTGCTGGTTTTGGGTTCCTAAGTGAAGCCTCCTTTGTGGCACTTGCCCTTTCTGGGGTCTGACCCAGCTGGTTTTGTATGGCCAGATACCGGAGCAGCAGCAAAGGATCTACCTGCTTTCCAGCCAGATGGTGACCACTAGAGGGAATCCTGGCAACGAGTGGATTTATTTTGTTCTCCCACTGTAATTGTACATTATTTTTTTGAGGCATTTAGCCGACGAGCACCTGTTAGCTCGATGCACTTTACTTTCTGTCTGCCTACGGGCTGTAAACATGATTGGCAACTCGAGGTTGATCATGTATGACTTAACTCCTGCTAGTCCTTACATTTTGTACGACTAGCTTCATGATCATCTGGATATGTAATATTTGGGACGCCTTACAATTGTATATTTGGTGGTCTGATATCTTGTAACTATTACTAGTTGGTTGAGATTGAGACAATAGGATAATTTATGACCTTAAGAGACTGATGGCTTGTAGATAAACCCTCATATTTCTAGACAGCCGTGACCGTATAGTGAGATGGATTCCATTTCATTATACGTAGCTGGCTATGTCCGCCCCCGCTCTCCAGTATTTTGGTTCTGGGGCGTGACATCATTATATTAAGAAGATGATCACACGCTACGAGTATCAGGATCTTCCAATGATTGATACGCCTTACATGTGTGATCTGAAGCTGAAGCCTAATTCGAGGAAAAGCGTCAGACAACAGGAGTATGCAAGCGTCATCGAGAGTTTGATGTATGCTACTACTTCCATAAGGCCTGACATAACTTTCTTCGTGGAAATGCTGAATCATTTCACGATGTCACTCCCGTTTTTTGTTATACGTATTTTCTGTATACGTGTACGAATTTCTAGCAATTGTCAGGTGGACCGTGGTTAGACTTGTCTAGCTTAGCTTGATCTTGGTTTAAACTTGCCTTGGTTTATTTAGTTTGATTCAACTTGACTTTGCCTGGCTTGGCTTGGCTTAGTTTGGTTCATTTTGGTTTGAGATGAGAAGGGTTGATATATAAGTCAACTCTCCTCTCTCTCTCTCTCTCTCTTCAATACTTTTATTTATTTTTTCTTCCAGTCCATTACTCCTCTCCACCTACACCCAAGAAACCCTAGGCAAGTGCAACTTGCTTCATGATGGATCTCAAGTTTCTTTGTTCCATTCTCTTCCGTACTTGATTCTAAGCCTCTTTAGAACTTGGCATTTTTAGTTTTGTTGGATACATTTTTGTAGATCTAAGTTTTGATCTTTTCTTATTTTTCTTGGTTTTGATCTATTAAAACTTGGCTTTTCCTAAAACCAGTCGTCCCAAGCTGGGAAATCTCGTTCTACCCAGTTTAGACCCTTGAAAGTCTCGATTCTGACTTGTTTTGAGGAAGCTATGGCCATTTTAGTCCATGGGTTCCTTGAATTGCTCTCGGTCTGGTTGGAGAAGATGAGCAGTGCGCGCACGCTCTGTAGCGCCGTGCCATCTTGTTTTGTGTGCGCTCCTTAGCGCATGTTTACAAAAACAAAAAAGTTGTTCTATTACAAACTTTTAAAAAGGAGTACAAGAGTACAATTTGAATTCAGGGGAAGTACAACTGTAGGAATCTGATCAGAAGACGATCACTTTATCCTTTGGACTATGTCAACTTTGAAGACTAGAGCCTCTGAAGAATGCAACAGCAATTTTGCAAGAGTTCTTGATCTCTGTCCGTGATCTCTATCAATGATTGGAAACTCTATTTATAGAGTTATGGAAATAACTGTTTTAGCAGTTATTCTGATGTGTGCGAGGCTGGGTTGCGCCACAATGGGTTACGCCAACCTCCTGTTGTGCCAACTTTCATTCAGTTATCAGTGTACAGGATAGTATGATGCATGGCATCATGTGATTGAGATACGCGTGGCATCATGTGATTGAGATACGCGTGGTCGTGTACAGGATAGTAGACACGTCTTGAGAGATTAGTGGCATCTGCGCTACGTCATCCTGCTTTGAAAATAAAAATTGTCTCAACTTTATCAGGTTGTGCGAGCTTCTGTCAACAAGTTAAACTGCGGCTGATTAGACTGTGTCTGGACATGTGACAGCTTTTGAGAAAAAGTCGTTCAGATTGCGCCTAGGCGCAACTAAGAAAATTGTTTAGATTGCACCTAAGCGCAACTCATAAGATGTGCAGGACAGCTGTTAGTTCAATCTCCTCGAGCGGCACAATTCGAGGGATTCGAAGAGATTTCCCTCGTTCACTGTGTTGCCATTTGTCAGTGTTATCAGGTAATGATGGCCACTAAATGTCAGACGCCACGTAGACTTTAGCGCAACATGCACAGTCTGATATCAGGCGCAACCTGATCAGTGGCACAACTTGATCTCTGAGCTTCAAAACAGTAGCGCTGCTTGATTTTTGGGGCGCAACTTGATCACTGAGTAGTAGATACATGGAACAACTTAATTTTTAGGCCCTACAAGACCCCCTTCAAAGTTTTCAAAACTTAAATCATTTCAAAGTTTTGAAATACTTTGAATTTATAAAAGTTTTGACTGAGTCAAGTTGTGCCAGTCTCGCGCAGTCTGTTGCGACCAGTTACGATTTTTCATGCACCATTGGGGGTGACTGTTAGGATTCAGACTTTTGGCTATAAATAATCCCTGTTTAATCCACTGTGATTCTTTACTTTCACTTTTAATCTTCTAAGAAAATTTCTTGAACTCTTGCAACCCTCTTTTTCGACCATCTTCTCGACGACATGGCACCCAAAAAGACTGCTGCTAACAAAAGGAAGGCCATCGCCACCCCTTCAACTCGTGCTCCGACCACCCGTGCACCACAATATGCGCCGCCTTCTTCTCGACGAGAGAAAGCCAACCCAGCAATGGAAGGTGATTAAGGACGAGCCGATTCATTCTATGGACGATGATTCCATCACTGATTGATTTGTGCCCCTCTTTTTAGTGTGTGGTGTATCACAAACTTTGCGCCACCCCTTCTTAGGATGTGGTTGCCTTTTTCTTGAATACTGTTCGTTCTTATGAACCGTGTTATGCATGCTGTTTGCGCAAAATTTAAAATATTGCACAGCTAAAATTGAGGCGCAACTCAGTATGTGGCACAACCTGAAATGTTGCGCAACTTGAGTTTCGCGTAACATAGCATTTGGCGCAACTTGAGTTGTTGCGCAACTCAGAATGTTGCGCAACTTAGATTTTACGCAACACATTACGTGGCACAACTCAGAATGTCTGTGTAACTCAATAAGTCGTACACTTTGCTTTGCTTATAATTTTTTGTTCATATATCTCTTTGCAGTTAATCTCAGGGAAGACCCAAATGCAGAAAAATTTGCTTCAACATTTAATATCCCGGAGTATAGGGAGAATTTGTCTCATATCACTTTCCTCCAATACGATGGTCCTGAAGCACGAAGAACTCTGCTCATAGATAAAGATAATCAAACCCTTTTGAACTTAATGAACGCTGAACCCCTTCAGAGCTTGGATACTACAGTCCACACGAAACCTGCCTTTTTATTCAGGGATGTCATCAAGAAGACCTCCCAGCCTAAGGCAAGAAAAGAGATGAGATATTTCTTAAAGGAGGACAAAGCCATATACCTAACAGAAATATCAAGGTCGATGGCATTATCCCAATTTGCTTTAGTCAGCTATCCTAGAAGGATGTCATGGGATCTGACTCCTCTTCAGCAAGCAAGAGTTGGAAAAATCTGTTATAAATTGGGTCCGAGGAACAAGGACCTTTTCTACAGTACTTCTAGAAGATATAGTACACATTTAAGAGGTTTAAGGCTGAGCTGCATTCCTCCCGAGGATTCTTTCCTGCTCCTTCCGGTTAGAATACCTAATTTTGCAAATGCATTTGCAAAAACTGAAGGAAGATATCCAGACCGCACTATGCGTATGACAGGCCTGGTAAACCCTGGGATGAAGCGCTGGAGTAGCTTGTCCATATGGATTTTGGAAGAATTCAAAGACAAGCTCATTGATCTGGGTCTCTATAATGCCATCTGCACTACAGTATATGGCATTCACCCGAACCTTCATATGTTCTTGGCTCTAATAGAGAGATATAACGAAAGCACTGGGACTTTCATGACGCCTTATGGAGAAATGGGATTTGCTCTTAACGAGATGGAACATATCTCTCGTCTACCAATGGGTGATAACCCATATGAAGAATATGTACCCACAAATGATGAATTGGATGCCCTGGCAAAGGAGAATTCCCAGATGATCACAGTTTTCCAAGAGCTGTTGTGTCACTACAAAATCTGCTCACTCTACTACAAAAGTGCCACTGCGGGTACTTGCTACATCACTAAATGGATGCCATATCTGTTCTTGGGTCATGCATGGGAGGACAAGCCACTGGATAGTCAAGCCTGTACTCCTCGTTTCTTTGAACCTTTTGATAAGAGTGATATGCAATATCTGATGGAAAAATATAATCATGGAGATGACACATTGACTGGGGACTCAGGTCTGTTTAAGGCTGGCGATGTTCTCCAGAGTTACCTTAGACAGGGTTACAGGCCTATGTCTCCAGAAGCCCAGCTGGCAGGCTTTCTATCTTTATGGCAACGGCACTTTGTAGTTCCGGGAGCCAGTGCAATTGACATGTTCCATCGGGTTGTCCTGTTCGCTGCAACATGTCTTGTATTTAGATACAAGATGGATCTCTTATCAGCCATGACCTGCCGCTTGAACACAGGATTGCGTTCTTTTGTGGACACTATGCTGAAAGATAAGGATGCTCGATCGGATTTTCCCCGTACTGAAATGCCATATACTTATTTGTTCGGATGGTTATTGCTACACCAACCTTGTTTGATGAACCTGGATATGGGAACTGCTGATGGAGACTTCATCGGGCATTTTGCTAATGCTCACTGGAATATACTGCTCTTTCAGAGTGCCAATTTGCCTTGAACCGTGGATCAGGATGGTATTTCTAGTGTGTTGGACCTCCTTCAGGGTATGAAACTATGTCTCCACAAATGATGGACTTAAGTGAAGAAACAATTCGTTTAAGCCCAAATATCTTTTCATGGCTTAAGGTAATCCGGCCCTCTCACTTGGTCTATAGATTCGAAGACGAATGCTATTTGGAACCGTATTTGCCGAGTCGATTTGCACGGCAGTTCGGGTACGATCAGTTTCATGTAGGTAATGCAACCACTTGCCTACAAGCCAAGGATTATCTCATTGATGGGGCAAGGGCTTGGAATTATTATAACGCCCGGGGCACAAAAGCTATCTTTTCTATGCCTTACAAACTTCCACAAGGCCCGCGCATGTTATATTCGTATGCAAACTTCTATACTTCAGCGAACACATTCGCTGAAAACTTCCATCCTGCATACAGCTTCACAACTGAAAAGAGATTTAAACAAGAAAAATGTACTCTTCAGTCTTTTCGGGATGTAGAAGACAAAGATCTTGCCGATGAACCTCTGGAGGCATCAATTTTAATGAACTATGCTGATCCAGTTCAAGATCCTCTAGACATATCCATAAAGGTGCGGAAGGAAAAATCTCCTGTTAAAGGTTTGAAGAAGAGAAAAACTAAGGAGACGATGGCCTCTCCTCAGCGAGATAATCCACCTAATTCTTCAAGGGCTCCAGAGAAGAAGAAAAGAACGTCACTGGTTATCAATGAACCAGTGACTACGAGAACAACTTGTTCTCAATCAAAAAAGTTGCTTCTTAGTTCTTCCTCTGGAGAGAAGGACATTACCCCTTCTTCTATTCAGAAACAGGGGAAGGTTATGGAAGGAGGAACTTCTACTTCCTTGGTCGATCCGGGAGGTGATCGTACTGAAGCTGTTGCAGAGCCAGACGCATCATTACCCAAAGAAGTCAGAAGGAAATTGATAATTGCTGAAGAAGAACCATCTCAAGAAGATAATATCAAAATTGTGACATATTCTCATATGTTAATTTTTATCAAAGATATATATCTAAATTGCTCTCCTTTATATTGGTCACTTCAACTGATGTCCATCCTCCTACCACCATCATGACAGTAAATGTTCCTGCCAATGTACTTGCTGCCGTAGGGATAATGTCACGCCCCAGTACCAAAATACTGGGACGGACTAGGCCAGCTACTCCGTATGAGGTATAGAACGTCATACGGCGATCGTGGCTGTCAATCTTGCTGGATATCCTAGCATGCAAGCAGTCTATGGCCTAAATCCGATCTCATATCCACAGGTAATAATCAATAAAATAACGACAAGAGAGATAATCATATGAAAAACAGGAAATACTCATATGATAATCAGAGAGTCTACAATAAGAAATAATGTAGACAAGAATACCTTTCCACACAGTTCCCTCATGGTCAGAAACTGAAGCACGTCCTCCAAGTCAAGTCTGGAAGATCCACATGGTCGGTCACAGGCAATCTGGGAACAATCCAGGGTTGGTCAGGCCAACCGTAGCAAGTACCAGAAAGGAAGGCTCAAGGACGGGCGAAGAAAACCAACAGGATATAATATGACAGGAATAGCATCTAAAAACAGTAAATAAGGTAAGGGATCGTGCGGTACCAACGCACGATTACAGTATAAGGCAGCAATCCAACTACTAATACGTAAGTAACCAACGATCATCACAATCATCCTAACATCCACTAATACTTGCATCGCCAACTGGAACTCGTAGTCCGTCATCGGAACGGTAACCCATCCCTACATCAAACAAGAACAAGGGAATGAATCACCGCGCCGGGACAGCATTGCGTGCCAGCCAGCTTAGCAAGCAACAAGCCATACAATTTAGGTGAATAAGCGGCCACTCAAAAGTCTACGACTATCTATGTGGAGGTTGGGTTACCCCAACAATGCAATATAGGAATCCTCAGATCGTGCCATATCCCGCAAGGGCTAGCGAGGCCAAATAACGCATAGTAGGCAGGTATGCACGGTCCCTCGGAAGGCCACCGTGCTAAGCAGGAGTACATATAGTAGTCGGATACTGCCATATCCGTGGCGGCCAACCCCGACGCGCCAGGACGAGCCTGTGGCGGCCGGTAATGCACGATCTCGAGATTCCGTTCCCTCCCAATGCTTCTACCATTTTTAGTTGCCTAGATTAACCCTAATTTATCCGGAATCACATGCCGTGGTCACATGCTCATCCTCCTAGATGTCGTACCTCAGTACGAGAACGCTAAGTAAGAATCAGCCTCGGCACCTATAGTCCCAGTTGTGATCCATCCTTAGTGTTATGCAACAAGCAAGCAAGCAATCCTAACCACGCTAAGACTATAGACCAACTACCAGATACCCGTGCAGGTAATCATATAATATAGCCAGAATATCAAGATGGCATCGCAATGCCATATAATCATGGAAGTAGCACCTCAAAGTGCCAAT
Organism: Iris pallida; assembly: GCA_029216955.1. Taxonomy (NCBI): domain Eukaryota; kingdom Viridiplantae; phylum Streptophyta; class Magnoliopsida; order Asparagales; family Iridaceae; genus Iris; species Iris pallida. The sequence continues at coordinate 14,443,732 of JANAVB010000800.1, forward strand.
AGACAAAGGGCACCGCAGTGCAATGTCAGGGCCAGCACCTCACAGGGTAAGCTGGACTTATAGCACGGATACAGGTAGTCAGGTCTGGGACAAGGACAACTCTGTCAGTCACAAGAAGTCATCTGCCCACATCGTGGCATGGATATCAGGTCAAGTACAAGACCAGAACCTCTACTATAATAACATCTCAAGCATATATGGGAGCCTACAGCTCCAATCATCAAGTCGATCCATCCACCAGATTAATCTAGCAAGAGTCTCCCATCCATGATGGAGTGAATATCACGTCAATAAAGACAACCACCAAATACCAAGCTCATCCCCCTAACAATGCTAGGGCCTCTGACTCACAAGAATCCTCCAAGTCAATGATCACAAGCTATCAGCAACTAAGTCTCCCAACTACCGGGATACAGCAAAGGTACTAGGTTTGGGCGTTTGGGAAGTCGAGTAAAAATTATATATTGATATCCTCGATATTCTATTCGTTACGCGAGACACTCGCACCAATATCAAAATCCAAGAGTCCTCAAGACATATCTGATCAAATTAGAACATCACCAAAGAACTAGTAACACTATCTAAGAATCCACTTAGTCTACCATAACCACTATCTCAATATCATATCTCCTCATAGTCAATCCTCGAATAAGATCATAATCCCAACACATGGGTCAACACTAATCAACGCCGTCGAAAAATGGCAAGGATTGCGTGAACCACTCTGGATCAGATCCACAACCCTTAAACCAAACAAGGACCAGGGTTGCAGACCTTCACCTGAGTAGAGCTGCTTTCCTTACACAATCCGGCGGACAGGACAGATAATGGGATAACAACTAAACTAGAACACCATCTAAAAAGAAGGGTCACAGGTCAAGAGTCCAATGGGTGATACCGTCGAAAAGGCAAGGATTGCGTGAACCACTCTGGATCAGATCCACAACCCTTAAACCAAACAAAGACCAGGGTTGCAGACCTTCACCCGAGTAGAACTGCTCTCCTTACACAATCCGACGGACAAGACAGACAAGACGCTAGGCGACTAATCTAGTCGGGAGTCTACCTAGCAGGCAATAGGGTCAGGGATGCCATACCAAGAAGAACATGCATGAGTTTAGTCCAGTAAACCAAAGGAATGGTCCTGCCTAATCCTTCGAACCAAATTCCCAACTGGGAATTCTGGAAAAATTCGGCAGAGTCTCCTTTGTAATCTGAATGGGAGCACCCTACGAATAGGAGCTAAAACCACTCTGCGTAACCCGTCGCAGAATCGCAGAATCGCGGACTCGCGGGCTGAGAACACTAAGTCTCAGCTACCAGTAGCACTACGATGCGTACTGGGCACCAACCCTAGCCGCGAACACTAAGTCTCGGCCTCCAGCAGTACTACAATGCGTACTGGGCGCCAAAACAACACATGCAGCAAGAATTGCCACGCAGGGCGCACCAAGACCCATAGTCATATCCAAGCCACAAACAAAGTCATAGAAACAGTTAGCCAAAGTCGTTACCTGACCGCGAGTCGGACACGGGGCATATGGGGATAATCCATACATGTGAGTCGTGCTCGTATCCTCGGAGGTATGGATGACCCATCCGAGTTGTCCGATACGGTCTATCCCGGTATCGGACCAAGCTATCCTAAGTTATCATCATGGCAGTTCTACTACTAGGCTACACTAATCATGGTTATACAGTTTACAAGTACAAATTAATTAAATGCCATAAAATCTAGGAGAGAGGGCAAGAGCCGTCGATGAGCAAGGGATACTTGCCTAGAGGGCTCGGCTAGGTAAGCAAGTCTTCGGCAGTCGCGATCCAAGCTAGCACGCCAATCGAGATCCTCAGAACACACAATAAACAATCATTAGAATTAAATAATAAAATAATAGAATAATCATAAGAGATGGCAGAAGGCTATACCGTGTGGGTCCCGCAAGTAGTGCAGGGATCTCGCACGGAAACCGAGGCACGCAGACCGACGCGGACACGCAAACCGAGACGTGCACGTAAATCGAGACGTGCACGTAGATCGAGGAAATCTCGAATATCGGGATGGCGCACGAATTAACGCGACACACAAATCAAGGCATGCACGCAAATCGAGATAGAGCGAGATTCAAGGAAGCACGTAAATCAATGCAACATATAAGTTGATGTATGCACATAAATTGATACGGTACGGAGTCCAAAGTGATACACAAACCAAGGCGGCACATAAATCCGTACATACTCACAAACCGAGATGGCACAAAGTCCAAGGTGGCACACATGCCAATGCGGCACGCAAATCGATGCATACACGCAAACCAGTACGACACGGAGATCAAAGTGGTACGCAACCGAGGCGGCACGCAAATCGGTATGGGTACGCAAATCGAAGCGATACGAAAATCGAGATAGGCACAAAGGCTGAGACACATAAACGAGGCAACACGCAAACCAATGGGGCACGGTGCCCAAGGCAACGCAGGGCTTGAGGCGTCCCGCTGCCCAGGCAGCGCATGAATCGAGGATACACAAAAACCTAGAAGGCGCACGCAAACCGAAGCATATGCAGAACGAGGCGCACACGGATCGAGCAGCGCACTGCTCGAGGTAGCACGTGCACCGAGGCACGTGGCCCGAAGAGCACGTACCCCAAGACTGGCTTGCTGCTCGAGCAGCACGGGGCCCAAGGGCGTCCCGTCGCTCGAGGCGGTGCTGGCCCGGGCGCGGCAACGACACGACGGTGGTGCTGGCCATCGGGGAGAAGAGGAAAGGAAGGGCGGGGGAGATCGGGGTTCACCGGGGTCGGTCGGGCTCTGGCGGAGGGGCAGCAGCAGCAGCGGTGGTGGTGCTGGTGGCGACGGAGGAGGCCAGCCGAGAGGGAGGCGGCGACGGCGACGATGATGGTGGCGCTGGTGGTGGCGACGACGGCCATGGTGAAGGGGGTGGCTGCGGTGGCCGAGACGAGGGCTGCCGCGGTGGTGGCGGGCGCCGAGAACAGCGAGAGAGGGAGAGATGGAAGTGGTGGCGGTGGAGACGAGGGCGGTCGCGGTGGCGGTGGTGGCCGGAGCTGGCCGGGGAGGAGAATAACGAGGGAGAGATGGTGGAGCCGACAGTGGCGGTGGAGGTGACTGATTATAGCACCCAGTTTCCCAAATGAGGGTAATTTTGAAATTTCATGTTTATAATTATTTTAATAATGATATTTAATTCATGATATGATTTTTTGTTATTTTAAATTATTTTAAAATTATTTAAATCAATGACTTGTGGTTTTAACGTTTTGCTAGTGAAACCCTAGAGACTGTTTGACCTAGAGCCTAACCGTGTGATTATGATATTTTAATGTCATTTTTGGCCCAAGGATATTTTTTGCATTTGACCTCTTTGAATTATTTTGATATTATTTTATTATTTATGATATTGTTTTGGGGTTATTTGAGTCGGGTTCGAATTTCAACTCAATCCGACTTGAAACGGGGACCCGGGGGTAGTTTGACACTAGTGGGACCCACACACTAGTTAGGTATGGCCCACATGATATTAATTTTAGTCCACAAGATAAAAATATTTTAGTTAGAGGTTAGACTAATTATTATGGATATGGTTAGTGTGATTAGAGACTTTAGAATGACTAATTTAGCCCCAACCAATTAGCCCTTTCCTAATACTCATAGAATAGGTTAGTAGGGGCTTTTGGACTTTTCCTAATAGGACAAAACCACCTTTATGGCCAGCCACAATAAGGATAGGGTTGAGCCTCCCATTTGTCATTATCCATCTATTTTTCTCTCTCTTGTTCTTCCCCAAATTCCTAGAGAGCAATCCCTAGCAATTTCTCCACCAAATCCTTCCATTTCACCACCAAATCTTCTTCTTTCCTTCTCCATTCTAGCCAAGGAGGAAGCTACCCAAGTTTGGGAGGATTCGGAGCTCGTTCGTGTCCTTTTGGAATCTCTACGTGTCGGTGTCGCTCCGGGAAGGTTTTTCTTCGATTCGATCTACCGGGAGGTATAAATCCCTTCTCCTTTTCATTTCCTCATGCATATAGGTCTATTTGGAACCCATAGGAATGACCCCCATGGTTGTATCTCCATTTGTGTCCATTTTGTGTCCATTTGGAGGTCATAGGAGTGTCCTTTGTGTTGTGGATGTGTTCATGTTACATATATAGATTTATATATATATATTGTAATGAGAGTGTATCTATATTTGTATATGTAATAAATGGTTCATGATGATTATATAATCAAGTTTGTGAGTGTGGTTCCTCATATTATTATTGCCATTATTGTTGTGGATAATTAGGATATATATTGTGTATTCTTTTGGCTCAAACTATCTGAATCCGTCATGATTTTTATCCACGTTTTTAATTTCAGCCCTAACTTAGAAATGTCATAACTTCTAGCTCAAAGCTCGGTTTAATCGCTCGTTTTTTAAAAAAGAAGCATATTGAAGTTAGCTTTCCAAAAACATGTATTAATAGGCCTAATCCTTTCTGTAACTTTCTGGAGAATTATTTGAGTGTCAGCTGTACGAAAGACAAACGCGTTCTCGGTGTTTTCGCGATTTCGGGAGTTTCCGAAAACGAAAATACGATCCATTTGAAGTTTCGGAAAGCTAACACATAGATCTATAACATACTTTAATCCTAAATTTTAATTCATACTGAGATGGTACAGTATTGATTATTAGTAGGAGTTACTATTCGGCATATGCATTTTGTGCACCCTTGTGTGTAATATAATGTTCTATTTGATTTTAACCCATGTTAATGTATATACATTATGTAATTAAATAGAGAATACAAGAATGAGTAAATAATTAAATAAATGATGTATGAGGTGTAAGTATCCTATCTAATGTAAGCATGTATAAGTATGGCTTGTAATGAATATGTAGGTTCCATAGTATGTAATGTATGGTGCATATAGTGGTGCAAGAGAATAATGAATGATGAATGAATGCAAGCATGAATGTAATGTAATAATAGATGTAATGTATGTAATATACAAGTTAATGAGATGTAATATTCTATGTTAACACAAATCCTATATTACCTCATGTACCCCCTTACACTATGTTGACACTATCACACTTGACACATTGTTCACTTACACTTTGACACTCTTTGATATGTATACACTATGTATGCCCATTTAACCCTCACTTGCCCCTTTGCCATGTTCACATACACACACATAGCCTTTTAAATAAGTATTTATGAATATAGTTAACTTAGCTATGTATGTATATTATATATATGTTAGCATATTGTGTTGTAATATATAAGTTTATATAACCATTTGAAATGCCATGATTATAGACCTAATGTTGAATACCAATATATGCATGTGTATATATGTGTAGACATATATAGCTTAAAGTAATAGATTATCTAGTGTATATCCAATGTGAATTCTTGCCTATTTGAGTATTGAATAATTGCATGCTATATAGAGTTGGGTGTATGTTGGCTTGTATAGCCTTGTATTGATGTGTGCTTGCTAGGATAGTCTTGGTTAGGCCTAGTAAGACTTGCTGGGTTAGGACATGACCTAGTTTGACCTAGTTTGACTAGTACAGTTGACCAGAGTTGACCAAGGGTTGACTTTGGCCTAGTTTGACCTAGATTCATGTAGAATGCATTGTAGTGTTTTATATTACCCTTCTGGACATATTGTGACTTATGCTGTTCTAATTAGGAGCCAGATACCTCTCTTCGGACAGTATCTTTACCTTGGACATTCAGATATCAGGCGAGTACATTCTTTGATCGTTTCATACTTGTCACGACTTATATTCTCGCTCTAGATTACTTTTACTTGATGCTGTCACGTTATCATCACGGATTGGTACTATATGGATCTCTTCTTGGGATGTTATCCCCCTTAGCGGGCGCATCGGATACTTTATGACATGTGTTTCATGTACATCATGTATTCCTTGCTTCTGCGTTATTCATGTACACTCATGTTCTCTCATGTTCTTACATGTACGTTCATGTACTCTCATGTTCTTTCATGTACGCTCATGTTTCCTCATGTGTTTCTTGTATAACCAAAATATCATGTCCGTAACGTAACTTGAATAGATCCTTGTGTATTGATTGTGGGTAGGGGTGAGTATAAATGGTCATGTGATATACCCATCATGTTCACTCTGTTACTTTTCATGTTTTATCATGTACAACACAGCCTTATTGGCTGATGTCCTACATGTTCACTCATGTATATCATGTTCAACCTAAGCCAATTACATACCATCTCGTACTCTAAATCACTAGTCACTTATCGTTCTTACTTATCATGTATATATTTTCAGTTATCAAATATCTCTCCTGTTTTCATGTACATCTTCTTACAGCATTTCATGTATCTTATTCTATTGCCTGCTTTATATTTTCTAACATGATGTGAACTGCATGAGATGTATTGTGCTCGCTTCTGTCCTGACTGGACCTGTTGATAAATTTTACAGATGGCCTGGGATTGCCTGCTAGCCTAGAGGAGACACAGTAGAGGTTGTTTAGATAGTTATTTCATTTTGTCGGGAGTTGTATTTACTTTGTAGATTACTGTACTTGAGTTTTGAGATGTACTTCTGGATTTATGTATCTTAGACACTTAGACTTCTATCTCCTGTATCTCTTTTGGATTTTATGTTTTATCTATCTTCCATTATGCTCTACCTTAGATGTGATTGAGTTTACATTCTGCTATGTCACCCCCATTCGGGGAGTATAAACTGCTTAGCCTTATACTGTTAGATGCATGAGACCTAAGACAGCGTTCTACCGCCGACACTGCGGCGTAGGCTGGGCGTTGTTACGTTCTCGTGCCCTAACTCTAGGGTGCGGGTCGTGACACATTTTTAGTGGTGGCCCATGCAGGTCGAGTTTATGTAGTGGTATTCGAACTTGAGTACCACTATAGCCTGCAGTAGGAATAGGATATATCTTGAAGGTACTCAATCACAATTAGGACCCCTTGAGAGATTCCTGGGATGACCCTTGAGAATCTTGTTTAACTCCGATTTGAAAACACTTTTCTTTTTCCTTGATTTGATTTATCTTTACTTTCTGCTATTAAATTTGATTTTGATGGATTATTATTGAATTTGAGTTGTATTCATTAATTTTGATGAATGATTGTCGAATTTTGAATCTTGATGATAGCTGTTGCATCCGAGTTGTATTTTGATGGATTTTTGTTCATTTTGAATTTTGAAGTTCGTTGATAAATTTGATTTGATTTATGGGTATTCATTGTTGATTTAATTTAATTTTTTTTGACAAGATGAAATTATATGGGCTAGGTCATCTATGTTATGGAATCTAGTCTTCTATAGTCACATTAGCCAGCATGGTGAGGACATATAGTCTGACTCTGGATATATTTCTCGGGTGTGGGAATTTAAGGTTTTTGCAGCCAAGCTAGCGGCACCGCAAAAATGTTAAATACCACAATTCTAGAGGTATGTGCATAAGTCAAGGACTCTGTGATTATCGTAGCCTTACTTACTAGTATGACGGAGATTTAGAGTACCATGATTTTGGATAGACGCATATGATTATCAGATTGTACCTTAAATATTTTCAAACATGTTTTCTCTACTTTGATGCAGTCCTTCAAAAAGAATTATTATTTGTTTTGCTTTGTTTTGCTTCTAATTATTTAACTTAGGAGTAGCTTGTGTAACTTCTTGCTATGAGTTTCTTCTTAATACAATGAATCGATGATTTTGCTAGACTTTATCTTGGATTTGATATTTAGCTCTGGTTTCAAAATGGTTCCTTCTTTTAGGCAAATAAGCAAACAGCTTTTATCGTTATTTCCTTCTTGCTATTATTCTAGTACTGAATAATAATAATAAAACTGCCTTGATTTCGTCAATCACCTATTTTGCGATCTTGGTAGGAATCTAAATGTTGGTCTTAACGTAGAATTAATTTTTTTGGGACATGAGAATATATGAGTATATTTACATAGTGGACACTTGCCTGATATGTATGCATACTACACTTGATTTTCTACCTATCTAAATACATATTAATATGTTGTTAATGTTAAAATTTTCAAAACCCCAATATTTCTGGTTTTCTGCTTTTCTAGTTTAAATTGGTAATTTAAATATAAATTTCATGTTATTAGTTTTTTCTACATAACTGCACATGTATGATATCTGTAGAGTTTCAATTTTTAGAGAAATTGGTTAAGTTATGTTAAATTTATAAAATCTGAGACTGCATTATGTTAATATTACACTGGTTTAAATGTTAGCTTATTTTCAGATTTTGTATGTAAATGCTAAACTAAAACTGGGTTTAACCTTTCAATACTAAGCTATAACCCTGTACAAGGACACACACACACCCTAACTTAGTATACGCTGTCATGTAACCTAACCTTTCCTCTCTATGTTATGATCACATACTTGTATAGATATATATAGAGCTTAGGCATACATGTTATAATATATGTATATACATAACTAAATCTCTACCTCTTATAGATGTTTATGGTTAGCCATGCATGTTATGATTAAATAGGTTGTGTATTGTAGGTTGTTAACCCATATGCCATGAGTAGTGTAACAGGATAGCTCATATACAATTTCATGTATATTTCACATACACCCATACACACACAAACCACATAACATTACATAATGCTAGTTTTTCCTCTCTAACGCTCTCTCTGTATATATATATTGTGATTTGGATTTCAATGCAAGTGATTTTCAATTCCTTAATTTTTGAATTTGATTTCCTGTACCCTTTTTCAGATAATTGGTAGTTGCCTTTATTTTGTTTTGATAAGTACCAGTTTCATATAGGATGGTAGACCGCCTTACAGTTTTGATGGTTTGTTGTTTCTGTAACTTCTCTAGTTTAGCACCCTAGATTGCTTGTATGTTTTGATACCCTATGACCGTTTCGGTTAGCATGTCTAGTATACCTAGATGAGACTTTCACTACCATCGTATGCCATGATCCTGTACGTCGTCCTTTTGATCACATGATTTGTTTTAATTTGGGACTTTGATTGTGGGGGTTTGACCTAGAGGGAGTATGGACATTTTAATTTCGAGGACGAAATTTTTCTAAGGTGGGTAGAATTGTAGCACCCAGTTTCCCAAATGAGGGTAATTTTGAAATTTCGTGTTTATAATTATTTTAATAATGATATTTAATTCATGATATGATTTTTGGTGATTTTAAATTATTTTAAAATTATTTAAATCAATGACTTGTGGTTTTGACGTTTTGCTAGTGAAACCCTAGAGACTGTTTGACCTAGAGCCTAACCATGTGATTATGATATTTTAATGTCATTTTTGGCCTAAGGATATTTTTTGTATTTGACCTCTTTGAATTATTTTGATATTATTTTATTATTTATGATATTGTTTTGGGGTTATTTGAGTCGGGTTCGAATTTTAACTCAATCCGACTTGAAACGGAGACCCGGGGGTAGTTTGACTCTAGTGGGACCCACACACTAGTTAGGCATGGCCCACATGATATTAATTTTAGTCCACATGATAGAAATATTTTAGTTAGAGGTTAGACTAATTATTATGGATAAGGTTAGTGTGATTAGAGACTTTAGAATGACTAATTTAGCCCCAACCAATTAGCCCTTTCCTAATACTCATAGAATAGGTTACTAGGGGCTTTTGGACTTTTCCTAATAGGACAAAACCACCTTTATGTCCAGCCACAATAAGGATAGGGTTGAGCCTCCCATTTGTCATTATCCATCTATTTTTCTCTCTCTTGTTCTTCCCCAAATTTCTAGAGAGCAATCCCTAGCAATTTCTCCACCAAATCCTTCCATTTCACCACCAAATCTTTTTCTTTCCTTCTCCATTCTAGCCAAGGAGGAAGCTACCCAAGTTTGGGAGGATTCGGAGATCATTCGTGTCCTTTTGGAATCTCTACGTGTCGGTGTCGCTCCGGGAAGGTTTTTCTTCGATTCGATCTACCGGGAGGTATAAATCCCTTCTCCTTTTCAATTCCTCATGTATATAGGTCTATTTTGAACCCATAGGAATGACCCCCATGGTTGTATCTCCATTTGTGTCCATTTTGTGTCCATTTGGAGGTCATAGGAGTGTCCTTTGTGTTGTGGATGTGTTCATGTTACATATAGATTTATATATATATATTGTAATGAGAGTGTATCTATATTTATATATGTAATAAATGGTTCATGATGATTATATAATCAAGTTTGTGAGTGTGGTTCCTCATATTATTATTGCTATTATTGTTGTGGATAATTAGGATATATATTGTGTATTCTTTTGGCTCAAACTATCTAAATCCGTCATGATTTTTATCCACGTTTTTAATTTCAGCCCTAACTTAGAAATGTCATAACTTCTAGCTCAAAGCTCGGTTTAATCTCCCATTTTTTTAAAAGAAGCATATTGAAGTTAGCTTTCCAAAAACATGTATTAATAGGCCTAATTCTTTCTGTAACTTTCTGGAGAATTATTTGAGTGTCAGCTGTACGAAAGACAAACGCGTTCTCGGTGTTTTCGCGATTCCGGGAGTTTCCGGAAACGAAAATACGATCCGTTTGAAGTTTCGGAAAGCTAACACATAGATCTATAACATACTTTAATCCTAAATTTTAATTCATGCTGAGATGGTACAGTATTGATTATTAGTAGGAGTTACTATTCGGCATATGTATTTTGTGCACCCTTGTGTGTAATATAATGTTCTATTTGATTTTAACCCATGTTAATGTATATACATTATGTAATTAAATAGAGAATATAAGCATGAGTAAATAATTAAATAAATGATGTATGAGGTGTAAGTATCCTATCTAATGTAAGCATGTATAAGTATGGCTTGTAATGAATATGTAGGTTCCATAGTATGTAATGTATGGTGCATATAGTGGTGCAAGAGAATAATGAATGATGAATGAATGCAAGCATGAATGTAATGTAATAATAGATATAATGTATGCAATATACAAGTTAATGAGATGTAATATTCTATGTTAACACAAATCCTATATTACCTCATGTACCCCCTTACACTATGTTGACACTATCACACTTGACACATTGTTCACTTACACTTTGACACTCTTTGATATGTATACACTATGTATGCCCATTTAACCCTCACTTGCCCTTTTGCCATGTTCACATACACACACATAGCCTCTTAAATAAGTATTTATGAATATAGTTAACTTAGCTATGTATGTATATTATATATATGTTAGCATATTGTGTTGTAATATATAAGTTTATATAACCATTTGAAATACCATGATTATAGACCTAATGTTGAATACCAATATATGCATGTGTATATATGTGTAGACATATATAGCTTAAAGTAATAGATTACCTAGTGTATATCCAATGTGAATTCTTGCCTATTTGAGTATTGAATAATTGCATGCTATATAGAGTTGGGTGTATGTTGGCTTGTATAGCCTTGTATTGATGTGTGCTTGCTAGGATAGTCTTGGTTAGGCCTAGTAAGACTTGATGGGTTAGGACATGACCTAGTTTGACTAGTACAGTTGACCAGAGTTGACCAAGAGTTGACTTTGGCCTAGTTTGACCTAGATTCATGTAGAATGCATTGTAGTGCTTTATATTACCCTTCTGGATATGTTGTGACTTGTGCTGTTCTAATTAGGAGCCAGACACCTCTCTTCGGACAGTATCTTTACCTTGGACATTCAGATATCAGGCGAGTACATTCTCTGATCGTTTCATACTTGTTACGACTTATATTCTCGCTCTAGATTACTTTTACTTGATGCTGTCACGTTATCATCACGGATTGGTACTATATGGATCTCTTCTTGGGATGTTATCCCCCTTAGCGGGCGTATCGGATACTTTATGACATGTGTTTCATGTACATCATATATTCCTTGCTTCTGCGTTATTCATGTACACTCATGTTCTCTCATGTTCTTACATGTACGTTCATGTACTCTCATGTTCTTTCATGTACGCTCATGTTTCCTCATGTGTTTCTTGTATAACCAAAATATCATGTCCGTAACGTAACTTGAATAGATCCTTGTGTATTGATTGTAGGTAGGGGTGAGTATAAATGGTCATGTGATTTACCCATCATGTTCACTCTGTTATTTTTCATGTTTTATCATATACAACACAGCCTTATTGGCTGATGTCCTACATGTTCACTCATGTACATCATGTTCAACCTAAGCCAATTACATGCCATCTCGTACTCTAAATCACTAGTCACTTACCGTTCTTACTTATCATGTATATATTTCCAGTTATCAAATATCTCTCCTGTTTTCATGTACATCTTCTTACAGCATTTTATGTATCTTATTCTATTGCCTGCTTTATATTTCCTGACATGATATGAACTGCATGAGATGTATTGTGCTCGCTCCTGTCCTGACTGGACCTGTTGATAAATTTTACAGATGGCCTGGGATTGCCTGCTAGCCTAGAGGAGACACAGTAGAGGTTGTTTAGATAGTTATTTCATTTTGTCGGGAGTTGTATTTACTTTGTGGATTACTGTATTTGAGTTTTGAGATGTACTTCTGGATTTATGTATCTTAGACACTTAGACTTCTATCTTCTGTATCTCTTTTGGATTTCATGTTTTATCTATCTTCCATTATGCTCTACCTTAGATGTGATTGAGTTTACATTCTGCTATGTCACCCCCATTCGGGGAGTATAAACTGCTTAGCCTTATACTGTTAGATGCATGAGACCTAGGACAGCGTTCTACCGCCAACACTGCGGCGTAGGCTGGGCGTTGTTACGTTCTCGTGTCCTAACTCTAGGGTGCGGGTCGTGACACTGATGGTAGTGGCGGTGGTGGTGCTGGAGGGTGATGGCGGCGGTGGTGAAGGCTGGAGACGGGGGCGACCACGGCGAGGGTGGCGGATGGAGGTGGCAGTGGTGGGAGATGGTGGCGCAGGCGGTGGTCGCGGCTGCAGTGGTGGGTTGGTGGTGGCCGCAGCCAGGGGGAGAGGCCGAGAGGGAGGAGGAGAAGAGCTGAGGGAGGAGAGAGAGGGCTGGGGGTGAGGAGAGGTGGTTGGGAGAGAGAGAGAGGAGAAGCTTCTCTTGGAAGGAGAGTGGGGAAGAGAGAGAATGAGAGGGGTTAGGTAGATATTTTAGAGGGGGTAGCTTTAGGATCAAGAAAATAATAGTAGCAATAATAAAAATAAGAAAAATTCACCTCCAATAATTAATAATAAAATTTTAAAAAAATACCCAATTTCAAAAATCCTCCAAATACGAGATACAGTCGAAATACAATCATATACCTATTTCTAAAATAGGGATATGACAGATAACAATTCCCTCTCCAACTTCCGCGAGTCCAAAAGCTTTCTTTTCAAAGCAGAATTTACCTCCACAAGATACTTCATAAGCTCAAGTATCGACTCATTCAGGAGAGGCAGTAATTGATGCATTGAACGGTTACAATTTTGATGATGAAACTTATGATGATGATTGGGACAATATTGCTAAAGAAAAACAGACTTTAGTGAGTGCAACATTATCACAAGAACTCCCGGTTGATAAAGATCCTTCAACTGCTGAAGAGGAGGAGAATGCGGTTAATGATAAGGAACATATCAATTCTCCTGAGGTTAATGAACCCATGGTCATTGCGCAGCCTGAGATGTCTAAGGTGGTAGCAGAATTAGTAAATGAATCTCCAGTAACTCTGCCACCTCAGACTGAATCAGGAGCAGGGAGTAGTCAGGCTACCATGTCTGCACAGACTCTATCAAAGCTTCAATCCGAGACAGTTAAAGCTGTTGAGACTCCTCGTAATATACCCAGCTCAGGTAAATTTCTAAATATGCTCAACTTATTGTAGCACCTTCAACATTATATGTGACTGACATAAATGACATGCGTGATTTGTAGAAGAACCTATTGGGATTGTAGCATGGGAGGGAAGCTCTTCTCATATTAGTGCTCCTCCAGATGAGGTGCCTCCACCCACTGAAACTATGAAAATTCCTGCAAACATAGTAGCCACTCCAGGAGCCATGGCAGCTAACAAATTTGTGGTGGCCTCTTTCACAAGAATCTTCTTTACATTTCTAGAACCCTTAGTTCATAGAGTTATGGAGAGGGAGGATGTCTCTTTTAGTACCATTAGAACTCCCACTACATTCTTGATCGAAGGCATCCGCAGTCAAGAAGACGACGCTCAAGCTTCATTTTTGGAACATATTTTGGATGAGCTAGAGATCTCAATTAAGGCTTACAAGGAGTTAAAAAGAGGAGATATCTAGCCACTAGTAAACACGGAATATGAAACTATGGTTCGAGAAGCAAAAATTAGTAAAGCCGATTTTGAAACATTCCTGCTGGCTTTCACTAGACAATCCTCCGAGCTAGACATTCAAATCTCTGATGCAGCTATTATTGCTGAGAGTCATAAGACTAAAGCTACGGAGGAAGAGGAAAATGCTGCTGATTTGGAAGCCAAAATTGCTCAACTTCAGGCAGAACTTCAGATTGTTAAGCAGAATATAGAACAAGAAAATCAATTGTACCAATCTGCTGTTGATCAGGTAGAGGTTTTGAAGGACCAGAAGAAGGAATTTGAATGTCTTCAGAGTGAAAAACTAACACATCGAACGGCTGCTCTACAACCTTTCAATCCTAAACCAGGACGAGTTGAAGCCAGGCAGAGAGTGATAGATTCTCGTGATGAAAGAGTTCAAGTCCTGAAGAAACAAATTACGGAACTTATTACTTATCCTTTGGAGTAAAAATGGACAAATTTTATCGTTTCTTTCTATGATGTACTCTTTTTCTTCTCTTGCAAAAAGAAATATTAAAGACTTTTTATGTGGTTCCATTACTTATTGCATATCTTGTTATAGATATAAGTAATAGAATAGAAAATATATTCAGAGGTACTGGACATGATATATTTCATGGTTTAGAAAATAACAATATTCATTATATCTGCTCAGAGGTAATATAGACGTGGCAGAATATAAAGTTTTAGCAATACTGTCATTTCAATAGACAACTTTATCAGAGGTAATAAGAACGTGACAAGTTGCTGATATAAATAATCTGAATTCAGAGGTGTAAAGGACGTAAATTCTTATTATTTAAAACAAGAGACAATAAATATCAAATGAATGATAAGTCAAAGAAAGTGAATGAATGAACAGTCACTTCAATTTTCGAAGAAAAGATGCTGGCGCATTAGATTGAAGATAGTTCTTAAATCTTGAATGTGATCTTCCTTGAGACGACTTTTGACAACAATATCGTCAACATAGCATTCGACAGTCTTTCGTAGATGATCTCGAAAGATAGTACTCATAGCCCGCTGGTAAGTTGCACCTGTATTTTTAAGACCAAACGGCATGACTGTATAACAGTACACTCCACGAGGAGTACGAAATGAAGTATGTTTTTCATCTTCAGGATTCATTCGGATTTAATTATATCTAGAAAACCCATCCATGAAAGAAATTCGTTCGAATCCACATGTATTGTCGATCATGACATCAGTAATTGGGAGAGAGAATTCGTCTTTAGGGCAAGCATCATTGAGATCCCGAAAGTCTATGCAAACTCGAACCTTTTCGGTTTTCTTTAAGACTGAAACAACATTGGCTACCCAGTTAAGATGCTGTTCTTCTCTGATAAAACCGCAAGCTATAAGCTTTTTGACTTCATCATCAATTGCATCCATCATTTTAGGCTTGAATCGTCGTTGTTGTTGTTTGACTGATTTGGCATTCGACAAGATATTAAGCTTGTGAGTTGCGATTTGAGGATCTAATCTCGGCATATCTTCATAACTCCAGGCAAAAACATCAATATATTCACGAATAAGGTGAATTAATTCTTGTTTATCATCCTCTGAGAGATTTTTGCTAATAAAGATTGGTCGTGATACGTCCTTCTCTCCAATATCGATTTGGACTAATTGATCCTCAGTAGGTGGCTCTCGTTGTTCAAAACGAAGTTCCCACTGATTGTCCATCCTTTGTGCCCAAGGGTCCATTTCAGGAGCTTCCTCAATGTCATCTTCGCCATCTTCCGAAAATTTGGCAGACACCATGTTAGAAGATACTATCACCCTATGAACATGACCAATGTTGGTATCAGAATCCTATGAGATAGAATCAGAAGAGTTAGATCGTTCTTCTTCATCAGATTCAGAAGGTTCTGGAGTTGGAAGTGGTGAAGCGTAACCTAGTCCCCGTTTCGTTTTACTGTGGTATTGTTGTGATTTTCCTTTTGGAACAACAATATAAAGAGGAGTTCGTCTTCCTTTACCGTTGTTGAGGCCTGTTCTGAAATCATAGCCCATTTTGTGGATGATTGCTTTGGATTGTGGACTATAGCGGCGTAATTGTAGCCTTCCTGTATCATCTCTATTATTATTATAGAGCATGATTTTTGGTTCTTCTCTTTTATTGAAGAATATAGGCCTTTCATCTTTCTTTCGAGACGGTACTAAGAAGTACGACTCTTGTATTGAATCCAGTGGTACCATATTTCGCAGAGATGATACGACTTCTATTGTAAGTGGTTTAAAGCTATCTAGCTTATCCAAATAACATTGAGTATAGTAAGAGACATTAGTATACTGCAAAGGAGATTCTTTATTGATTTTTACACCATCATTTACAACAGGAACTTTAGCCTTAGTAGGCTTAGTCAGATTGATGACAAGAGGGAAAGAAGAAGAATGAGAAGGAGGAGGGGGCTTCTTACGACGAAGGTCGATTACAAGCGGCTCAGAAGAGGTGAGCTCCCTTTGTTCCTGACTATTACCCTTAGGCTGCTTCTCATGGGATTGAAGATAGATAGTCAGTGGTTTGGAAGACTGAGGACAGGAGGTACGTCCTTTGACCGGGATCACCAGAGTATCATTCGGCACATTTTTCTGTTCTTCATCTGTGTACATTGCCAGTACCACCTTCATGAATTCCTCCTTGTACATGCAAGAATCGTTACAGTATGCTTCAACTCCTTTGAAAGGATTCATATCTGCAACCTCTTTTTGGACTTCTCTATTACTATCCATATATTTGAAGCATTGGTGGAGAGTAGAAGGTATAATATTGTGCTCATGGAGGAATGGCCTTCCTAACAAAGCATTGTATGAGCCATAATTGTCAATAACATAGAAAGTCACCTTTGTACGAAGATTGCCAATTTACAGTTTTAGGCGTATCTTCCCCAAAGGTTCACTTTTTTCTTGATTGAACCCCAGGATAGTAGTGATAGTTGTAGAAAGGTTATGCACTGGGATCTTCAAAGCATCTAGCAGAGACTTCGACATGATGCTAAGTGCGGACCCTGGGTCAATCAGAATGCGATCGACTTTCATGGTGTCCACATCTCCGTAAAATAGAGAGGACGATCATGACGATTGTCTTCTAACAACATGTCATCTTGTGTAAAAGTGATGTTGGAAATTAATTCAAATATACTATGACAATGTGCACAGCTGACTGGCTCCTTTTCAGGCTTCTTGAGAAGAGTAAGACAAGCATCAGCCTGCACTAAAGCTTCACTTAACGTTTTACGAGTTTCTTTTGAGAGACATAAGAGTTCAAAGATTGACAATCTCGCTGGAGTATTGGCCAATTGAGCCAATATATCAAAGTTATATGGCTTTTCGAGTCTAACAGACGAGGATTTTTTCAATGCTTTGTCAAAACGAACATGTTGTTTTCCCTTATCTGCTGATGTGGATTTAGAAGGAGTTGGTTCAGCTACCTGCTGGGATGTAGATGGTATATTCTCTGCAGGAGAAGATGATGTAGGAGGAGCATCAGGAGATGGAGCAGGATTCTCTTAATTTTTGGGATATTCCCGAAGATAGGGTTTTCCAGATCTAGTGTCCATTAGAATTTTTTCTTCTGTTACTGGTTCAAAGGATACCATGTTGCAGCTTTTAGATTTAGCTTTGGAGGGCTTATTTTGCTTAGAAGAGGAAGGCATTTCAAAATCCGCCACCAGATCTGGGTGAATCCACATAATCTCTCCTCTGTCAGTCGATAGTGGGACAAGACCTTCATTTTGGGGAGGTATGAGATTCACGATCTCAAGAGTAGTCCTTGGAATGGGGACAACACCATCTTGTACAAGTTGTGGTAGAAAATCACCAAATTATAGAGAAACCACATTAGCAGTCACCGTCTTCTCGTCCTACTGCAGAGTAATTGCTCCAGAGTTGACCAACTCTTGGATTTTGCCTTTGAGCACATAACATGCTCTGGTTGGATGTCCTATAAATCTGTGATAAATACAGTATTTAGGGTGATCGATTTTACCCACCTCTTTCAGCCGTTTTGCCTCTGGCAGTTGAAGCTTATTGCTTTTGATCAAGCAATTGAAGATGCTCAAAGTATCATCTTCATCGAAAGAATACTCTTCTTTTGGACGAGTTGTTTTCGGCGATGGTGCTGATAGAGTGGATGCTGTTTGAGTAACACTGACATCCAAAGACTCTTTACCTTTGAGATTGATGGCCAGTGTTTGTTTACCCTTGCGGTTATTCTGGCAATTATTACCCCCAGGTGTAGAATGTTCGTCTTGGTTAGGATGAGTCATATGAACTCCTAACTGTTTGAACTTTTCGGCACAGACTTCAGCCGCCTTGGCATTCACAATGAAAGAAGGCCAATTCCGGAATTGTGTAGATCCCGTCCACATACTGATAATAGACAACAAGTTTTATTTGTAAGTGTCTATTGTTACAGCAGATGGAGTTCCTAAAGGTATTTTGAGTGCCTCTCAGCGGAATCTTTCAATGAAACTCTTCGTGGATTCATTGTGCCTTTGTTTAATCTTAATGAGGGCCGACATTGTCATGTCGTTGACTCCCTCATAAAACTGTTCCAAGAATATTTGCTTGAAACCAGCAAAAGAAGTTATGCAGCCATCAGACAAACTACGATACCAGTCGTATGCTGTGCCGGCTAAACAACCGACGAATACTCTGGTAAGGAGAGCATCATTTGGCTGTAACTGGTCAGTCATCACCTCAAAGTGATTAATATACTGACTTGGAGAAGTGCTGTCATCAAACAGCATAATAGTCGGAAGCTTGTATTTAGGAGGAAATGGAACCTCCTTCCATTCTGTAGGATATGGTTGCTTTATGCCCAACCTTTGTAGACCATCTTTCTGCTTGAAGGCTTCAAACTGAGTACGTAAGAGTTTCACAGCCTCATTAGCATCCCCTGATGTTTGGGAATTGGTGGGCTGATTAGAAGTGTTAGAAGGAGGAATAGCGTAATAATTACCACCCCGAGTACCAGACTGACTGGGATCAGCTTGAATTGGCACAGAAGTAACCTGAGGAGGCGGTACCCCCAGACTAACAGGTACAGAAGATACTATAAGCTTCAGATTTATGGCAGAATTTATACCCGGTGGCACTGTATGTTGAGCCACGATTATTGTATGCATACTTGTAACCATTTCTGCCATGGTCTTCAATTTTTCTTCTAGTGCAACAATTCGTTGCTCCTGACTGGTTGAAGTAGAGGCATCTTGATCTTCCGTAATGGTATATGCCGTTACTTCTCTTGCTGCTATTGATGAGATAGTTTGTTCAGAACTTTCACTATCTGCATCAAATTCAGAAAAAGAGTCCTCTCCTATATGAGCGATGTGGAGATCTTCTTGATTAAAGACACCTTGGTTCAAATTTTGATTTCTTGATCTGGTGTATTGAAAGACACCCTCACTGGATGCATGAATCCGATCCAAGTATTGCTGACTGGGATTATGGGATGCATTACGTCTTGGACGTTTTCCACCCCCAGTGCCTTGAGAAGTCATATTGACAGAAGTATATAATAGCTCGTCTTTATCTTCTATTATATGTTCAGGAGTTGAAGCATAGTTCAGGCGATCGAAGACAGATCGCCGAGCTGATTGGCAACAATAGTTGATAATGACTTCATGAAGGCAGTGGCGATATGAAGAGTGATCTAGATGTGAAGGAGACATCCCTGTAATCTTCCGTCTTTGTATAAGACATTTCCGTAGATCATTTACTACTACAGGACAAGAAAAAATCGGAGGAACATATTCCTTAATGATGTTGGGAACATGTCTCATATTCTTCAGATATTTAGTTCCCTGAGTGTACAAAGATGTACTCAACTCATTAGCATAAGTGGTTGGGTCTTTCTTTTCAAACTTTGGCTTTTGGTATAGATTGGCTTTTGGCATAGGGTTTTTACGTTTCACCAAAGTTGATACTGGTTGACGCCTATTGAGATAAGCACATAAATCAAAAAATTCTGCTCCAGGTGTCTCTGTTTGTGATACCCTTAATTTTTCTTGCTTAGATCTTAAAATTTGCAAGGTGGAAAGATCTTGACCAGACCCCATAGGGGTAGGCAAGATGCCTCTTTGATCAGTATTCTTTCCGATATCAGAGATCCGAAGAACTCTGTTTAAAGAAATAGAATCTGATATATCTTCCTCTGAGTCATAGACCAGGGAAGCTTTAGAAAAGACTAAAGGGTGCTTTCCTTTATTTTGTAGAGGGTTATCTAAGAAGTGTTTTCCTCTATTTTGTTGTTGAACCATCTTAGGCACAGCTTGCGCGAGTTGAGAAAGTGTCAGAGGACCCTTCCCTTTGTCCTGTCTAGTGCTAGCACTAGAGCATTGCTTCTCCAAGTTCAGAACTGGAGAAGAAAAGGGAATAGCCAAAAGACTAGTTCCCTTGGGTTGCGCCGGAGCAGCAGACTGCGCCTGAGTCACTGATTGCTTGGGTTGCGCCATAGCACTACGGGCTACTGGTTGCACCCTAGTAATATAGGCTACTGGTGGCGCCTTGGCAGCAACATGGGCAGATTGTGCCTTAACAATGGCCTGAACAGACTGCGTCTTGGCAGTAAAGAGAGTAGTAGACTGTGCACGAACAGCAGGAAGAGTGGATTGAACCCTGGCAATATAAGCAGGATGTGCCTGAGCCACTGAGGCGGATTGCGCCTTGGTCACTGAGCACTCAAGTTGCGCCTGGGCAACACCAACTGTAGGAGACTTAGGAGTCCACACAGTCCTGTTCTTGGCGATAGACACAGTGCGCTTGTTGCTCTCGTAGGCTGTCTGGTTGACTTGAACAATCAGAGTCTTCTGTGTCTTGCCGATCGACGCCATATCATATTGAGTTGTCACCTTCTCGTCGGAGGGGAAAGTCGTCCCCAGCAGAGTCGCCATTTTGTTTGCAAAAATAAAAAAGTTTTTCTATTACAAACTTTTAAAAAGGAGTACAAGAGTACAATTTGAATTCTGGAGAAGTACAACTGTAGGAATCTGATCAGAAGACGATCACTTTATCCCATGGACTATGTAAACTTTAAAGACTAGAGCCTCTGAAGAATGCAGCAGCAATTTTACAAGAGTTCTTGATCTCTGTCCGTGATCTCTATCAATGATTGGAAACTCTATTTATAGAGTTATGGAAATAACTGTTTTAGTAGTTATTCTGATGTGCGCGAGGTTGGGTTGCGCCACATTGGGTTACGCCAACCTCATGTTGCGCCAACTTTTATTCAGTTATCAGTCGTGTACTAACAGTATTTAGACACGTGGCATCATGTGATTGAGATGCGCGTGGTCATGTACAGGATAGTAGACACGTCTTGAGAGATTAGTGGCATGTGCGCCACATCATCCTGCTTTGGAAATAAAAATTGTTTCAACTTTATCAGGTTGCGCGAGCTTCAGTCAACAAGTTAAACTGCACCTGATTAGACTGTGCCTGGACATGTGGCAGCTTTTGAGAAGAAGTCGTTCAGATTGTGCCTAGGCGCAACTAAGAAAATTGTTTAGATTGCGCCTAAGCGCAACTCATAAGATGTGCAGGACAGCTGTCAGTCCAATCTCCTCGAGCGGCACAATTCAAGGGATTCGAAGAGATTTCTCTTGTTCACTGTATTGTCAGTTATCAGTATTGTCAGGTAATAATGGCCATTAAATGTTAGACGCCACGTAGACTTTGGCGTAACATAATTGGGCGAAGTCTGATATCAGGCGCAGCTTGATCTCTGAGCTTCAAAACAGTAGCGCAGCTTGATTTTTGGGGCGCAACTTGATCACTGAGTAGTAGATACATGGCGCAACTTGATTTTTAGGCCCTATAGTGCCGCGCTATCCTGGTCACGTGCACTTTAGCGCAACGCCCCTCTGGCCTGGCACCACCTGGCCCCGTGCTACTTGGCCCAGCACCCCTCTGGCCTAGCACTACCTGGCCCCGTGCCACTTGGCCCAGTGCCAGCCCGTGCTTCTGGCCGAGCGCCACCTAGCGTCGTGCGCCATTCTCGTCATACGCTCTAATTGTTGTCCGCCTTATGACTGTATCACCATGTTTTGTTATATGCATATGACCTGAGCATGACCTGACTTGGCTGTAACACAAACTTGACTTGGACATGAGCCCTGACTTGGACTTGAACTTGATAATTCTTGGCTATAATCAGAACTTGACATGAACACGATATGATAATATGAACCCATCTTGATAATTCACCCGTCAAGGCACACTCCTGACAAGTACTCTTGAAATTACAAGTAACCTGACATGACATGTATAATCTTGAAAGGCTGTTGCGATAACTACCCTAACTTGCTAAGTAACTCTTGTCTTGACATCGTGGTTGATTTTCTTGATTGTGCCTGTACAAGCTACCGGTCTCGTCTTGCATCATGTCTAGGGCATGGATTCCTGGTTACTACGGTCAGGGATTCGTACTGAATCTGACTTGGTTTAATGACTAGATTGATCAAGTAGTCTATATAGAGATTTCTTCCAGTTATAGGCAATCTCGTTATCCCGGCCACACCTGAGGGACTTGTAGCCTGCCGACGAGTAGGGCACATTTTCAGCACACTGTCATATAGGGCACTTCTTGAAAACATAAGTACTGAAAGTACACCAGTAATCTTGATAACTCTTGTAAGTCTTGTAAATCACCTTACATGGATAACCTGGATAGCTGCAGGGCTTGTGACTGTGGGAACATCTTAAATTGCATCTTGCTAGTAACTAGGCTTGCGATAACCTTAGTTAGCTAATAATAGCAAGCCATAGAACTTGATTGGCCATGCCTGAATGCTTGTATCATGATTAACATGGAAATTATATTCTACCTCGTGTTTCTCTAATGCAAGCTAGCATGCCCATTTAACTTGTCTTTCATATTATTTAATTATGTTCTTTTATTATTTTTTATGGTTGTTACATGCTGGTTTTAGTTCCTAAGTGGAGCCTCCCTTATGGCACTACCACTTTTTGGGGTCTGACCCAGCTGCTTTTGTATGGCCAGATTTTAGAGAAGCACCCGAGGATCTACCTGTTTTCAGCCAGATGGTGAACACCAGACGTTATCCTGGCAACGAGTGGGTTTCTTATTTTGCTCTTTCACTCTATTGTAAATTATTCTTTTGAGGCGTTTAGCCGCCGAGCAAGTGTTAGCTCGTGTTGAAACTTAATTCCTATTTGTCTAAGGGCTGTAATATGATTGACAAATCCTAGGGTTGATCATGTATGACTTAACCCTTGCTAGTCTTCACATTTTGTATGACTAGCTTCATGATCATCTGAATATTAATATTTGGGATGCCTTACTTTGTATGTCTGATGATCTAATATCTTGTAACAACTATTTGCTTGCTTGAGATTGAGACACTAGGCTTGTTCTTGACCATAAGATATTGTTGGATTGTAGTTTAACCCTCATGCATCTATACAGCCGTAACCGAATTGTGATATGGATTGCACTTAAATATACGTAGCTGGCTGTGTCTGTCCCCCGCTCTCCAGTATTCTGATTTCGGGGTGTGACACATGAGCAACCCAGGCATTGAGCACTGAAAAGCTGTGAAACGAATAATATGATATCTTAAAAAGACTCAGACATATGCACTGCACTACAGCGGAGATCCGTCGGTAGTAGAAGACTTCAGTGATGCCAGTTGGTGCTCAGAGTTGGAGAGCGAGAGGTACACCAGTGGATTCATTTTCACAATGGGTGGAGCTGCTATATCGTGGAAGTCAAAGAATTATACTATGCTCTCTCATTCCTCCATAGAATCTGAGTTCTTTGAACTTGATACTGCAGCGGAGGAAGCAGAATGGCTTCGGGAGTTCATGTATGATCTTCCAGTGGTTGGGGCACAAATACCAACGATTTCGATATACTGCGATAACCAGGCGACTATGATGGTAGCATCAAATGATCTCTTCAACGGAAAGAAGAGAATTGTGCGGTTAAAGCACATGGCAGTATACGATCTCATCAAGAGAGGTGTCATTGCAGTGATTAATATTCGGAGTCAGGAGAACCTGGCGGATCCGTTAACAAAGGGCCTAAAGCACTAGTTGGTCGATCACACAGCTTGTAAAATGGAAGACATTCTGATATTATCTTATTGCAATCCTACCATAAAGTTTTATGCTATTAGTTCAAAGAAAAATCTACTAGGCATCTAACTTTTGGTTGAAGGGAGGACCACTAATTGAAAAAAATATCAGAAACAATGGGTACATGTCCTCTGTGACATGGAAAGGTTACGGACCTACAACCACTGTTGTCTACTATATATTTTCTGCAGAAAACGGATCCTGTGATGAGGATGGCTTAAACGCCTTAATGAGTTCTCAAGCAGAGTGAGTGCCTGGTGTGCTTTACAGGAAGCATGGTAGCACAGCACTACAAGGAGTGTAACTCTATGCTACAGTGGGGTGACTCCATCATGAAGTTCCCATATAGGGGTAATGTCTCGGCTTTGCAAGCCAATTCACAACAGCGTAGCACCGTAAATAGGCAGGTAGCTTAATGCTGTATAATAAAATTAAAGAGTTGTAGATAGCACTACAAAGGGGAGGATGTTCTCATGTTACAGTGGTACGACACCACAATGAGGTGCCCGGATAGGGTAAAGCCACGGCCTTGCAAGCTATGTCGTTGCGGCGTAATACCGCAAGAAAGCCTAAGGCTTCATGCTGGCTAGTTCGACACTACAAAGAGGCTTGTGACCTCATGCTACAGTAGTATGACACTACGATGAGGTTCCCGGGTAGGGGAAATTCCTCGGCTTTAGGCCATGTCGTAGCGACGTAGCACCGCAAGGGAAGCACAAGACTTCATGCCATGTCTCTTTAACAAAGAACTCACCTATAGTATATGGATAGAGATATCAGGCCGTCTCTTGAGGGTAAACTTGTAGACAACCAAAATTATACACTAAAACCAGGCTGGCACAGGGCCTTTAATGTGCAGCTAGAAACACATGTAACTACATTATGTGAGTGGGAAGAATGCATCTATGGTGCAGAATTCAAGATTTAGTCCATTCTTGTATTATAGTTTGTTGTTTGACCCATGTGAAAAGATTCAAGTCGTCAGCGACATCTATGCTAATGCATAATGGACAGTTACTGTAGGGAACACTCAAATCCATATATCGAGATGTATAGAGAATTGTTGGAGCTTTTTCCTTGACATGTAGAGAGAGATTGATCTCAATACATGCATAGTATTATTTAGTCCCACATTAAAAAAACACCATGTATTGTATCTCAATATATACTTTATGTGTTGTTGAGATATGCACATAGGGTGGTGACCCTAAGGAGGGAACTAAGTGGATAATTTTACTAGGAGGTAAGGATAAGACTCCATGATAAGCTTAATATTTTTTGCTCTTGAATTTATTCTATTGGAGCTAAGCCCCATAAGGGCTTAACGACTCGGAGTCGGACTCGGGCTCATAGGCTCATGAGACAAAATTTGACGTTTGGTTGACACACTTTGCACTTAGCACGTCAGCATCGTCACTAGGCGCATAGTGCGCTTAGGTTGCACTCGTTGTGCAAGCCTCTGCGCAGCTGATCACGCGTCCGGTCGCGCGACCAGATAGCGCGACCAATTGGCGCTGCCCAGTGGCGCGCCAGTTGGTGCTGCCAGTTGGCGCGCAGTTGGCGTGTAGTGCGCGTGTGCGCGTGTTGTGCGCTATTAGCGCGCGCTATGCGCTAATTGACGTATGTTGTGTGCCAGTTGGCTCAATTGTGTCTGTGCACGATTTGAGCGGTTACGGAACGTTCGGAGCAATTTTTTCCATTTCCTGAACGTTATGTATATCGAACAGTTACTAGGCATACCTATATAAAGTATCTCTCTTCTCTCTCAAGGAACAGAACTAATGTTCAGAAATTTCTGTACAAAATTCTCTAAGTTCAGAGCAGAGAAGAGAGGTACTTTGAGAAGCAGAGTTCCTCGTCATCCGAGGAGTCAGAAGAGCGGAGTGTTCCGAAGTTCTCCGGCGAACTTGCTGGTCCCTAGAAGCTGTTCGTGTGGGGGTGAAACAAGTTTTGAGCGACGGTGATAATTCACCCGAGCAGGCCTTTTCCTTATCTGATCTAATCAGAACCTTCTGTTCATCTTTACTCCACATGCAACTCGTTCAGAACGAGAACAGTTCTGATTTAATCAGAAACTGTTAGTGGAATTTTGCTGCTGCTGCTACAAAATCTTCTGTGCCTTCTTTGAAGTGACACATTAGATCTCGTTTCTCAGAATCCTCCGGGATCTCTGTCGTGCACCTTCTTCGAAGTGTTGTATAATTTCAGTTTTTCATCAAAAAGTTACGTCCCGAGACTATATAACACACACACACACACACACACACACACACACACACACACACACACATATATATATATATACGGAAGATTTATGAAATGCCCAAAAACTAAAAAAGTTTTATGTAAAACCCACCGCTAAAAAAACTTTCATCGCGTGCCCAGAATTAGAGAAACTTATCCAAAGCGGGTTCCAAATGACCCTTTTGCCCTTCCTTTTAATAAAAAAACGTTTCAATACTCCATCTTCTTCCATACGCTGCTCACTTTCGAATCTAGATTTTCTCCTAAAAAATCTTTAAAAACTCGTCGGAAAATTTCGGAAAGACCGGGACGAACGGCAAAAGTGCTAAAACGGAGGTCCAAACATCATTTTTTTGCGATTCTAAAATTTCGGAAGGCCGTCTATCGATGAAACTGTTACTTTCAGTCTCCTCGACGATACGCTCATTTTGCGACAAACGGGACCTCGTTTTGACCTCCCAGTCAAAAGTTATGGCCCTCCAAAGTTTCAACTGACCATAAAATGCAGGAGAATGGCCATTCTCCGTTTAGAACACGAAAAATGTTAATTTTCGCATGAGGGTGGTCATTCTCCGTATTAGTAACACGGAGAATGACATTCTTCGTCTTAATTTACACGAAGAATGACCATTCTCCGTGTTAGTAACACGGAGAATGACATTCTCCGTCTTAATTTACACGGAGAATGGTCATTCTAGTGTTAAAACGCAGGAGAATGACCATTCTCCGTGTTAGAAACACGGAGAATGCCATTCTCCGTGTTAAATAAAACGGAGAATGCCATTCTCCGTGTTAAATAAAACGGAGAATGGCATTCTCCGTCCTAATTAAGACGGAGAATGGACATTCTCCGTGCTAAATTAAACGGAGAATGACCATTCTCCGTCTTAATTTACACGGAGAATGTCATTCTCCGTGTAATTTATCACGGAGAATGGTCATACCAGTGTTAAAACGCAGGAGAATGACCATTCTCCGTGTTAGAAATAAAACGGAGAATGCCATTCTCCGTGTTAATTAAGACGGAGAATGGCATTCTCCGTCTTAATTAAGACGGAGAATGGTCATTCTCCGTCCTAATTAAGACGGAGAATGGTCATTCCAGTGTTAAAACGCAGGAGAATGGTCGTTCTCCGTGTTAGAAACACGGAGAACGGCATTCTCCGTTTTAAATAAAACGGAGAATGGCATTCTCCGTGTTAGTTTACACGGAGAATGGTCATTTACAGTGTTAAAACGTTAATTTAGTTTTTTCATGAATAAAGAGTTTCGTTCTTCTTTCAAAACGATGATAATTCTTATGGAAAAGAAGAAGAAAGATCTTCTCTCCACAATTGACCTAATCGTCGAAAAACTTCAAATGTCTCCACGATGAAGATGATGATGATGGTGATGATGATGACGAGCGATGATCTGAGTTCGACTGAAGAAAAACACACCGAACTACGAACGATTTTTGCGATCTCTGCTGAATATGAGAGCAATGGAATTCAGATTTCCCGTGAAGAAGAAGAAGACGAAAATCGCAATCCAGATCTGAGTTTTTTGAATTCAAATACATATAGATGACCAATTCGCGTGGAGGGGTAGTTTCGGTATTATAAAAAT
Organism: Iris pallida; assembly: GCA_029216955.1. Classification (NCBI taxonomy): domain Eukaryota; kingdom Viridiplantae; phylum Streptophyta; class Magnoliopsida; order Asparagales; family Iridaceae; genus Iris; species Iris pallida. The sequence continues at coordinate 14,472,017 of JANAVB010000800.1, forward strand.
AGCATTTTCCAGCGGATGGCATCTAAAAAGGAATCTTAGAATATTTAACGTGAAAATACTTAATTCTGGGTATTTCATAAAACTTATGCAGCGGGTGGGCATTTCATAAAAGCCCACCCCAAAGTTGGGTTCCGAAACGGGAGCTCCGTCCGTGGAGTCCCGTCGCTCTCGACCGCTGGATCGAGCAGGCATGTGGGCCCATGCGGGTCCTCCGTTTTGATGTTGTAGAGGAGGGCTCCCCGATGGAACTTTTGATCCGGGCCCTATATAATTGGATGGCCCACCCCAGCCCAATAGTGATTCCGCGCTGCTTCCATTTGAACGTGAATTAGGTTTAGGACTCATGCCACCCAAGCTTCATGACACTCTCATGCCACCCAAGCTTCATGACACTCTCATGTGCAATGTCGGAACAAAGACCAGAAGAAAAAAAAAACATATATAATTAGTTGCACCTCTCCACCTGCATGTCAAAGAAAGCTAGTCTTCCTTTCACATTGCCTAACATTGTACTTTGTCCTTAAAGAGCAATGGCCACTCCAATCATTTTCATGTTCTTTCTCGCCCACTTGATGGATCTCTCTGGCCACTTGTTCCTCAAAATTCACAGGAACCTAATCTAAACCGTGGTCTTAGTGAAAAATGCAGACTTAGACAGGACTATCAAAAGTTTGAAGTAATTTTGGTCTACGCTTAGGCCTCATTTGGTTCGCGGAATGGAAGGAAAATAAAATTAATTTTTTGACTTTTTTTTTTCCTTTGGAGAATTATAATTTTCATTTATTTTTATTTCTGATGTTTGGAAATACCAAAGAATTCGAAAAGAAAAATGAATACTTTAATGTGGGAAATTGATTTATTACTTGAATGGATGGAATCACTTTTCCTCATATTTTTTCTTTCATTGGGAATTACTTTCCTTTCCTCCTCAATTCCTTTAGCACACAAATATAGGAAAGTAATCACTTTCTTTTTTCAACCCGATGATTCCGCCAACCAAACGGGACCTTAATCAAAAAATACATGTTTGGCTGATCCACGATTACTAGTGATTCCAGATTCATACAGACTTGGTTGCAGTCCACAACTCTTACGGATGTCTCTTTCACTTGATTAATCTATTTTCTCGGTAACTTTCTAATTTCAAGTTTTGTAACGCATTCTTAACTTTCTAGACTTCTCCCTACTGTGAAGCTCCTTTGGCTTGTAAAGATCGATGCCCTATGATTTTCTTTCAAAATTAGGGATCAGATGCATCATGAAAACTAGTATGTGTGAAGTACACATTGTAAAATGCATATGACATATATTGACACTAGTTATCTTCTCTCCTACCTCGGTACTCAGGGCCAACTCCAACCTTTTGTAAATCACGCTGGAGCTGAAAGATTGTCCTAAGCAAAAGGGGTTGTCCAAACCCAAAGTCTTGTCCGATAGTCCTTGATAATTCAATTTTTTAAAATATCTTTAATAATATTTCGTGTCATATTTTTAGTCTTTCGATATACCTCCTATCCTTTAATCGCAACCCTTATGTTTCGACGATAAACACTATTTTGCTTAATTACATGGATAAAACCAGAGTCTATGAATTGAATTAATCACTTTGTATCAGAAAAATAATATAAGATGAGAGAGCATTTAATATGACATTGTTCCTAAATATATAAATGATAAATCCAGTTTAGAAATTAAAGTTTACAGTTGAATACTTTTCATGATCACATCTGGACCAGCTATAGCTGAGGATACATATGTATAATACTTTCCTGTTGACCTTCAGAATGATAGATACATATATGAATCAGCATGACAGCATCTACATATTATTAGTGTCAAAGAACATAATGTCTCGTGGACAATTAGTTAGGTAGATGGCACATATCAGAAGCAGGCATGCGTGAATTAACAAACTATGTTGATTGCTAGCTTGACTTCCTACTGATCATTCAACTAAACAAATACGTACAAGCTGGCCAGGCCTGCACTGTTTCATCACCCCAGCTCACATGAAGCTTTCGTCAGCGATCGACTCGTTTTTCTTTAATAACAACCATCAGCGTCTCGCACAATATATATATATATATATATATATATTATATATATATATATATATATATATATATATATATATATATATATATATATATATATTTTTTTTTTTTGAGAGAGATAGGCGCAAAATGCCTTAGCCTATACAAGTAAGCGCACCTAGTGCGAAAACGGACCCAAAACAAAGAGTGAAATAAAAGAGGATGCTCACAAAAAGGTAAAAGACCGAGCATCCGAAAATGGGCGGGCCAAGCAAGATCCAAAAGGACCCGCTGCCCGTCTCTGTCATCAGTCCAGGTCGGCCCAAAACTGGTTCGAAGTGTGAGTGCAGCTTCTCCTTCTCTTGAATATTTGACGAACCACCTCTCTGTACAATTGCTGTAGCGGTAATTGGCGACCTTCGTATCTGAATTTGTTCCTGTTTTTCCATAAAACCCAAAAAGCGGCGGCAGCGACGATCTGATGCCCGTGAGAAGTGTTCCATCTGGCCAGCAGATCGTTGATGCCCCCGTTCGTGGGGGCCAAATTGTGCCTGTGGTGAAGGTGATTCCAAATGTACGAGGCAGTATCTCCAAATGATAGGACGTGATCGGCGGATTCCTGTTGAGGATCAACACAGCAGTGACATTTGGACGCCAGACTGGAGCCGAAGGATATGACGACATCGTCCGTGGGGAGTTTCCGACGCGCCGCACGCCAGATGAGAATCGACCATTTCACTGGAATGCACGCGTTCCAGAACTTGGCGGAAGGGGAGGTCGTGACCTCGCGTCCTCTGATGATGGCTCTGGCAGAAGCAAGGGTGAAGACGCCACCCGGATTGGGGGCCCAACTGAGCACATCCACCGCTTCATTGATCTTCAAATGAGAGGCAGCCAGGCTCGCCAAGGCCGCCGGACCTAGCCAATCCTGAACCTTGGCCCAATCCCATCCAGAAGCGACCTCATCCCATAAGTCACGGATCTCGCACTGCATTGGAGTAATAGCGTTGGGCCTGATGATGTCGGCCCCCAACCATCGTTCCTTGCAGGCCTGCGAACGCCCATTGCCCAGGGTCAAACGAAAGTGAGGTTCCGCAATGTTTCGGCCCCGGATGATGCGTCGCCACGACGCGGAGGATCTGTTGTTTGCCGGCGCCTCAGATAAGTGACATAATCTGGAATACCTCGCTCGCATGAACCTGGTCCAGATCGAGTCCTCAGAGCGGATTTTCCACCACAATTTGGCCGAAAGAGCGTCGACTATGTGGGCCAGCCTGCTGAATCCCAGCCCTCCTTCAGCGGTAGGTTTAGCCATTGTATCCCAACTGGCCCAGTGATACATGTTCTTCTCCTCGAGATGTCCCCAAAAGAACTTAGCAAGAATGGATTCAATAGAATTCAGCACTTTGTTGGGGGGGGAGCACACCGCTAGGGTGTAAATGGGGATGGAGGAAAGAACGTGCTTAATGAGCATAAGCTTCCCCCCTGGGGAAAGGGAGGCGTTATGCCAGCCCGCAATTTTCTGACGAATCTTACCCACCATGTGATCAAAGATCCCAGAGTTGGCTCTGCCATACACCAACGGGCAGCCTAAGTAGAGGAAAGGGAGATAAGCTGTGGAGAAGGAAGTCAGGGAGGACAGCAACGCCGAGTGAGTTCTATCAGCTTTGTGATGCGTATAGATGACGCTCTTGCTATTGTTGATTTTTTGGCCGGAGCAGCGAGTATAATTGGCAAGAGTTCTAATCACCACCTCAATGGTCCCAATAGCGCCGACGGAGAAAATAAGGATGTCGTCCGCGTACGCGAGATGGGTTAGGAGAGGGCACCCTGTCGTTGTGTGAAAGTGCTGGAACCCAGGAGTTCGCGGCATAATGTTGAGATTTCTGCTCAGAGCTTCCGCCGTGATGATGAAAATGGTGGCGGAGAGGGGGTCTCCCTGCCTGACCCCGCGAGTAGCTCTGAAGAAACCGTGAGGTTGACCGTTGATGACGGTGGAGAACCAGGAGTTGTTGATGGATCTGAAGATGAGGTCGATAACTGGTTCAGAAAAACCAAAGGCTCTGAACACCCAGATCATGAACTGCCAGTCAAGACGATCGTAAGCTTTTTCCATGTCCAGTTTGATGGCAACATTCCCCCCCCCCTAGACGGAAATTTCATACATGTGATCATCTCTTGGGCAAGAAGGATATTATCCGTGATGTTGCGACCTTTGACGAACCCGCTTTGTTCTTCGGAAATAATTCTGGGGAGAATGTCCGACATTCTGGAAGCAATGATTTTGGAGATAATTTTGTTGGTGAAGGTGCAGAGGCTGATCGGTCTGAAGTCTTTGAAGGAGTCCGGGTTGGCTTTCTTGGGAATGAGGATAATGTGAGCGGAGGATATAGATTTCGGATACGTTGCACCTTGGAAAAATGCGGAAGTGGCCTCTCCAAGGTCCGACTTAATGATATCCCAGCAAGTACGGAAGAACACCCCGTTGAATCCATCCGGACCCGGGGCGCTGTTAGCATTAATGGACCACACAGCGGTCTTAATCTCGTCGACAGAGGGGGGAGTGCAAAGGCCAACATTGTCTCTGTCGCAAATCAGGGAGGGGATCTCTGCCAAGAAACCGTCATCTTTAACCACGGCCTCTTTAGCAAATATGTTGGAAAAGTAATTCGTGGCGGCCATCCGAATGTTCTCCTGATCGTCCAGCAGAAGACCGTTATCATCGCGGATGCGATGAATCTTCAGAGCGCTTCTCCGACCTTTGACGCATTTGTGGAAGAAGGCAGAATTCTTGTCCTCTTCTAAGTCCCAGGTTAATCTAGCCTTTTGTTTCCAGAATTCAGTTTCAACCCTGATTCTGGACTTAAGAATGGCCTTGGCTAGGTTGAGAGAAGCGCGATTCTCCTGGGACCCGAAAAGGGTGAAGTCGATCTCCGCGCGGGTGACATCGTCTTCAGCATCCTTAATAGCCTGAAAAATGTCACCGAACGCAATTTTGCTCCAGGCCGTGAGGGCCCTTCTAGTAGCTTTCAGTTTGGAAGCCATTCTGACCAGAGGTTCCGGGTGATTGACCGAAGCCCACGCCTCCTCCACGATGTGCATGAATTGGGGGTGGTGACACCAGAAGTCCAGGAAGCGGAAGGATTTTTGGATGCGGTTATGAGAGGTGTTCATCTCAAGAAGGAGGAGGGAATGGTCGGATTCAGTGGAGTTCAGATGCGACAGATTGCTAGCCAAGCCCAAATCCGACCAACGGTCGTTAACCATTGCGCGATCAAGGCGAGAGTATTGCCTACGCAAACCTTCTTGCATGTTGCACCAAGTGAACTGATTGCCGTGGAATGGGATGGCGGTAAGGTGGGCGGTTAAAGCAAAATTATTGAAGTCCTCCATGGCCGAATGAGGGGGGTCACGCCCCGCCGATTTCTCTTCTCTGCAAGAAACCGTGTTAAAATCTCCGATGCACAGCCAAGGCAAATCATCGTGAGGAAGGGAGGGTCCCGACAAAAGCTCCCAAAGAACTTTACGCTCCGGGATGCTGCCGCTCCCATGAATGGCCGAAAGAAGGATGCGGGACTTGAAGGTGGGGTGTTCGACCCAACAGGAGAGGGCTTGGGGGGAGTCGTTAATAATGCCGAAGCGAAAGTCAGCGGCGAAGAAGATCCAAATGTCGTGACATCCGGAGATGGCGGTGGGGAAACCCAGCTTGAGTTGAATTTGTTTCATTCTTTTGTGTTGTATTTTTGGTTCGATAATGACAAGCAGATCAATCCGATGGACTTTGGTGAGGCTGCTTATCCGATTCATGGTCTGTTTGTTCCCAATGCCTCGAACATTCCAAGAAAGAATGTTAGGCATTACGGGATGGGGTAGTGGTGGATTGCAGCTTTGCGGCGGATCTCGTGGTCATCACCGTATGCTGCCTTTGTTTCTTGGATTTCTTCTTATGTTTTTTGAGAGGATTGCTTCCTGGGCTGGGGCAGACGGGTTCGAGATACCTTTCAGAACTCGGGTTTACTCTAGCGCCTGCCAGGAGGGAGATGTCAGAGTCTTCACATTCCGCCAGGGCGCAAAGCGGATTGTCCCGATCGAGGAACCCCGCTTGCTGCGCCTGCCAAAATCTTCCTGAGAGAGGGGAGAACGGGGGAGGAGGAACGGTGTCCGATCGCAGGGGGTAAGCTGGGGAGTCAGTGGACGAGGCCCCGACAACCGCGTCGATGAAGTGCGATCTGAGGACTGCCGAAGACTGGACTCCAGAAGTAGCAGCTGAGGCTTTGGGGGGGGGAGCGGTGGAGAGATGGGTGACTGGGGTGTTTTGGCGGGTGGCGATGTCAGGTGGGGTGTTAGGGAGGCCACCGAGGATGGGTGACTCCGGAGAGCAGTCATCCGGATCGAAGTTGAGAGCTTCAAAGGAGTTATGAAGAGCGATGGCAAGTGAGGGGGATTGGGGGTTAGAGGAGGGGTCAGTGTCCTGCAGCTCTGGAGCGACAACAGCCGATTCTGAGACCGATGCTCCGCAGGAATTGAGTATTGTGATAGCGAGAGAGGGTGGAGGTGCGGATATATCAGCGGAATGAGTTTGTGAACTCTGTGCGGGAGGAGCGAGATTGTGATGTATCCGCGTTGTCTGGCGGGGTGATGTGGCCTCAACAGGGCCTCCCGCTTTCCTGGTGACAGGTTTCTTGAGTTCAGGGTGAGCGCGGAAGCAGTGATGTAGAGAGTGTCCGCTCATCTGGCAGTGTTGGCAGAAAATAATGCTGTTGTCGTAAATCAGCGCTTGCCTGAATGATTTGTCTCCGAGTTCTAACTCTATCTCTGAGGGTGGTTCGATAGCAAGGTCCAGCTCTACGCAAATCTTAGCATAGTTACATTTGGAGAGATTTCTCGTTTCTTCTGCGATGGCGACAAGAACCCCGATAGAGCTGGCGATCCTTTTGAGGGCCGCAGCAGGGAAGCACACAAGGGGGAGATTGGGAAGGGTGATCCATGAGGTGGTGATGGTCGAGTCGATCTTTGGGTTAAAATCCGGAGACCATTTTACTATTTTGGCTAACTGCTTGTCAATTCTGGTCGTCCCTTTCGCCCACACTTGGCTGTAGTACTGGTCTGAGGAAAGATGAAGGAACAGGTGTTTGGGGTCCAGCGGAGCTATCCGATAGGTCGCTGAGAGCCCCCATCTGGAGATGACCTCCCGGACAATTGATAGTTTGGGACAACCGGATCCGAACTTGAGCACCAGCGTTCTGATGAAGGGGAAAGAGAGGGAGCGGATCTCCTCGCAGGAGAAAGGGACCCTAATAGGGTATCCGTCAAGCGGGGGCGTCAGATATACGTCTGGCAGGACCACCTCAGCGGCCGGGAGAGGATCAGACCGAAGACGATCAGGCCTAAGAAAGCCCCCCTTAGAAAGATATAAAATATATATATATATATATATATATATATATATATATATATATATATATATATATATATATATATATATATATATGGGAGCGGATCAAAAGCCCCCCTTAGAAAGCCCCCCTCACTCTAATTCGTAATATTAATGTTAATATTAATGTTAATGTTAATATTAATGTTAATATTAATTTTAATGTTAATATTAATTTTTTTTAAACTTTTTTTATATTAATGTTAATGTTATTGTTAATATTAATGTTAATGTTAATATTAATGTTAATGTTAATTTTAATGTTAAGTTTAATATTAATTTTAATATTTAATGTTAATATTAACATTAATATTAATATTAACATTAATATTAACATTAAATTACGGATTAGAGTGAGGGGGGTTTTTGGAGGACTTTCTAAGGGGGGCTTTTGATCCGCTTCCCATATATATATATATATATATATATATATATATATATATATATATATATATATATATATATATATATATATATATATATATATATATTTGGCCACCCTATGGTGGCGGGATGTTTTTGGGTTTGAAATTTTTTCAAAACTTCTTCCGTTTGCTCCTATTTCGTCAATTTTTTTAAAGTTTCTTTAATAACAACCATCAGTGTCACTTCCCAGAATACGTATTTTAACCCATGTACTATTATAGGATGTATTTATTCGTCATGTACTGCTCTGTATTTAAATTCCTTTAAATTTATGTTAATTTATCTCCTGCAATTATTTTTCTGCATTTACTTTCTGTATTTTTTCTCTGCTTTTACTTTGCTTTTTGGGTTCGGCCTAGATTGGTTTGTTTTTGGTTTTTTTGGTTCATCATGAACCAAACCTCCACCTACCACCACCCCTTCGATTTAAAGCCCATCCCCTTTCTCTCTCTTCATTACTTCACCATTACTCTTCTTCTTTCTCATAACTCTTTCACCAACCTAGGAGAACTAGGCAAGTGCCAAACTTGCTTCTTGATGGATCCCCATTTTTATTGTTCCATCATCTTCCTTATTTGGTTCTAAGTTTCTTTAGTACTTGGCATTTTCGATTTCCATGGCTTCTTTATTGTAGATCTAAGTTTGTTGCATTTTCAAGTTTCTTAGGTTTTGATCTAGTAAACTTTGTTATCTTCAAGTTTTGATGGTTCCATGTTGTAGAGAATTTCGTTCTACCCCATTTTGACCTATGGAAGTTCAGATTTGGGCTTAGAATGAAGGGATTAGAGAGCTTGGAAGCAATGGTTTCTAAGGTTCTGTCCTTAGGAATTCGGAGAAGAAGAACAGTTCTGGCCACATGACAAAGCTTGACCGCTTGAGTCTTCATGCGGCAAGTCCCCTGGCCGCATAGGGCATGGGCATTCCAGCCGCATGAGTTCATTCGTTTGAGCCGCATGAGACTGATTCCAATCCCAGCCGCATGGGCTTAGTCAGCCGCATGAGTTCTTAGCTAGCCGCATATGCATTCGGTCCCGCAGCCGCATGGCGCTGCATGACCTCTCAGCCGCATATAGGATTGCACTTAGCCGCATGAAATTAGTTTTTCTTAGCCGCATATAGGCTTGTCCCATGTTCAGCCGCATGGGCGCATGTCATTTCGAGCCGCATAGGGTTTGCTATCCCCTAGTCGCATGGAATTTCCTTTGGCCGCATGGTCGCATGATTAACCGTAGCCGCATGAGACTGCAACCCTTTTCAGTCGCATGGCTTGGGCATTGCTGAGCCGCATGGGACTATTTCAACCCCGGCCGCTTAGGCGCGTGTGGTCCTAGCCGCATGGGCGCATGTTGTCCCGGCCGCATGAATTTAAGCTTCCTTAGCCGCATGATTTTCAGGTCGCATGAACTCTGATTTTAAAGCCTTCTGGCTGATCCTTGTTCCAGATTGACGTTGATTGACATTGATTGACCTGGATTAATTACCTTGGCTTTTATTTACATTAATTATTGTCGTGACATTATATTATGATAGTTGGTTATCTCGATTAAAAATTGATCATGTATTCCTAGTTGGAACTAAGAGGCTGGCTAGTCGTCTTATTAATTAAGAACTATTGTAAACGACTGGCTAATCTCGAGTATTGGCATAAAGGCGCATGCAGGTTTCAAATTATTTATTTAATTATTTATTTATTCTACAAAAAGTAGCATATGTACTTTATGGTCAAGGCATGATTATTCCGTGGTTAATTTTGATTGTTGTATTACGCTATGTAAGACCTACAACCTAACCGCATTGGTATTGTTGTAGAATTGCATATCGTACCCCGTACGAAAGTACTCATTTGAATGACCATGATCAACGGCATGGGATTTCGCTTAACATAGAGGCTATTAAGTTAAGTAAAATAATGATTTCATGGAGAGAACGGATTCCCGAGTTCTTACATGGCAGCCCTCTTGGGACTAGTAGTGCCCGACAGGCCGGCTGGTCCCCACAGATACTGCAAATCTGCCACACGGGCAGGAAGCGATATCTGGTTATATTATCTATTGTATATTGTATATTGATGACGGGCGTCCCGTTGGGACTCGTCTAATTCATGATTGGCGCAATTGATTGACTGGGTAAACTAGCCTTGCTTGCACATCGTAAGAACTGAGGAATCCTTTATTGCATATATCCAGGATAACTTGGAAATCACAGTAGCAAGTCGTAGTAGTTGAATGGCCGTTTAAATTGATTTATTTGTGTACTGTATCTACTCTGTTACCTAACTGAGATGGTCAGAATGTCAGGACATGACGGGCCAACTTATGTCCTTGTTTGGTTGGGAGGTTGGTTCGAAGTGTCGTGATATTATGTGAATCCCACTGGCAAGAAGAGATCTATTATTATATTCTTTTATTTACTGGTTTCATCCTTCATTTCGTGCTTCCTTGCGGTACTTGCTATTAGAGGTCTAACCTCTCTGGTTTTGCATGGCCAGATTTAGAGCCAGTCCCCGAGGATCCAGCTTACTTCTACCTCCAAGATGGTCAACACTAGATGGATGATCGCAGGAGGACTCGAGTGGGTTCCTTACTTCCCCGCTCGTTTTGTTAAATACTTTATACTTTGTCGTTTGGCACCGACATGTTAGTCGGATTGTCTTGTACCTACTTTTGCATAATTGTAACTAAGTCAGACTGCAGCTGATAACAATTGTGTATACGTTGCTATATCATCTGGCTATGTTTAGTAAACCCAGATATCAAAAACATTTTGACCAAGCGTTTGGGACGCCTTACTGCTTTACGTTATATGTTCTCTATTACTGTTTCTTGTTTGAATGATTGAGACAATAGATGTGAAGTGACCATAGCGAGACTTTCATGTAGTATGCACCCCCTTGTCTTTTAGACAGCATTGATCGTATTATACGGTATTCATCTACCCGTAATACGTAGCTGGCTGAGTCATTCTCCCGTTCTCCAGTATTCTGGTTCTGGGACGTGACAATCAGCATCTTGCACAATCATATATATATATATATATATATATGAATTCGGATCAAATGCTTCGCTGCGGAAGCCTCGCCGAAGCACTGTCCCTCCTGCCCCATCGGATTGGGGAGGGGTCCGCTCGATCCAACGGTCGAGAGACGAACCAGACTTCCGCGGGACTTCCGATCCAGACCATATATATATATATATATATATATATATATATATATATATATATATAAAATATATATATATATATATATATATATACACTAGCATATGGGCACGTGCCTTACACGTATTTTAATATTTCTTAATTAGTTTAGGAAGACTCTTTAGGAAGACTAAAGGGTAGTCTTCATAATTACTAAGTTGTCCTTATTAAAATTAATGAACTATTTTTAATTAGTATAAGTATGTAAGGGTATTTTCGGAATTTAAAAGTTTCACCATCTAAGTTTTCCTATTATATAGTAGAATAGATTAGTATAAGTATGTAAGGGTATTTTCAAAATTTAAAAGTTTCACCATCTAAGTTTTCTAATTATATAGTAGAATAGATATATAATAATAATAATAATAATAATAATAATAATAATAATAATAATAATAATAATAATAATAATAATAATAATAATAATAATATAATAATAATAATAATAATGCTCTAAAAAAATGCTCCCCTCTCCCCCCCTTCTTCCCCCGGACCCTCTCCCCCCTTCCTTGTCGCATCCATGTCCCCTTCCCCCCGCCTCGCCGCCTCCGTGCCGATTGAGGGCCACCGGAGACCCAGCTCTTCATCCCCGGCTCGACGCGCGATCCTCGTTAGTCGCCAACCGCAGGAGGAGTCGGGGCACCCGTCACCCCTATCTACCTCGTCTGAGAACGTCGAGGCAGCTCCCCCCCGGCGTCCTCCACTTCCATCCTACCCTCCCTCGAATGGACGGAAGACCAGCTCGCTCTCCTAGGCCGCTGGTGGGTCCGTTCTCTCTCGATCGTAGCCCCTAGGTCGGCGTCGTCGCTCGCCCGTACCCTTCCTCTCCCAGCCTGCTCTAACCTCTCTCGAGGCCCAGTCATCACCCCCTGCCAATGTGGGTCGGTCCCCCTCCCCTCTTCGGTCCACAGCGAGCCGGCGTCTATTAGCTCAGTCGCTGCGTCGGGATCTTTGGCCAGACGGACCAGCCTCCCCCTCCCTCCTCGGTAGGCGCGGCAGGCCTCGCGCCTGGTGTCGGCCGGTTGCGTTGTTCAGCCGGTTGCAGCCTTCCCTTCTGCTGGATCTGGCCTCCAGCTGTCCGGGTGTGGGCTCCCACTCGTTAGCTCCTGTCATGTCCCTACTGCAAGTCTTCCCCCATCGGGAGACGTGCCGCGCCAGGCGCATGGCGTTGGGTCCGAGGCTTTACAGCCAACCGCTAGAGTAGGTCCACCTGCTCTGCTATCATGCCGCGGTCAAAGAGGGCAGGCCCCCTCCCTTTTTTCCTGCCACTCGGAGGCCCACGTGGCCAGGGTCCCACCTCAGCGCCCCTTGGCGCAAGTGGTAGGTTGCGCCTTCTCCTTGGCGCAATCGGTGGGTGCAGCGAGTCTCCTGTCTGTCGTGAGACCCGAGGAACCCTTGCCCCCTGCTCTGTCCAGTGATGGCGCAGTTGGGCTTTTGCCCTGGCGCGATTCAGCGTTCCACGATATTGGCTTGAGGACCGAGGCTCCCTTGCCCCCGGATAAGTCCAACACTGGCACAGTTGGGCTTTTGCCCTGGCTCGGATCACAAGGGCCTGTCCCCTCCGCCCCCTTCGGTCCTGCCGAGGGTCACGTGGGTAGGCTCACTTCGCTGAGCTCATTGCTGCCCGCCTCTGGGTGTGCGTGCAACTTGGCGCATGTAGTGGGTTGCGCGAGTCTCGTGGCGCAATCCACTTCGATTTGTCCTCTGCCGCTTGTTGAGGTCTGCGCTCGCCCAGTGGCACCCGTTGCGGGGTACGCTGTGCCACTCCCGCATAGGGCTGCCATTCTTTCCTCAGCCGTGCCTCTGGCGCAACCTGTTCTTGGCTTAGGCCCTCTACGCCATCCATTCATCTCGACTTCCTGCTCCCCCTCCCCCGACTCAAACGACGTCCGGATCTGCTCTGGTTCTCCTCCACCACTTGAGCGCGGGCACCGCAAGACTCCTGACAGGATGACGGGCGGCTATCACTTGGCGCAACCTACTGTTTGTGCCCCATGCCCACCTCTAGGGGCATCAGGGACTCTCGTGACGGGAGTTACCCCCTCCATCCTTGGGCCCACATACCCCCCGTCATCCAACCCCTCTTCCTTTCAGCTGCCGGAGGATACCCTTATGACTGAGGGATTGCCGACCTTCCTCTCCCCTGCGCACCCCAGTGGTCTTCCCTCCCCCGCCGTTCCCGGGCAATCCCCCACAATCGACATTCACCGTTCATCGACCCCAATCGGCAGCACCCCCTACTCAGGCATCCCCAGGGCGGTGGTCCCTCCCCGTAAGCCCTCTTTCGCCGAGGCTCTCCGGCCAGATCGTGGGAAGCAATTTTCCCCTCCGATGGTAGAGATCCTGCTTCCGGACGTTGCATTCCCGCCACCCATTGACGGCTACCCCATCCGTGTCCCCTTCGCCGCGATGGAAATCTCTTCCCTATCCTCCTCCTTCCAGAAGATATTTGTCCTCAAATTCGGCTCCGGATGCCCCAAAATCACCATTGTCATGGAAGCTGTCGCAAGGTGGGGCCTCTCCTCAGCGTACCGAGTAGCTCCGTTTGACCCCAAGCACATGTTCCTCTACCTTTCATCCGAACCAGACTACTCCATAGTCCGGGCCAAAGGGACTTGCAGAATCGGCACACAGACCGTGAAAATCGTCAAATGGTCGCCTAACTTCAACCCCAAGGTTGATTCGACAATCATATCCACATGGATCACCCTCCCCAACCTTTCATTGGTCTGCTTCCCTGCGGCAACCCTCAAGCGGATAGCCAGCTCCTTTGGGACCCTTGTAGCGATCCCGCGCAGAAGAAACTCACAACCTCTCCAAATGCAATTACGCGAAGATATGTGTGGAGTTAGATCTCGCGAATGACCCTCCCAAAAGTATAAAGATCGAGCTCGGAGATCGAACACACAGCCAACCGCTGGTATACGACAACAAAGTCATCTTTTGTAAGCATTGCCAGATGAGCGGTTACTCTATAATGCACTGCTTCCGGGCCCACCAAGAGCTGAAAAAGTCGAGCCCGCGCATCCCGCGAGCTTCGGAGGCTCAACGTAATCCTGACACCGATAATCTATCACGCCCCAGTTCCGGAATACGGGGACGTACACGGTCAGCTACACCGTATAAGGTACGAATACGCTATACGGTGATGACGGCTGTCCAGTCTGGTTGGGTATCCTAGCATACAATCAATCTATGGCCTAAATCCGATCTCATATCCACAAGCAAATCATAATGAATCAACATCAAGAGAGATAATCATATGGTAAGCAGGGAATACTCATATGAAAATCAGGAATCTACAATACAGAATAATAATGTAGACAAGTATACCTTCCCACAGTTCCTAGCATGGTCTGGAACTGAAGCACACCCTCCAAGTCAAGTCTAGAAGATCCACCGGGTCGGTCTCAGACAATCTGGGAACAATCCAGGGTTGGTCAGGCCAACCGCAGCAAGTACCAGAAAGGAAGGCTCAAGGTCGGGCGAAGAAAACCAGCAGGATAAAATATGACAAGAATAACATCTAAAAACAGTAAATAAAGGTAAGGGATCGTGCGGTACCAACGCACGATAACAATCCACAAGTATAGTGAAGCTAACACAATCACAACCTCCCTAACATCCACTAACACCTGCATTGCCAGCTGGAATCAATATCAGCTGGCTAGCAGGCAACAAGCCAAACAATACAGAAGGACAAGCGGCCACACAATGCCTACGGCTTGCTATTATTAGCTAACTAGGGTTATCACAGGCCTAATTACTAACAAGATGCAATGAGACTTCAAAGTCCAGCTCCTGCTTGCTACTACCCGAATGGCCCCAGCAAAAGAAAAAGATAGATATAGCAGGCACACTGCAGTAAGATACATGTGCCCTAAAGAAGTGCCACACTCGACGGAGGGCTGGGATTGCGCTCATCTCGACGGATAGCAACAATCCCTAGTATATATAGATACATAGGGCCGAGGCCAGACAAGCAACAGGTCACTGGGAAGTCCCCATGAACTACATAATTAATCTAGTTATTAGCCTAGTCGGTTTCATTGTGGATCCCTGACCGTGGTACTCAGGGATCCATGTCCTAGACATGATGCAAGACAAGACTGGACTGGTGGCTTATACAAGCACAATCAAGAGAAATCAACAACGGTGTCAAGACGGGGTCATGCCTAACAAGTCAGGACTGGCTGTCGCAACAGCGGTCAAGAGTAAACATGTCATGTCAAGAGTACTAGTCAGGAGTGCGCCACCACGGGCCACTATCAAGAATCAAGAGTATACATGCCAGGTTTACTGTCAAATCCAGAGTGCTAGTCAGGAGTGCACCTCTACGGCCCACTATCAAGAATCAAGACAGGTCCAGGTCATCGTGTAATACCAGGAACAAGGTCAAACCTATCAGTCACAAGAAGTCACATGCCCAAATCGTGACATGGACATCAAGTCGGGTACAAAATCAGAACCTCTACCATAATCACATCTCAAGAATATATGGGAGCCTAGAACTCCAATCATCCCGTCTGTCTATCCACCAGATCAATCTATCAAGAGTCACCCTTCTACGATGGATTCAATATCATGACAGGAAGGTCAATAACCAAATATCCAAGCTAATCAATATAAGCAATGCTAGGCCCTCTGGCTCACAAGAATCCTCCAAGGCAATGATCACAAGCCACTAGAAAACGAGCCCCTCTAACTACCAAGACATAGCAATCAAACCAGGTTTCCCCAACTACCGGAATACACAAAGGTACCAGGTTTTGGGCATTTGGGAAGTCGAGTAAAAAATCATATAATAATACCCTCAATATACTCCTCGTTCCACAAAATATCCGAAATCACCAAAATCCAAGAATCCACATAGATCCACCGAGTCAATATCCCGAGATCGTACTCTCCATAATACTCAATCCTCAGTCATATCCACAAGTCACAACTCCCAATACATAGGACAACTGTCAGCTCTATCTGACTAGACTAGGACAACCCCTAGGATGAAGGGTCAGGGGACAAGAGTCTGGTAATAAATATCGCCGGAAGTGGCAAGGATTACACGGACCGCTCTGGAGCAAATCCACAACCCTTAAACCAAACAAGGACCAGGGTTGCAGACCGTCTCCCGAGTGGAACCGCTCTCCTTACGCTATCCGACGAACAAGACAGATCAGGAGCTAGGCGACTGATCTAGTCTAGAGTCTACCTAGCAAGCAATGGGATCAGGTATACTATACCAAGGTGAACATGCACGAGCCCAGTCCAGCAAACCAAAGGAATGGTTCTGTCCAGTCCTTCGAAACAAATTCCCGATCGGGAATTTTGGAAGAATTCGGCAGAGTCTCCTCTGTATTCTGGACAGGAGCTCCCAGCAAATTGGGGCTAAAACCACTCGGCGCAACCCGCCGTAGAATCGCAGAATCGCAGAATCGCAGGCTGAGAACACTAAGTCTCAGCTACCAGCAGCACTAAGATGCGTACTGGGAACAAGTCGATAGCCGAGAACACTAAGTCTCGGCCTCCAGCAGCACTACGATGCGTACTGGAAAATCAATCGAACCCGAGACCACTAAGTCCCGGCCTCCAGCAGCGCTACAATGCGTACTGGGCGCCAAGCCAACATGCATAATAATAAAATAACCACCTCGCAGGGCGCATCACAGCACATGCTCGTAATTCTAACCCAAGCACAATCACAGCCACAAGAATAGTTCGCCAAGCCGTTACCCGACCGCGAGTCGAACACGGGGCATACAGGGACAATCCATACATGTAAGTCGTGCTCGTGTCCTCGGAGGTGTGGATGACCCATCCAAGTTGTCCGATACGGTCTATCCCGGTATCGGACCAAGCTATCCTAAGTTATCATCATGGCAGATCTACTACTAGGCTACACTAATCATGGTTATAAAATTTACAAGTACAAATTAATTAAATGAAATAAAATCCAGGAGAGAGGGCAAGAGCCGTCGATGAGCAAGGAATACTTGCCTAGAGGGCTCGGCTAGGTAAGCAAGTCTTCGGCAGTCGCGATCCAAGCTAGCACGCCAATCGAGATCCTCAGAACACACAATAAATAATCATCAGCACCAAATAATAAAATAATAGAATAATCACAAGAGATGGCAGAAGGCTATACCGTACGGGTCCCGCAAGCAGCACATGAATCTGGTACGGAAACCGAGGCATGCGGACCGATACGGGCACGCAAATCGAGACGTGCATGTATATCGAGACGCGTACGAGAATCGAGAGAATACGAATATCGAGACGAACGAGAAACATAAACGTGCACGTAAATTGAGACGTGCACGTAAATCGAGATGACCCAAGGTCCAAGGAGCACGTAAATCGATGCGGCACACAAATCGATGTGTGCACGCAAATCGAAAAGGTGCAGAGTTCAATGCGGCACACAACCGAGGCGGCACACAAATCGGTGCGTGCACGCAAACCGAGGCAACACAAGATATAATGTGACACGTAAATCGATACGACATGTAAATTGGTACGTGCACACAAATCGAGATGGTACGGGTCACGAGGTAGGCACAAAGGCCAAGACACGAGGATCGAGACAACGCACCAACCGAGGTGGCCCGTTGCCCGAGGCAGCGTGAGGCTCGAGGCGTTTCGCTGCCCAAGGCAGCGCGTGGATTGGGGTGCACGAAAACTGGGACAGCACACAAATCGAGGCACACATCCCGAGAAGCACGAGAAACGAGGGATCACGCGAATCGAGATAGCACGCAACCCAAGCAGCGCTGGGCCCATAGCGTCCCGCTGCTCGAGGCGTGCACGGAGCTCGAAGCACGCAACCCAAGGAGAGGCACGGAGCACGAGGGCTCACTGCCCGAGAAGCACGCAGGCCGAGAGGGCTCGCTGCTGGAGCGGCGCGGGGCCCAAGGGCGTCCCGCCGTTCGAGGCAACGTTGTCCACGTGCGCGGCGGCTGCTCGCCGGAGAGAAGAGAAGAGGAAGGGGCGGAGGAGCTGGAAAGAGAGGGGAGCGGTTACCAGCGAGGTGACGGCGGCGACGCCCAAGTCACGGCGGCGCTGGAGGCGACCCGCGGGGGCGCGACGCCCTGGGTGGCCGGAGGAGATGGAAATGACGGCGATGGTGGAGGGGGCCGGAGGCCGCGGAGGAGATGGTGGTGAGGGCGGTGCTGGCGGGGGCGGCCGCAGCGGAGGCCGGAGGGGGCGACGATGATGATGATGGTCGTGGAAGTGGTGGTGGTGCTGGTGGGTGATGGAGGAGGCGCTCGTGGTGAAGGCGGCGGAGGAGGCCGGCCGTGGGGATGACAGCGACGACGGCGATGATGGTGGAGGAGATGACGATAATGGTGGTGTTGGCGGGGAAGGTGGTCGGAAGGGCTGGGCCAGGGAAGAGCGGGAGAGAGGGAAAGCTCGGGAAGGGGACTGGGAAGAGGGAAGAAGAGTGAGGAAGAGAGAGAGCTGAGAGAGAGAGAGGGGATTTGGGGGGGTTCTCCAGGGAAGAGAGAGAGAGGGGAGATTTCGGGAGAGAGAGAGAGAGAGGGAAAGGTGAGGTAGGAGAGAGGGAGTGGGTGAGTGATGTGAGGGGTGATGTGAGAAGGAGTAGATATTTTGGGAGGGTAGTTTAGGAACAAGAAAATTAATAATAATAATAATAATAATGAGGATAAAATTACCTCCAAGAAAATAATCAAAATTTCAAAAATATCCCAAAAATTAAAATCCTCCAAATAAAATAATACGGTCAAATACGTACTCCAAAATAGGAATATTACATCCTACCCACCTTACAAAAATTTCGTCCTCGAAATTTCAGAATTATCAAAATAGGGTTTTCAAAACTAGTACATATATATCTGCCATGAAAAGCTCTACCCACCTTACAGAAATCAAGTAATATAATAAGAAATGAACAAAATCTCCATATGAAAACATCAAGGAGAACGGTGCATGGCTACATAAATCAACTCGTAAGGTAAATCTAAACAATAAAGCAATCTCGAAAAAGTAAACTCTCGCATGCACGAAATAACCCCATAAATCAAAACAAGTACAAAATATCGAAAACAATGTCTAAAAACATAAAATCCCAGCTACATAAAAATCCTCATAAATCATAAAATACAGGACATCTGTCTCGAACCGATGACCGTAGTTCCTAATATCCGAAAAATGTGTGCCATAGTCATTATTTGCCGCGTCATCCGGAATAGCTGCAAAAGATTCACCAAAACACTGTAATCGAGCGGCTGCAACTTTCGTTACCACGCCGTCAAGGTATACTAGGGTCACCCGGTACTCTCGACAAATATCCAAAATAAATCAAATCCATAACCCAAATATTCAAATCACTAAGATCACAAAATCTCTAACAATGTAATGAGAGTCCTAGAAAACAATCAAAATCCAAAAGCCAGGTGAATCGTAACACATATCGAAAAATATCTTCAATAATAACACATACCGGAATACACAAAGGTACCAGGTTTTAGGCATTTGGGAAGTCGAGTAAAAAATCATATAATAATACCCTCAATATACTCCTCGTTCCACGAAATATCCAAAATCCAAGAATCCACATAGATCTACCGAGTCAATATCTCGAGATCGTACTCTCCATAATACTCAATCCTCAGTCATATCCACAAGTCACAACTCCCAATACATAGGACAACTGTCAGCTCTATCTGACTAGACTAGGACAACCCCTAGGATGAAGGGTCAGGAGACAAGAGTCTGGTAATAAATATCGCCGGAAGTGGCAAGGATTACACGGACCGCTCTGGAGCAAATCCACAACCCTTAAACCAAACAAGGACCAGGGTTGCAGACCGTCTCCCGAGTGGAACCGCTCTCCTTACGCTATCCGACGGACAAGACAGATCAGGAGCTAGGCGACTGATCTAGTCTAGAGTCTACCTAGCAAGCAATGGGATCAGGTATACTATACCAAGGTGAACAGGCACGAGCCCAGTCCAGCAAACCAAAGGAATGGTTCTGTCCAGTCCTTCGAACCAAATTCCCGATCGAGAATTTTAGAAGAATTCGGCAGAGTCTCCTCTGTATTCTGGACAGGAGCTCCCAGCGAATTGGGGCTAAAACCACTCGGCGCAACCCGCCGCAGGATCGCAGAATCGCATGCTGAGAACACTAAGTCTCAGCTACCAGCAGCACTAAGATGCGTACTGGAAACAAGTCGATAGCCGAGAACACTAAGTCTCGGCTTCCAGCAGCACTACGATGCGTACTGGAAAATCAATCGAACCCGAGACCACTAAGTCCCGGCCTCCAGCAGCGCTACAATGCGTACTGGGCGCCATGCCAACATGCATAATAATAAAATAACCGCCTCGCAGGGCGCATCACAGTACATGCTCGTAATTCTAACCCAAGCGCAATCACAGCCACAAGAATAGTTCGCCAAGCCGTTACCCGACCACGAGTCGGACACGGGGCATACAGGGACAATCCATACATGTGAGTCGTGCTCGTGTCCTCGGAGGTGTGGATGACCCATCCGAGTTATCCGATACGGTCTATCTCGATATCGGACCAAGCTATCCTAAGTTATCATCATGGCAGATCTACTACTAGGCTACACTAATCATGGTTATAAAATTTACAAGTACAAATTAATTAAATGAAATAAAATCCAGGAGAGAGGGCAAGAGCCGTCGATGAGCAAGGGATACTAGCCTAGAGGGCTCGGCTAGGTAAGCAAGTCTTCGGCAGTCGCGATCCAAGCTAGCACGCCAATCGAGATCCTTAGAACACACAATAAATAATCATCAGCACCAAATAATAAAATAATAGAATAATCACAAGAGATGGCAGAAGGCTATACCGTACGGGTCCCGTAAGCAGCGCAGGAATCTGGCACGGAAACCGAGGCACGCGGACTGATACGGGCACGTAAATCGAGACGTGCACGTATATCGAGACGCGTATGAGAATCGAGAGAACACGAATATCGAGACGAACGAGAAACATAAACGTGTACGTAAATCGAGACGTACACGTAAATCGAGATGACCCAAGGTCCAAGGAGCACGTAAATTGATGCGGCACACAAATCGATGTGTGCACGCAAATCGAAAAGGTGCAGAGTTCAATGCGGCATACAATCGAGGCGGCACGCAAATCGGTGCGTGCACGCAAACCGAGGCAACATAAGATATAATATGACACATAAATCAATACGACACGCAAATCGATACGTGCACGCAAATCGAGGTAGTACGGGTCAAGACGTAGGCACAAAGGCCGAGACACGAGGATGGAGACAACGCACCAACCGAGGTGGCACGTTGCCCGAGGCAGTGCGGGGCTCGAAGCGTCCCGCTGCCCAAGGCAGCACGTGGATCAGCGTGCACGAAAACTGGAACAGCATACAAATCGAGGCACACATCCCGTGAAGCACGGGAAACGAGGGATCATGCGAATCGAGATAGCACGCAACCCAAGCAGCGCAGGGCCCATAGCATCCTGCTGCTCGAGGCGTGCACGGAGCTCGAAGAACGCAACCCAAGGAGAGGCACGGAGCACGAGGGCTCACTGCCCGAGAAGCACGCAGGCCGAGAGGGCTCGCTGCTCGAGCGGCGCGGGGCCCAAGGGCTTCCCGCCGCTCGAGGCAACGCTGTCCCCGTGCGCGGCGGCTGCTCGCCGAAGAGAAGAGAAGAGGAAGGGGCGGAGGAGCTAGGAAGAGAGGGGAGCGGTTACCAGGGAGGTGACGGCGGCGGCGCCCAAGTCACGGCGGCGCTGGAGGCGACCCGCGGGGGCGCGACGCCCTGGGTGGCCGGAGGAGATGGAAACGACGGCGATGGCGGAGGGGGCCGGAGGCCGCGGAGGAGATGGTGGTGAGGGCGGTGCTGGCGGTGGCGGCCGCAGCGGAGGCCGGAGGGGGCGACGATGATGATGATGGTCGTGGAAGTGGTGGTGGTGCTGGTGGGTGATGGAGGAGGCGCTCGTGGTGAAGGCGACGGAGGAGGCCGGCCGTGGGGATGACAGCGACGGCGGCGATGATGGTGGAGGAGATGACGATAATGGTAGTGCTGGCGGGGAAGGTGGCCGGAGGGGCTGGGCCAGGGAAGAGCGGGAGAGAGGGGAAGCTCGGGAAGGGGACTGGGAAGAGGGAAGAAGAGTGAGGAAGAGAGAGAGCTGAGAGATAGAGAGGGGATTTGGGGGGGGGTTCTCCAGGGAAGAGAGAGAGGGGAGATTTCGGGAGAGAGAAAGAGAGGGAAAGGTGAGGTAGAAGAGAGGGAGTGGGTGAGTGATGTGAGGGAGAGTAGATATTTTGGGAGGGTAGTTTAGGAACAAGAAAATTAATAATAATAATAATAATGAGGATAAAATTACCTCCAAGAAAATAATAAAAATTTCAAAAATACCCCAAAAATTAAAATCCTCCAAATAAAATAATACGGTCAAATACGTACTCCAAAATAGGAATATTACATAATCGAACATCGCACACAAATCCTTCCCCCCCAGATTGAAGAGCCTGCCCTTCGGCCCACCTCCCGTCCGACCATCAGGAATAGTTCAACGATCATCCCATTCATTCCACCTGCTATCTCACTCAACAATTCATTTGAATTTCTCACTCGCATCACTCCTGAAAGGGCTACGGCCAACTCCAACAAGCCCTCTTCGTCTTTCTGCGGCCGGGACGTCCAGCCAGACTCTCCTAAGTTCGGTTGCCCTGCCGATGGGGTCGCCATATCTCCCAGTCAACCCAAAACTTAGCAGAGTTTGCTATCTCCCCCTTCTAAGGACTCCCACTCTCCCTCTCGTACCACTGGCCTCCCTGCTCAGCCTAGAGAGGTACAGACGGAGAGCAGATCGGAACAGTACCCCCGGGTTCTTGCCACTCTTCCGTCTGAGCTGGGCACCCGTGGCATACTCCCTCCCACTTAGCGGACGTTCAACCCAGCCTCAACCTCACTTTGACCGGCAGGTTCTGGCAAGCCAAAGAAGCAGGTTTTTTGGAACCCAGTAATCCCCTAAGCGTCCTAGAAGAAAATAAAAATTACTCTTACACCTCCTCGACTGATGACAATGGAAGTAGTGAACCCGGCTGGACTAGCAAGGCTATCGCAGCCAACGAGTCCACCTCTACTCCCACAAAAAAAACTTCCTCTAAAAAGAACAAAAACAAAAAAAGCATCAGAAGGCTATGATAACCAGGTCCGCCACGAAGCTCAACAACCACCCTCCCCTACTCCGCCAAATGCTTATCATCATCTCTTGGAACGTGAGAGGGCTTGGGAATAAACCGACGCCGAATAGAATCCTCAGCCTCAAGAAAACTCATCGAATTGACCTCCTTATCATAATTAAGCTTAAAGTTCTGCAAAGAACAATCAAAGCCACTCAACTTCAGCTCGGTTTCCCTTATGCCATCACTGGATGTCATGACATCTGGATTTTCTTCGGGCCAGATTTCAAATTTGGCCTCATAAAGGATTCGCCGCAGGCTCTCTCTTGTTGGGTCGAGCACCCGGCCCTCAAGTGCCGCTCCATTCTTTCTGCCGTCTACGGAAGTTGTGACATCCCCGAGCGTAGATTACTTTGGGAAGACCTGTCGGAAGTTGCCTTACCCTACCATGGTACCTTGTGGTTGTGCATCGAAGATTTCAATACCGTGACCTGCAGAGAGGAAACATCCGGGGGGCGCTCGCCCCCGAACCTGCGATGGACGATTTCAACAACTTCATCTTCCACGAAAACTTAAACTCCATACCCTTCTACGGCGGTGCATTCACTTAGTGCAATATGCAGGAGGAACATCGACGCCAGTACTCCCGTCTGGATCGGGCGATCGTCAACGACAGTTGGACTGACATGGGCCTGACCACTAACCTCTCTCACCTAAACTCCACCGAATCGGACCACTCCTCTCTTCTCATCAAGATCAGTAACAACCACACTGGCACTAAAAAAGCTTTCCGCTTCCTTGACTTCTGGCGACATCATCCCCAATTCCAGAACGTTGTAGGCGCTGCTTGGAACTCGGTCTCGGAACTCGATCCCCTGTTACGAATGGCGGCTAAACTGAATGCCACTCGTAAAGCATTAACGTCTTGGAGCAAAACTGCTTTTGGAGACATTTTTCAGGCTGTCAAGGAGGTGGAGGACGACGTCACCCGCGCTGAGATCGCGTTCGCCATTGACAGATCTTCGGCAGCCCGCTCCTCGCTTAACCTTGCCAGAGCTATTCTTAAATCCAGGATTAAGGTGGAAACAGAATTCTGGAGGCAAGAAGCCAGATTGACATGGGACAACGAGGGCGACCGGAATACCAACTTCTTTCATGCGTGTGTCAAAGGCCGGAGAAATCAATTGAAAATACAGCGGATACGCGACGATAATGGCGCACTGGTGGACAACCAGGCTGGCATTCAGGCTACGGTGGAGAACTTCTACTCTAAACTTTTCTCTAAAGAGCATGTCATTAACGACGTTGCGCTTCTGTCCGAGATCCCATCTCTCATCAGCGACAGCGAGAACAAGACTCTGATGGCTACTCCTTCGGATGAGGAGATTGAGGCGGCTGCCTGGTCCATTAAAGAGCAGAGTGCCCCAGGGCCTGACGGTTTCAATGGCATTTTTTTCAGAGCTTGCTAGTACATCATAAAATCTGATATGTTGGAGGCCACTATAGCCTTTTTCCAAGGGGCAAAATACCCCAACTCCATCTCTTGCACCAACATCATCCTCATCTCCAAGAAAGAAAACCCAGAAACCTTTAAAGACTTCCGTCCTATCAGCTTATGCACCTTCACCAACAAGATCATATCGAAGATCGTTGCTAACCGGATGTCCAACCTCCTCCCCAAGATCATCTCTGAAGAGCAAAACGGGTTCGTTAAAGGCCGAAACATCACTGACAACATTCTTCTTACCCAAGAAATGATCACATGTGTGAAGTTTCCATCCAGAGGGGGTAACATTGCTATTAAACTGGACATGGAGAAGGCTTATGACCGCTTGGACTGGCAATTCATAATCTGGGTCTTCAGGGATTTTGGCTTCTCCGAACCACGGATTGACATCATTTTTAGATCTATCAACAATACATGGTTTTCTACCGTCATCAACGATCAAGCTGCAGGATTCTTCCGATCTACTCGCGGGGTCAGACAGGGTGACCCCCTGTCTTCTATCATTTTCATTATTACAGCTGAAGCTCTTAGCAGAAGCCTTAATTTCATGTACAGAACGCCAGGTTTTCATCACTTTCACACCACCATAGGCTGTCCACCTATCACTCACCTGGCGTACGCGGACGACATCCTTATTTTCTCCTCCGGAGACATCGGATCGATCGAAGTGGTTCTTAGTACGCTCGCGAGATACACCGGATGCTCCGGACAGTGCGTCAATAACAACAAGAGCGTCATCTATACCCATCACAAAGCTGACAGAGCCCACTCAGCCGTGCTATCCAACATAACCTCGTTCGCCACGGCCTACCCGCCCTTCCTTTACTTGGGATGCCCGCTAGTGTACGACAGGTTTAACACGAGAATATTCGACAGCCTCGTTGACAAGATTCGTAAAACGATCGCAGGATGGCACAACGCAACATTATCTCCTGGGGGCAAGATGATCCTGATCAAACACGTTCTGTCCTCCATCTCGTTGTACACCCTGGTCGTCTGCTCCCCTCTCAAGAAGGTCATCCACTCTCTCAAATCCCTCTTTGCCAAGTTCTTCTGGGGTCATTGTAATGGCAAGGACAAACACCACTGGGCCGATTGGGACACCACGGACAAACCCACCAACGAAGGAGGTCTAGGATTTAGCAGACTTGTCCACATCGTCGATGCATGCTCCATGAAGCTGTAGTGGAAGTTGCGCACGGAGAGCTCGCTATGGACGAGGTTCATGAGAGCTAGATACTCCAGATTCTCTTATTTGTCGGTAGCAGCCTCTAACAACAGATCTTCGGTGTCCTGGCGTCGCATTATTCGCGGACGCAACATTACAGAACCTCTAATCCGTCTTCAGCTAGGCGACGGTCGCTCATCGGCCTGTATAGAACGGTGGTTAGGGGAAGAAACCATCCAGCCCAACGGTCGTACTCTACAGGGGTGCATGATTAGAGATCTATGGGAGGGCAGTTCTGGATGGAATTGGGAGAGGGTTAGAGATTGGCTTGGTCAGCCGACGGTAGACGGTCTTCTTGCAACTAACCTGTGGGTCACTGACATGTCAGACACGTGGAGATGGTCCCCTAACCCGTACGGGACTTTCACGTTGGCTTCCGTCAGAATTGTGGCCAGAGGCAGTGGTGTGCCAGCTACCACTTGTTCTAAGTTTTGGCAGTCTTACATTCCCATCAAATGGTCTATCCTTATCTGGCGAGCATTACTAAGAAAGCTGCCGACGGATGACTCTATCAAATCTATCGGATTTAGCCTCGCGTCCAGATACCACGGTTGCGCTGAGCACAATTCAGAATCGGCAGAGCACGTTCTTCTTTCTGGTGAGTTGGCGACTCAGATGTGGCTCATTCTCCACAACAAACTTAGACTTGCCCCCCAGACCGGGGGCTTCCACGATCTCCTGGCAAGTTGGAGCGGTTTCCACGGACATCAGATCATCGTAGCCGCTAGAATTTGGGTGTTATGGAAGAACAGGAACAAATTAAGATATGCAGGCCGCCAACTACTCCCTACACAATTATTCAGAGTGGTTATCAGACAAATTCTTAAAGCTAGGAGGCACTGCTCTCATGCCTCCATCACCCTTTGGGAGGCTCTTGTTTAGGTCTTCGTCCAGATCTCGACCGCATCCCCGCTGACTGTCAAAGAGATCCGGTTGTAACACCTAGTTTTTCAAATGAGGATAATTTTGAACTGATATTTATATCATATTATGATTTTTTGTGATTTTTAATCAATTTAAAATTTATTTTTAAGTCATGACTTGTGATTTTGATGTGCTGCTAGTGAAACCCTAGAGACTGTCTGACCTAGAGCCTAACCATGTGATTGGAATATTTATTTATCATTTTTAGCCTAGGGGTAATTTGGTCATTTTGACTTATTAAAATTATTTGATTAATTATTGGATTGATGGTTGTTAATTTTGACTTCTACTAGTTGTGACTTAAGGGACCAACCTAGATATTGACTCTAGCTATGGTGACTTGGTTAGCATGGTGTGACCCTAGTCCAATTTAAGTCAACCCAATTTTAGTCATATAGAATCAAGTTTGAATAGAAAAAAATAAAGACTAGGTTCATGACTTATGACTTATGATTCCATGACTAATGAAACTTGGCCCATGGCCCATGACTTGAACCCTAACCCTAATTTCAGCCATAAGTGGCCAGCCAACCTAGGAATCCCTCCCTATTTAAACCTCCATTCCTTTGTTCTTGTCTCTTTTGTGCTCAACCAACTTTTAGAAGGAAAGGTAAATCCCCATCTTCCCTAATTCATATTAATTCCATTTTAATTCCTTTTTCATCTAAATCTTTTGCAATAGATTCTAATCATCCTCTATTTGATATTCATGGAGAGTGATTTCAGTTTGTGAGCAATTTGGAGGATTTGGCTAGCAACGGGAATTAATCGATTTGGGGCTTTTCTTGGTCATTTACAACTATAGGTAAAATCCTTCAAATTGCATTATAATTCTAATTTCTTTGCATATTAGGCTAGATCTAGGTGTCCCCTAGCTGTCCCTCAAGTTTGGTAGGAAACCGTGTCCGTTTGATGTCCGTATCGGACACGTATCAGTCTATGTATTCATGTGTTTGTTGAAATGCCTCAAAGGAAAATAAATTGCTATTTTTGAATAGTGATTGAATAGAAATATTGTTTTATACATGTTTATTGCATTCGTATCCTACTGAGCATATTTCTGGACACTTTTTGTGTCCAAAATGGGACACACACGTACGCACGAGGCCACCGTGCGCTGTCCTGCTGCTCGGGGTCGACACATGACATGACACGGCACGAAAAACCACAAAAATTTATGAAGACGTGTGGGCAATCACTGACAAGACACACACAAAATTTGGGGAGATTTTATCGAGCGGATTAGGAGAAATCCGACTCGCACTGATTTTGCACACACGCACACACGCACACAGACACGCCCTGATACGTGTTCGTATCAAGGACACGGTGACACGTTGGCCTATTTCAGGGTGACACGCACGTACCCCTATGTCCCCTCTAGGACTGTGCATGAGCACGGGTCATATCGAGCTCTGTGTCGAGTCCACAACAACTCGACACGCAGTTTCTGATATTGTTCCACTTCGAATTTGGACACTTCATGTCCTGATTTTTGGACACATTTAGACTCCATTGGACACGTGGGGTTTTCTAGATACACTGTACACTTGTTTCACTGTGATTATTTCGAAGTTTTGTTGTTTTGGGCTTTCAAAATTTCATGTACACATGAGAACTGTGTATGTTCCAGATTTAGGGATATTTCAATTGGCAAATGTTTTGATTTCCTGAGATTCAATATGATTTGATGATGTGTTTTCAATTAAGTTATCTAAAGGATATGTTTTGGTATTCAAAATCGAGGGGGGGATGGCATTTTCTGATTTCAACGCATGATATGAACAGAGAAACTGAAATTCGAATTTTAATGTAAACCTGAGTTGATATATGAAAGTATAAAAACTGATTTGGGTTTCAAATGTATTCATACATGGTATTGGTTTTGGTTTTAAATGGGTTTTGGTGAATTCGAATTGGTTTGAGATTTGAATGGTTGACATTGGTTAGGTAGTTCACTGTTCTCAGTTTTCTTTTTCCTTTCTATTTGAATGCAATGCATGAATGTTGAATTAAATGTTTAACTGAATTTGTAGGTTCGGTTTTGTGTTTAATAGGTTCAGTTTCTTTTGCTTTGTGTGCAGTCCATGTCCTAACCACTCTCGAGTATCAGTCACCCTGAATGTGTGTGTCTATATATATATTTGTACATATGTAGGTTTCATATATATATATTCAGGTTGCATATATTTGTAGATGTGAGTTTTAGAGTGAGGGTGTGTGTTGGTTGTGAGTGAGTTTTAAAGTGAATATCAGTTTAGGATATATGTTGGGTGACAGTGTTGAGTGAGGAATAGCAGGAAGTAGCAGCTGCATTGGCAGTAGGGGCATTTTCTTGGCCCTGCATTGCAGTGGCAGTGGGCTGCCCTCTTGTGGCAGCATCATGAAGGCAGGGCAGAGGGTGGTTCATGCACCCAGGAATGGGGGTTAGAGTTAAAGGTCAGTAAAATAGGAGGAAAACAGTGAATGGGGAGTGTGTGTCATGTGCCTACATATACGTAAGTAAGTTCTAAGTACTAGTATTATAATAATCTAGTATGTAAGACCAAGGGTACATAGATGTGTTGGTAGGTGTAGATAAATAAGGAGGGTTAGAGAGTAGCCAGTAGGACTCAATCCTAGGTTTAAGGAAGTGTGTATATGAGAAATCCATTTGTAATATGTGTTGAGATACTTGAGCATAGGGTAATGGGCACCAAGGGTAAATGCATAAGGTAATGGTTTAAATAAGGAATGTATGGTCAAGTATTTGGAATATCTTGAATTGTGTAATACAATTTTACAGGTAGAATAATGTAGGTATATGTATATGAGTAATGTCAATTAGATATAGTTATATGTTGTAAGAAATTAGGAATTGTTAGTGTATTGAGTGATTTATAAGTCTCACTATAAATAAGTAGAACTCTAGAATTGACCAAGGTTTGACCCAATAGTCTAAGATTGACTAGAGTTGACCAAAAGTCAACATTGAGTCTAAATGTGACCAATTGACCTAGTTTGACTAGATGTTGACTTGAGGGTTGACCCAGAGTTGACCAAGTTTGACTTTGACCTAGATTGGCCTAGAAATCATGTAGATTGTATCGTAAACTTCATTTATTGTATTTTAAACATATTATAACCCTTATTGCTCTATTTAGGACATTGTGACTCCGATGCAGACATCTGATATTATATTACTCTTTTCAGAGTATCAGGCGAGTACATTCTCTGATAGTTCTTCCATTTACTTGTCGATTACTGTACTTCAGTTGTAGTTAGTTCTATTTGATTCTCTATTACAAACATGATTTGATATTGCTGGATCCATTTCATGTGACACTCATTATTCATATCTGGTCTCCATTTCTGGAACTACTACTGGAATCACCTACTGGAATCACTTACTGGTATCATTCATGTTCTGGCTGGACTTGTACTTATTTTCGTGTCGGGTTATAGATTTACTTGTACTTGTTGGGCAGAAAAATATTGGAGTAGACATGTGAACATTCCCAAATACTAGAACCACTTCCTTAGAATTATACTGGAATGATAGTCATCCCACCCTTGGCCGAGTGTGCGATATGCCGTATACCTACAGCCGTTCACATGTCGATCCCGATATTTTAAAACACACTGTTAGAGTATAGTCTGGACTCACCCTGGAATCTTTGATCACTGACTGGACTCACCTTATACTGGACTCATCTTGTACTGGAATCATCTGGTATTAGATTTATATTGTTTGGACTCACACTGGGATTACACTTGACTCATATTATACTGTCTGGACTTATATCGTGTTACTCTAGTTCAGCTAGATTATATTTTACAGTCTTCTTTGTCATGCTTCTTCTCTTGTTTAGTTACCTTACTTTCCTTGTACCTTAACTGTTTTTCTACATCATTACTCATATAAACTGCCATATTCATCAATATAACTGTCTATAACTGCTTTATAGTTCTCTGTCATTTACTTAGGATTTCTTGATGAGTTGTACTCGTTCCTGTCCTGACTGGACCTGTTGAAAATATTACAGATGATTTCCCCGAGGACACTTGCTCTACTTACTATGGACTAGGAGATGGCTTAGCTACCTTTGGCCCCGACACTCAGGAGTGATCGGGAGACTAGCTAGTTGACTTGGTTTAGTTTTCATGTTTTAGAACTTGAATTATAATAAGTTGAGATATTGTTTTGCTTTGAGATTGTTTGAGATTATTATTATTTAGTAGTTGGTTTTGTCGTTATTATTTAGTCTTAGTTATAAACTTATGTGTTATCATATCGTGCTTAGACTGTGATTGAGATTTCATTATATCTATACTTATCCTCCGTTCGGAGTTAAGATTGACAAGTGCATTATATAATTGCGTGAGTTGTTGATTAGATAGTAACCTAGGACAGCATTCTACCGTCGACACTGCGGCGTAGGCTGGACGTACCCACTTCTCGTGCCCCTACACTGGGTGCGGGTCGTGACACCGGTTCCTTTTTGTGTGCTTCAAGCGCTGTTTGCTTTCTTTCCCTCTTGTCGCATTGAGCGCGCTTACTTGTATAGGCTTCAGCATTTTGCGCATATTATCTCAATAAAAGTTTCTTTTCCTTATATATATATATATATATATATATATATATATATATATATATATATATATATATATATATATACATACATATATATATAAATATATATGGCCTTATAGTCAAGTGTCTAAGACCATTGGCACTTGGGGATGAGGTCAAGGGATCGAGCCCCACGGGGGTCGGCTGGGTGTCAGGGGACACAGGCCCCCGAGCCAAAATGGCCCGGTGTCAGTGGACATAGGCCCCCGGGCCAAAGCCGGCCAGGTGTCAGTGGACACAGGCGCCCGAGCCAAAGCCGGCCGGGTGTCTTCGACACGGACTTTGGTTTAAAAAATGAAAAAGAAAGAAAAGAATATATATATATATATATATATATATATATATATATATATATATATATATATATATATATTAATACCCCCCCTTTTTATTAATCAAGGCTCAAAATGTCGAAGCCTGAAACGTATACAAGGCAAAAATACGCCTATACAAGTATACCACCAAAAGAAAAGAAAAGGGGGAGACAACTCGACTGCCTAGGGTTAGGGATGGAGCGCATCCCAGAATGCTCTCGAACTGTGGGAGCACAGTGTGCTCTGCTTACGACATTGGCGGAAGACTTCCCGAGTGAGATGGTCGGCTGAGTACTGGTGACCTTCGTATCTCGCCTTGTTGCGATTTTTCCAAATCGCCCAGGTAGTGGCCGCTGCGACGGTCTGGTGGCCGTGGGAAGCTATTCCCCATGAGACCGCAAGATCGTGGAAGCGACCACCCCCTAGCTCTATACTGAAGTGCTGGTTAAGGGTCCTCCAGATACTGCTCGGCAGGCTCCCTAGACAGAAGATGTGGTCGATGGTCTCTATTTGACGGTCAGAACAGCAATTGTAGGCTGATGCTGTCACGCCCCGATTCGGGGAATCTTTCGTCCTCGCTTCGATTCGTACTGAATCGTTCGTCCTGGCTAAGGCGTGATGCCGTACAAGTCTGGTGTTGCACTTGTACAAGACAAGAACGTGCACTGTTATGTCATTAAGAAACATTTGAAACCCAGCCATATTTCAAAAATATTGAGGACACAATATAGGAAGAAGAAATACTCATTTTATTGATAATTGTAGTCAGAATACAATTTTTCTCGATAATATTTGAAATGCCATTTCGGCTACATTGATTCATGAAAAGAAGTACAACTGATTGGCTGCCATGAAATAATTTACCGTTCCATACATCATGTCCTTTTAGTACTTTGAAATATAAGCAGCTATCTTTGAAAACACCGCAATACTTTGTACGTCTTTAGGGAAAATAACTTGAAAGAAAACAGCAGTTCAGAAAGCTTTAGTTGCGATGTGCGCCCGAGCCTTCTCCAGTACCTGTGGAGGAGGGGTCAGCACATTATAACAATATGCTAGTGAGCCCCGTTGGCCCACTCAGCTGAACCAATATTTTATTAATGACAAGCATTTTAAAGATATGAACTTATTAGGGACAGGCAACATTAGAGTAAATCACAATTCAAATGACATGGTATTTCATGAAACTATGTTTACTTTACCATTGGCCAAATCCAGCTTTCCTGCATAAGATACAGGATAATAATAATATACTTACCGCCCCTGCATAAAATGATCATTAGCATGCATCCTGACTACATAGCCACTGGTGTTGTTAAACCATATTGACTTGCCATATAGGACTTCAAGGGTATGCGACGCACCATTCCTTCGGATTGCAAGTCCGAATGAATGTTCCGATACCAATCGTGCCACCAAAGCACGCTGCATTTCCTCCTAGGCCGAATCGGTCCCGGTGCCCCAGTACCGTTCGAGGAAACAATACCTTATATACAAGTTGTCCATGACTATGCGAATGCGTGTCTGACTCACTAAGCATAGTGTGCATGGTATGATATTAAGAAGAAAGGCAACATGTTCATTCTTAGCATTTCATATCTCATCATCATAGGCATCAATTCATCTCCATTCAATGTTCAAGGGACAAGCACAATCTCAATGTTGTTATCAGTGTAATCAATTCTTTCAATGTTCAATCTCTAGCTTCTTAGTAGTATTAACTTGTGGCATTAGCAACTTGATATCGATCAACGGATGTTGTAAGACAATTATTTAGTTGGCATGAAGGAATAGCGAGAGGGATAATACTACCACAGAGATCCACACTCACCAATTTAGAGAATCGCCGAGAGAGAGAGAGAGAGAGAGGAACACTTGCACGCTTAGCCTTCCGTCACGCGTCAGTCTGCATTGGCACCAAAAGTTTGGCTAATATTCCGTCTCGTTGTGTTCTCTTCTCTCAGAATTCTCAAGAATGAATGCTATGTAAATCGATAAAAACGGGCAAGAATCAAATCATCAAAAATCATTCAGAAAAGCATCCATCAAAACCAAGCAACAAAAACCAGCAGCAAAACATCTAGAGAAAACTCTTGGACGCATTTCAAGAGAAACCAATCCATTAGTTGGAAAGGTTCTTATACACTTGTCTGTGATCGATTCGATGCCGACAGTAAGTTTTCCTAATACTCGGTTCCAACCGAGTTAGCCAAGCCACAAGCCTTATATAGTGAACCGCTAGGAGCGGGATACTATATAATATACCACTAAGAAAAAGTTTCGTCCTCGAAACTTAAAGCAAAAGTCCTACCTCAAAATTATCAAACAATGAGGGGTATTTCACCCGCATCTCCTCTTCTAATTCCCACATCGACTTCTCGACAGCATGGTTCCGCCATAGCACGTTGACTAAAGATACTGTCTGATTCCGCAAAAATTTCTCCTTCATGTCCAAAATTTGGACAGGCTCTTCAGTGTCGGATAGGTCAGCGCTCAGTTGCAACTGATTGAAGTTCACTACATGGCTTGGATCATGCACATACTTTCGTAGTTGAGATATATGGAAGACATCGTGCACATCAGCCAGAGCCGGAGGTAGTGCAAGTCGATAAGCCACTGAGGCTACCTTCTCCAAAATCGCGAAGGGTGCAACGAATCTCGGGCTAAGCTTTCCTTTCATCCCAAACCGCATCACACCTCGCATGGGCGTGACCTTCAAGAAGACATGATCGCCTGCTGTGAATTCCAAAGGTCGTCGGTGTACATTCGCATAACTCTTCTGTCGAGTTTGAGCAACTCTAAGTCTTTCTTGAATCAAGCGGACCCTCTCGACGGCCTGTTCCACAAGTTCTGGTTCGAGTACTTGCCGTTCACCGACTTTATCCTAGCATATCGGTGATCGACATTTTCGTCCATACAAGGCTTCGTACGGGGCCATCTGGATACTTGTCTGATAACTGTTGTTATAGACAAATTCTGCCAATACGAGATGTGCGTCCCAATTTGTCTTCGAGTCGAGCACGCACAATCTCAACATATCCTTAGGAATATGATTTACTCTCTCTGTCTGACCATCAGTCTGCGGATGGTATACCATACCGAAGTTCAACTTTGTGCCCATTGCTGAGTGCAGACTTATCCAAAATTGTGACAAGAATCTCCCGTCTCTATTCGACAATATAGAAGCTGGCACCCCATGTAATCGGACAATTTTATTTATGTAGATTTGAGCCAATCGTTCTATGCCCCACGTAACTTTTATTGGAATGAAATGAGCCGACTTGGTTAATCTATCCACGATAACCCAAATCGCATCATTCCCCTTCTGAGTTCTTGGCAAGCCGACTATAAAGTCCATACAGATATTATCCCACTTCCACAGTGGAATAGCCAAATTTTGTAGTTCTCCGCCCG
The DNA here is from genome assembly GCA_029216955.1 of Iris pallida. NCBI lineage: Eukaryota > Viridiplantae > Streptophyta > Magnoliopsida > Asparagales > Iridaceae > Iris > Iris pallida. The sequence goes on from JANAVB010000800.1 coordinate 14,507,258, forward strand.
GCCGTTGATGTTCGGCCTTCATACGCTGACAATCCAAGCATTGTGACACAAATAGCGCCACATCCTTCTTCATGCCATGCCACCAAAATATTGTGCGCAGATCCTTATACATTTTCGTGCTTCCCGGATGCAGGGAATACTTCGCGAAATGAGCCTCAGTCAGTATTTTCTTCCTGATAGCCTCATCCTCAGGGACGCACAATCTCCCCTTGACACGAATAGTGTCATCTTCAACGGTAAAGTCCGACGCCTTTCCTACTAGAATCAACTCGCGTATCTTCTGCAGAAATGGGTTGTCACGACCCGCACCCATCGTGAGGGTACGAGTACGTAACAACGCCCAGCCTACGCCGCAGTGTCGATGGTAGAACGCTGTTCTAGGTCATGAACTATAACTAGCATAATATGAATACTCTCCATAAGGAGGCCAACACAGAGGTACAACTCAATCACAATCTAAGGTAGAATGATAAAGATAGATAAACATGAAATCCAAAAGAGATACAGGAGATAGAAGTCTAAGTGTCTAAGATACATAATCCCAGAAATATACCTCAAAACTTAAATATAGTAATCCACAAGTAAATACAACTCCAGACAAAATAAAATAACTATCTAAACAACCTCTACTGTGTCTCCTCTAGGCTAGCAGGCAACCTCCAGGCTATCTGTAAAATTTATCAACAGGTCCAGTCAGGACAGGAGCGAGCACAATACATCTCATGCAGATCATAACAGGTTAGAGAATATAAACATGCAAGAGAGTACGATACATGAAACTGAAAGAAAGTACATGATGAGAGAGAACTGTAATAGAAATATCTACTATAAGTAGAGAGCTACCAGTGACTAGTGATTTAGAGTACAAAGTCGACATGTGAACGGCTGAATTTGCACATGACTATACTAAAGAGGCGCACATGGCTATACTACTTTGGAATTGTTCACATGGCTATTTATACTCCCCCATACCCCAATTAATACACAAGGATCCAAACAAGTTATGTTACGTACATGGTTTTCATATGAAGCCCATAAATGGGTGCACATGAAGTATACATGAGAGCTCATACATGAGTGCACATAAAGTTCACATGGGGGGCCCAAAAATGGGTGCACATAAAATTCACATGAAGGCTCATAAATGAGTGCACATGCAATATAGGTTATACATGAGATACATGGGAAACATGACCGATTCATGAGAGCACATGAGAGTACACGAGCATGCATGAACGAGCATAAAGCACATGAGAAACATAAATAACATGAGAGTGAGGAATACATGATGTACACGAAACACATGACATAACGTATCCGATGCTCCCGAGGGGGATAACATCTCAATGTAGGGATCCATATAGTACCACTCCGTGATAATATCGTGACAGCATCAAATAAGGTAAACTAGAGCAGGAATATAATTCTAAACAACTTATGAAATAATCAGAGAATATACTCGCCTGCTATCTGAATGTCCAAAGGAAATGTACTGTCCGAGGAGAGGTGTCTGGCTCCTATTTAGAACAGCACAAGTCACAACATGTCCAGAAGGGTAATATAAAGCACTATAATGCATTCTACATGAATCTAGGTCAAACTAGGCCAAAGTCAACCCTTGGTCAACTCTGGTCCACTGTACTAGTCAAACTAGGTCAAACTAGGTCATGTCTTAACCCAGCAAGTCTTACTAGGCCTAACCAAGACTATCCTAGCAAGCACACATCAATACAAGGCTATACAAGCCAACATACACCCAACTCTATATAACATACAATTATTCAATACTCAAATAGGCAAGAATTCACATTGGATATACACTAGGTAATCTATTACTTTAAACTATATATGGCTACACATATATACACATGCATATATTGGTATTCAACATTAGGTCTATAATCATGGCATTTCAAATGGTTATATAAACTTATATATTACAACACAATATGCTAACATATATATAATATACATACATAGCTAAGTTAACTGTATTCATAAATACTTATTTAAGAGGCTATGTGTGTGTATGTGAACATGGCAAAGGGGCAAGTGAGGGTTAAATGGGCATATATAGTGTATACATATCAAAGAATGTCAAAGTGTAAGTGAACAAAGTGTCAAGTGTGATAGTGTCTACATAGTATAAGGGGTACATGAGGTAATATAGGATTTGTGTTAACATAGAACATTACATCTCATTAACTTGTATGTTGCATATATTACATCTATTATTACATTACATTCATGCTTGCATTCATTCATCATTTATTTATTCTCTTGCACTACTATATGCACCATACATTACATACTATGGAACCTACATATTCATTACAAGCCATACTTATACATGCTTACATTAGATAAGATACTTATACCTCATACATCATTTATTTAAATATTTACTCATGCTTGCATTCTCTATTTAATTACATAATGTATATACATTAACATGGGTTAAAATCAAATAGAACATTATATTACACACAAGGGTGCACAAAATGCATATGCCGAATAGTAACTCCTACTAATAATCAATACTGTACCATCTCAGCATGAATTAAAATCTAGGATTAAAGTATTTTATAGATCTATGTGTTAGCTTTCCGAAAATTCAAACGGATCGCGTTTTCGTTTCCGGAAACTCCCGGAATCGCGAAAACACCGAGAACGCGTTTGTCTTTCGTACAGCTGACACTCAAATAATTCTCCAGAAAGTTACAGAAAGAATTAGGCCTATTAATATATGTTTTTGGAAAGCTAACTTCAATACGCTTTTTTTTTAAAAAAAACTGGAGATTAAACCGAGCTTTGAGCTAGAAGTTATGACATTTCTAAGTTAGGGCTGAAATTAAAAACGTGGATAAAAATCATAACGGATTTGGGTAGTTTGAGACAAAAGAACACAAGTATATAACATAATATATCAAGAACTCACTCTCTACACTAATATATATATATGAGACACTATAGAACACATCTCCAATACAAAAATATGAGATTAAATATGTAATAATTCATTCATACATAACAACAACACATAGTGTGTCCAAATTTGGGGTTTTCCCACATGGACACAACCACAACACAAATGACACTCCTATGACCTCCAAATGGACACGAAATGGACACAAATAGAGATACAACCATGGGGGTCATTCCTATGGGTTCAAAATAGACCTATATGCATGAGAAAATGAAAAGGAGAAGGAATTTATACCTCCCGGTAGATCGAATTGAAGAAAAGCCTTCCCGGAGCGACACCGACACGTAGAGATTCCAAAAGGACACGAACGAGCTCCGAATCCTCCCAAACTTGGGTAGCTTCCTCCTTGGCTAGAATGGAGAAGGAAAGAAGAAGATTTGGTGGCAAAATGGAAGGATTTGGTGGAGAAATTGCTAGGGATTGCTCTCTAGGAATTTGGGGAAGAACAAGAGAGAGAGTGTGGATGAGAATAATGAAATGAACTTGAGACTATCCTCTCCCAAAGTGGCTGGCCATATGGAGCTATTTGTACTATTATGGTAAGGTCCAAAATGCCCCCACTAACCTATTCTATGAGTATTAGGAAAGGGCTAATTGGTTGGGGCTAAATTAGTCATTCTAATGTCTCTAATCACACTAACCTTATCCATAATAATTAGTCTAACCTCTAACTAAAATATTTCTATCATGTGGACTAAAATTAATATCATGTGGGCTATGCCTAACTAGTGTGTGGGTCCCACTAGAGTCAAACTACCCCCGGGTCCCCGTTTCAAGTCGCATTGAGTTGAAATTCGAACCCGACTCAAATAACCCCAAAACAATATCATAAATAATAAAATAAATTTCAACCACAAAATAATATCATAAATAATAAAATAAATTTTAAAAATATTCTAAAATGTAAAATGACAAAAATACTCCTGTTTCTGAAAACTGGGGGCGACAAATCTATCCACCTTAAAAAAAAATTTGTCCTCGAAATTAAAACAAAGCAATCACAGGAAACACATACAGAAAACAATCTCATTCAAATACTTTTCAAAAAAAAATCAGCAATAAAAAAATCTCTTTGAGGCACATCAAACATTTGTAAATAAAAACTGATACGTGTCCGATACGGACACAAAACCATCACAAAATCACACATATCAAAGGTCAAAATCAACAATCACCAACGCAATAAATATCAAAATAATTCAAAGAGGTCAAATGCAAAATATCCTTAGGCCAGAAATGACATTAAAATATCCTAATCACATGGTTAGGCTCTAGGTCAAACAGTCTCTAGGGTTTCACTAGCAAAACATCAAAATCACAAGTCATTATTTTAAATAGTTTTAAAATAATTTAAAAAATACCAAAAATTATATCATGATTTAAATGTCAAATCAATAAATGATCAAAATTACAAAATTTTAAAATTACCCTCATTTTAGAGAACTGGGTGTTACAAGTCTACCCACCTTAGAAAAATTTTATCCTCATAATTAAAATGTTCATACTCCTTCTAGGTCAAACCCTCCACAATCAAAGTCTCAGAACTTAAACAATAATACGATTTAAAAGAATGACATACAGGGTCATGGCATACGGTGGTAGTGAAAGTCTCATCTAGGTATACTAGTCTTGCTAAACTAAAACGATCATATGGTATCAAAACACACAAGCAATCTAGGGTGCTAAACTAGACAAGATACAGAAATAACAATCATCAAGACTGTAAGGCAGTCTACCATCCTATTTGAAAACTGGTACTTATCAAAATAAAATAAAGTTAACTACCATTTATCTAATAAGGGGTACTATTCAAGAAAATCAAAATCAAAAGTTAAAGAATGAAAGCCAATTGCATGGAAATCCAATCACAATATATTTATATATATAGCATTAGAGAGGAAAAAGCTAGCATTATGTACAAGTTATGTAGTTCGTGTGTGTATGGGTGTATGTGGACATGTTCATATAGTTAGATAATAGGCGTGTGTGTATGTGAAATATACATGAAAGTGCATAGGAGGATTTGGGGTTTCAAACAATAACTATCAAGTTACACTAATCATGGCATATTGGTTAAACAATCTACAATACAAAACTCATTTGCTCATAACATGCATGGCTAACCATGTATATATGTATATATAAAGAGGTAGAGATTTAGTTATGTATGTATATACACTATAACATGTATGCCTAAGCTCTATATATATCTATATAGATATATAATCATGACATAGAGAGGAAGAGTTAGGTTACATGACAGGGTATACTAAGTTAGGGTGTGTGTGTGTCCTTGTACAGGGTTATAGCTTAGTATTGAAAGGTTAAACCCAGTTTTAGTTCAGCATTTACATACAAAATCTGAAAATAAGCTAACATTTAAACCAGTGCAATATTAACATAATGCAATTTCAAAATTTAGGAGTTTGAAACATCACAACTAATCTCAATGCTTCCAATACATCCTAACATGATAGAAATGAAACCCTAATATACTATCAATACATTTATCTACGCATACAGTTCAATATTACATGTTAAATCTGAAATTGAACTAAACATGGAAATCAATGTAAAAATGTTAATATGTATTCAGTTTTCAGGATTTTGGAGAATTTGTACATCAAAACCAACTCAATATTTATCACAACCTAACATGTAAGAATATGGAACCTAAATTTATATCCCTACAACAACAATGTACACAGCTCTAAATATTACATTTAAAACAATCAATTTGAACTAACATTTAAAATCCTGTATTAAGGGTTAATATGCACACAGTCTCAGATTTGACAAATTTAAACACAAAACTCAACCAAAAAATTTTTTGAATTAAAACCCTACGTATAACATACATGTGCAGTGACATAAATAAAACTATTATCATAAAATTTTATATTTAAATTACGAGTTAAGCTAGGAAAAGCAGAGAATCGGAAATATTAGGGTTTTGAAAATTTAAACATTAACGACATATTAATATGTATTCAGATAGGTGGAAATCAAGTGTAGCATGCATAAGTGTCAGGAAAGTGTCCACTATATATATTCATATATATTCTCATGTCCCAATATAAAATTTTAATTCTACATTAAGACCAACAATTAGATTCCTTCCAAGGTTGCAAGCAGGTGATTGACGTAATCAAGACAGTATTATTATTATTATTTAATACAAGAATAATAGCAAGAAAGAAATAACGATAAAATCTGTTTTTGCTTATCCGTTTAAAAGAAAAACCCATTTTGAAACCCAGGGCTAAATTTTCAAATCCAAGATAAAGTCTAGCAAAATCATCGATTCATTGTATTAAGAAGAATTCCATAGTAAGAAGTTACACAAAGTTTATAAAAACAGCTAAAGCTACTCCTAAGTTAAATAAATGAGAAACAAAACAAAACAAACAGATAACAATTCTCTCTTTCTTTCTTTCTTTTTTTGAAGGACTGAAACAAAAGTAGAGAAAACATGTTCAAAAATATTTAAGGTACAATCTGATAATCATATGCGTCTTCTTGAAATTATGTTGTCAGAATTCTGCCACGCCAATAAGCATAGCTGCAATAAACGATAGAGTCCATAATAAGGCATACACCCTATAATCATGTTATCTAGAATTCTTACCACGCCACCCGGTATGACTGCAAAAAAATCTAGATTTCATAACTAAGATAAGTATAGCTATATCAGGCTCTACGTCCTTGTCATGCTAGCAAATATGACTGCAATAAATTCTAAATTCCATAATAAAGTAGACTTTTACCTTTCTTACTGTCCGTATCAAGTATATTATCGGGTTATACCTTAATTCCAAAAAAATGTACATATACATATAAATATAAACTCAAATTCAACAACTAACATCAAGATTCAAAATTCAACAATAATCCATCAAAAATCGTAAAAATACAGACTCAAATTCAACCACTATCATCAAGATTCAAAATTCAACAATAATCCATCAAAAATCATAAAAACACAGACTCAAATTCAACTACTAACATCAAGATTCAAAATTCAACAATAATCTACCAAAATCAAGTTCAATAACAGGAAGTAAAGGTAAATCAAATCAGGGAAAAACAGATTTCAAATCGAAGTTAAAATAAGATTCTCAAGGGTCGTCCCAGGAATCTCTCAAGGAATCCTAACCGTGATTGAGTACCTTCAAAATATATCCTATTCCTACTGCAGGCTGTAGTGGTACTCTAGTTCGAATACCACTACATAAACTCGACCTGCATGGACCACCACTAAAAACGTGTCACGACCCACACCCACCGTGAGGGTACGAGTACGTAACAACGCCCAGCCTACGCCGCAGTGTCGGCGGTAGAACGCTGTTCTAGGTCATGAACTATAACTAACATAATATGAATACTCTCCATAAGGAGGCCAACATAGAGGTACAACTCAATCACAATCTAAGGTAGAATGATAAAGATAGATAAACATAAAATCCAAAAGAGATACAGGAGATAGAAGTCTAAGTATCTAAGATACATAATCCCAGAAATACATCTCAAAACTCAAATACAGTAATCCACAAGTAAATACAACTCCAGACAAAATGAAATAACTATCTAAACAACCTCTACTGTGTCTCCTCTAGGCTAGCAGGCAACCTCCAGGCTATCTGTAAAATTTATCAACAGGTCCAGTCAGGACAGGAGCGAGCACAATACATCTCACGCAGATCATAACAGGTTAGAGAATATAAACATACAAGAGAGTACGATACATGAAACTGAAAGAAAGTACATAATGAGAGAGAACTGTAATAGAAATATCTACTATAAGTAGAGAGCTACCAGTGACTAGTGATTTAGAGTACAAAGTCGACATATGAACGGCTGGATTTGCACATGACTATACTAAAGACGCGCACATGGCTATACTAGTTTAGAATTGTTCACATGGCTATTTATACTCTCCCATACCCCAATCAATACACAAGGATCCAAACAAGTTATGTTACGTACATGGTTTTCACATGAAGCCCATAAATGGGTGCACATAAAGTATACATCAGAGCTCATACATGAGTGCACATGAAGTTTACATGGGGGGCCCAAAAATGGGTGCACATAAAATTCACATGAAGGCTCATAAATGAGTGCACATGCAATATAGGTTATACATGAGATACATGGGAAACATGACCGATTCATGAGAGCACGTGAGAGTACACGAGCATGCATGAACGAGCATGAAGCACATGAGAAACATGAATAATATGAGAGCGAGGAATACATGATGTACACGAAACAGATGTTTGATCACCAAATATACAATAAAAGGTCATGCATATTGTCTCAATCCTAAGAAAGTAATATAGTTACAAGATATTTGATCACCAAATATACAATAAAAGGCGTCCCAAATATTACATATCAGCTGATCATGAAGCTAGTCGTACAAAATGCAAGGACTTGCAAGAGTTAAGTCATACATGATCAACCCTTGGATTTGTTAATCATGTTTACAGTCCGTAGGCAGACAGTAAGTAAATGCATCGTGCTTCGAGTTGCCCAAGATCGCCAGCGGCATTGGGCCGAGGCTCATCGACGTCCCTTAGAGTTTGCTATCGGCGACCATGTATTCCTTAGGATCTCGCCTAACCGCGACATTATTCATTTTGGCGTGCGGGGAAAGCTTAGTCCTAGGTATATAGGGCCGTTCGATATCCTGGAGCGAGTAGGAGATGTATCCTATCGTCTCGCTCTTCCGCCGTCGCTAAGTGAGGTACATGATGTATTCCATGTGTCCCAATTACGACGGTATATCCCAGACCCGAGCCACATCCTAGACCATTCGGAATTGGTTGTTGGTACCAACCTTTCGTATGAGGAGAGGTCCGTGTCTATATTGGACCGGAGGGAGAAGATACTCAAGAACAAGACTATTAACTTAGTCCGTGTTGCTTGGGGTCATCACTCTCTAGGTGAGTCAACGTGGGAGCGTGAGGACGACATTCGATCGTGATATCCCGACTTGTTTGACTCGTAAGGTATAATGTCTTCCTTATGCCTTATGCTTTCCATCCCTTGCTTACATGTATGATTATTTGATTGACTGCTTAGTATAGCTTGCATGTAAATAAGTATGACTTGTCCTTGTCTCTCTAGCCTCTTAAATTAAATTCCGAGGACGGAATTATTTTAAGGTGGGTAGAGTTGTCACCCCCGTTTTCCGTTCTACGTATTTTCAGTATACGTATAAGGAATCCTGACATGTATTTTATTTTTCTGCCTGGCTAGCTAATTTCAGTTTAATCATGATTAGGTTCATCATGGCATGTAATGGTTTAACTTGGTTTATTTTGGGTTGGCTTGGTTTATTTTTTTGGTTCATCATGTTAAACCCACCACCATCCCCCTTTATAACCGACCTAACTTTTCTCTCTCCTCCACTTTCTCATTTACTCCTTCCTTCTCCATTAAACCCACCACCAACCAAGAACACCCCTTAGGCAAGTGCAACTTGCTTTCACAAGAGAACCCATTTTTATTGTTCCAATAGCTTCATCTCATGTTTCTAAGACACATTAGAACTTGTCATTTTCCATTTTGAGGCTTTGATTTTTGTAGATCTAGAAATTGGTCATTTTCGAATTTTGGTGGTTTTGATCTATCAAACTTCTTTGTTTTCAAATTTTGATGGTTCCATGTTGAAGAGAATTTCATTCTACCCAATTTTGACCATTTGAAAGTTGGATTTGGACTTGTTTTGACCAAGTTATAGACTTTTGAAGCTATGGGTTCAACCATGGAGTTCTTGCTGATTTGGAGAAGACAGTGAGCAGTGTGCACGAGCTTTTTAGCTTGCGCCACTGAGTTGCGCACGCTCTTTAGCGCAGCGCAGTCTGACCTCTTACGCAGTCTGAATCGTGCGCAGTCTGACTCGTGCCCAGTCTGACCTCGTACGCAGTCTGACCTCTTGCATAGTCTGACTCAGGCGCAACCTAGCCTCGCGCAGTCTAGTGCCTGGTGCAACATGACTTGGCCTGACTCTCCCGTAGTGGTGCACTTGCATAAACACGAAATGGCATTATGACCTTACAGGATAACTCTTGATAGTGACCCGCCGTGGTGCACTCTTGACAAGTAAATTGACATGATAATTCTTGATGATGGTCCGTTGTGACGCACCCTTGCCTTGATAAGTAATCTTGATAAGTAACATGACATGATGGTGACCCGTCGTGGTGCACCCTTGACAAGTAATCTTGACATGATAACCTTGATACGCTGTTACGACAGCTAACCTGACATGCTAAGTGAATTCTTGACACCGTGGGTGATTGTATTGAATATGCTTGTATAAGCAACCAGTCTTGTCTCGTATCATGTCTAGGACATGTATCCCTGGTTACCACGGTCAGGGATTTATACTGAATCTGACTAGGTTAATGACTAGATTGATCAAGTAGAGCATATAGAGAGGTATTCCGGCTACAAGCAATCCCGTTATCTGGGCGCCTTCCTTGATGGACTTGTAGCCTACCGACGAGTAGGGCACATTTCCAGCTCACTGCTATGTGGGGCACTACATGAAATGAATACTATGCACACTGTCATGTGTTACATCCAAGTCACCTAACAAGACATGATAACTCTAATCTTGAACCTTGCGTCTGGATAACCTGGATAGTCTGCAGGGCTTGTGGCCGTAGGCGTACCTCATTGCATCTTGCTAGTAACTAAGCTTGTGATAACCTTAGTTAGTTAAGTATCAAGCCGTACTCTTTGCTTGGCCGTGAATGATGGATGGAGTCCTATCTTGTCTAGTCTTGCCCAGATCCGGTGCATGGATATCTTCGGACATGCTTGTTTATGCTTTACTTTATCGATAATTGGTTCGAGGCTAAGTTCTGTTCAGGTAAAGGGTTACAACCCCGATCCTTGTTTGGTTTACGGGTTGTAACTTGGTTACCGGAATAGTCTTCTAGTTATCTTATCTTTTATCATCCTGTTTTCTTTAACTCATGTCTTATGTTATTTCACCTATGACTTTATGTGCTGACATGCTAGTTTTAGTTCTTAAGGGAAGCCGCCTTTGTGGTACTTGCTCTTTCTGGGATCTGACCCAGCTGGTTTTGTATGGCCAGATTTCGGAGCAGCTACCGAGGATCTCCCAATTTTCCTGCCAGATGGTGAATACTAGAAGGAATCCCGACAACGAGTGGGTTTTTATTTTGCTCTCCCACTCCATTGTACAAATATTTTTTTGAAGCGTTTAGCCGCCGAGCAAGTGTTAGCTCGTTGCAACTTTACTTACTGTCTATCCACGCGCTATAACATAATTGACAAATCCTAGGGTTGATCATGTATGACTTAAACTTTTGCTAGTCTTCGTATTTTGTATGACTAGATTCATGATCATCTGAATATGTAATGTATGGGACACCTTACCTTGTATGTCTGATGATCTACTATCTTGTTATATCTACTTGTTGCTTGAGATTGAGACACTAGGCTTGTTATTGACCTTAAGAGACTGATGGCTTGTATAAAACCCTCATGCATCTAGACAGCCGTGACCGTATTGCAAGGTGAGATTCACTTCTATGTACGTAGCTGCCTGTGTCTGTCCTCCGCTCTCTAGTATTCTGGTTCTGGGGCATGACAACACCATAGAGATAGTGTCGCCACAATTTCAACGTAAACACAATCGTCGCCAGTTCTAAGTCATGAGTTGGGTAATTCTTCTCATGCTGTTTGAGTTATCTCGACGCATAAGATATCGTCTTCCCACGTTGCATGAGAATACATCCCAACCCAAGTCTCGATGCATCACTGTAGATCTGAAATCCCTCAGAGCCCTCTGGAAGTGCTAAAATTGGAGCCGTGACGAGCCGCTGCTTGAGTTCTTAAAAACTACTCTCACAGTCGTCGGTCCACTTAAATACGACTCCCTTCTGAGTTAGGCGAGTCAAAGGCGATGCGATTCTTGAAAAGTCTTTCACAAACCTACGGTAGTATCCGGCTAAACCAAGGAAACTCCGTATCTTACTAGCTGATGTAGGCTGCTTCCAGTCTACAACTGCCTCAATCTTCTTTGGGTCAACGGCAACACCTTCTGCCGAAACAACATGTCCTAGGAACGACACGCTGTTCATCCAAAGTTCGCACTTGCTTAGTTTTACATACAGCTGGTTGTCCCGCAACGTCTAAAGTACTTCTCTCAAGTGCTCGACATGAGTCTCCCTGTCCTTTGAGTAGATCAAGATGTCATCGATGAACACAACAACAAACTTGTCTAAGAACGGTCGAAAAACTCTATTCATTAATTCCATAAAAGCTAATGGAGCATTAGTTAAGCCGAATGGCATGACCAAAAACTCATAGTGTCCGTATCTCGTACGGAATACTGATTTAGGGACATCCTCGGGTCTGATCTTCAACTGATGGTATCCTGAACGAAGATCAATTTTTGAAAACATGGTCGCCCCTTGTAGCTGATCGAATAGATCATCTATCCTTGGCAAGGGGTACTTGTTACGGATGGTTGCTTTATTCCGTTCTCTATAATCGATGCATAGCCGCATTGTCCCATCCTTCTTCTTTACGAACAGCACTGGAGCTCCCCATGGAGATACACTTGGGCAAATGTATCCCCGGTCTAGTAATTCTTGTAGTTGTACCTTTAGTTCCTTCAATTCTGTCGGAGCCATCCTGTACGGCGTCTTTGATATCTGTTTGCAAAAACAAAAGTTGATCTTTATTTCAACAAACTTTGCAAAGAAGATTACAAGAATTCTGGGAAAGTACAACTATAGGAATCCGATCTGAAGACGATCGCTTTATCCCTTGGACGATGTGAACTTTGAAGACGGTAGCCTCTGAAGATTGCAGCAGCACTTTGGCAAGGACTCCTGATCTCTGGTGATGATCTCTGATCTCTGTGTGTGTGTATGATCCCCCTAGGAAGGACTTGAAACTCTATTTATAGAGTTCTAGAAATAACTACTTTTTAGTTATTCTGGACTGCGCAAGTTAGATTGTGCTGTATTGGACCGTGCAGACATCAGACTGCGCTGGCAGTTACTTGATCGTGGGCCAACTGTATTGGACATATGGCATTATTTGATTGAAATGCGCATGATCGTGTACAGAAGGTTACCACGTAATGAGTCATTGATGGCATGAAGGCCACGTGTACTTTGTCAGTTGATGGAGTGCGCCACTTAAATTGCGCTGGCTTCGGATTATGCTAGGATGGACCGCGCTGGGCTGGATTGTGCTGCAGACAGATTGCACTGCATGTACAGCTGTCCTCAAGCGCTGTGCTGCATGATAAACGAACAGTTTCCTCGTTCTCCATGCTGTCAGCTGTCAGAAGATCTGATTCTCTGTCAGGTAATGATGGCGAAGCCACGTCAGCATTCGCACTTGGATGAGTGCGCAGTTCAGCCTGCACAATCGAATGGTTGCGCAATCTGTCTTCTGTGCAGTTCACTTGAAGGATGTATAATTTGATTTTGATGACTTTGTTGATGGGTGCAACTTGATTTTTAGGACCTACAAGACCCCCTTCAAAGTTTTCGAAGTTTGAAGATAGTCAAAGCTTCGAAATACTTTGAAGTTTGATTTGAAAATCAAGTTGCGCATATGATGACCTGTCTGCGCAATCGGAGGAATTAGCTCATGTTTATCCGGCACAATCTGAGAAGTCTGTTCATTCTCGAAAACTATAAATAGTTCCCTTTCTCTTCTTTGTCATTCTTTACTTGCTTCTAATCATTTGAAAGAAAGAATTTCCCGAGCTCTCTCGACTCTCCTTCTTCTTCTTCATCGATCTCCATGGCCCCAAAGCGCTCCGCCGCCGAGAAAGGGAAGGCCCCCGCCGAGTCCTCGACTCGTGCCGCGCCGTGCCCTTCACGTCATGAGGTGGCTCACCCAGCACTACAAGGTAGACATCCGATTGAAAACCCTTTTTAGGGTTCTTCGTCATTGCTGCACCTTTAAACCGATCTCTTTTTAGAGATTTGGTTACGTTGTGCCGCCCTGTTTAGGGTTTCGGTTGCACAAAATCAATAATCTTCATTTTTATGAAGATTATTTTCTTGCTTAATCGGTTAGAACGTGCTGGCAAAAGTCAGCGCAGTCTGCTGATTTGCGCATGGCTATCTAGCGCAAACTGATACTTTGTGCAAGTTATTCAGCGCAATCTGATGGCTTGCGCAAGTGGATGAGTTGGCGCCACTGGATAGTTTGCGCATAGAAGCTATTGTTGCACAATCTGATGATTGCGTAATCTGATGCTTGTGCAATCTGATACTTGCACAATCTGCTGACATAATCTTTGATTTTACTTGTACTGAATTCTGCTTTTTCTGTTTGATGCAGTTAACATCAGAGAGGACCCTGATTATGAAATATTTGTAGGGTCCCTTGCTGAGCCGAAATTCAAAGAAGATTTGTCCCATGTGCTCTTCCCACAATATGCATTGCCGTCCTCTCGCCAAGCTATTTTGATAACTCAGGACAATGAGACTTTGTTAAGTTTGATGAATGGGCAGCCCTTGCAGTCTGCTGACGCCATCACCCACAAGAAACCTATGTTCCTATTTGGTGAAGCCATCGACAAGAGTTCTCAACCTAGACCCCGTGTTGAGTGGAGAACTTTCCAAAGGAAGGAGAAACTGATCATTTTACCGTACATTGCTAGATGCCTCCCTCTAACACGATATGCTCATGCAAGCCATCCTAGGAGGATGGACTGGGACATTACTCCCCTTCAACATGCAAGGACAGGAAAGATCTGTGTCAAGAAAGGCCCAAACAATAGAGACATGTTCTATAGCTCTTCTGAACGACACAGCACTTTACTTAGAGGGTTGAAGCCAGGCTGTATCCCTCCGGAGAACTCTTCTTTACTGCTGCCTGTGAGGACACCAATCTTTGCCAATGAGTATAAAAAGGCTGAAGGCAGATATCCGGATCAGGACATCCGGCTGACTGGTCTGGTAAACCCGGATAACAGGAGGTGGAACTGTATAGCCAACTGGGTATTGGCTCAGTTTGAAGAAAAACTTAGAGAGATCGAGCTTTATAATGCGGTATATGCTACCGTGTATGGCTTCTACCCAAACCCTCATCTGTTTCTGGCCCTGGCAGAGAGGTATAACTATAGGACAAGGACGTTCATGACGCCCTGCGGGGAGATGGGATTGGCGCTCCATGAGATGAAGTATATCTCATGCCTACCAACGGGAGACTCCCCTTACGAGGAGTATGTTTCCACAAACGACGAGTTAGATAGACTGTGTCGGAAAAATGTAGAGATGGTAGCAGTTTTTGACGAACTACTGTGCCATTATAATATATGCTCCCTATACTACAAGAGCGGCTCTTCCGGCACATGTTATTCATCGAAGTGGTTACCGTATCTTTTTCTTAACCATATTGTTGAGAAAAAGACCAAAGATTATGACTCATGCAACCCAACTTTCTTTCAATCTCTCAGCCACAGTGAGGTAATAAAACTGATGGAAGAGAATAAGAAGATGGATATCAAAGTTACTGATGAACACCAATACCCTCCGCTCAAGCCCGGAGATTTTGTTGAAAGCTTTATAAGAATGGGCTACAGGTCCATGTCACAAGAAGCCCAACTGGCAGGATTTTTGACATACTGGCTCCGTCGATTCGTTGTGCCTGGAGCAAGCGCCGTGGACCGCTTCCACCGCGGCATACTCTTCGCTGCAGTCCGGTTAGTCTTCGGCTACCGGATGGATTTGCTATCAGCAATGACCTGTAGAATAAATGCAGGTCTTCGTCTGTATGTGTCACGCCCCAGTACCGAAATACGGAGACGGACTAGGCCAGCTACTCTATATGCGGTACGTAACGTCATACGGCGATCATGGCTGTCGAGAGACTAGGGGTACATGCTACAATCAAGTCTCCTATGGTCCTACAGAGTTCTATGTCTCAATCAATCAAATCACATCAGCAAATAAATGAACATTAAAGATAAAGCAGTAAGGCGTCCCCGACGCTTCATCAAAATGATCATGAGAGACTAGCTTTATAATTTAGCTATCTCAGAGAGTCAGGAGTACAAAATTATACACAGCTGCAGTCTGTTTAATTACAATTATGTACTGACACAAAATATCAAGTAATCCGGCTAACAGGTGCCGGTGGCTAAATGCCGCACAAAATATAAGCAGGAGTGGTGGAGAAGAAACCCACTCGAGTCTCCGAACCGCCATGCTCCTAGTATGTACCATGGATGTCAGGGAGGAAGATCGTGTCCTCTGGCTCTGCTACGAGATCTGGCCAAACAAAACCAGCGGGGTCAGCCCCGAATAGCAAGTACCGCCAAAGGGGCACAAGAGTTAAGATTAAAAACCAGTTAATAGAATGAATGATAATAGTAATACTTATGCAACTATTATACGGTAGCGCAACATCCTCGAACCCATATGGCACCCTTACAACCAAACAAGGACAAAAGGTGCCGCATGGAGTCGGGACGTGTCGTACTCTATAACTTTTACATAAGTTAAAAGGTATAAACAATAAAGTCTCCTGATTGTGACTTCGGTCGATAGCCTATCGCAGCACAATAACCAACCCAACAATCAAACAAGAACATGGGTTGGATCATGTACCATGATAGACCATGTTCCTCAGTCATTCATAGAAGTAGCACTTCACAACCAGAATAAGTCTTCCGTTCATAACTTCGGTCCACAGCCTGTCATAGTACGATAACCAACCCAACAATCAAATAAGAACATGGGTTGGATCCCGTACCATGACAGTCCGCTTCCCTCAGTTATTCATGGAAGGTAATAAGATACACGCAAGTCGTTTTCGCGGCCAATCAAGTCTACGAGTTTCTAGTGGGACGAGGTTATCCTCGTATCATGTTATTTCAAAATCCTCAGATCGTATCTTTCCAGCAAGGCTAGCCAACCCAGGGGTTCGCGTAGACAGGTGTCATTGAGCACAGGTCCCTCGTAAGGCCACCTTGCCAAGACATATAATATATGGCAGGAATTAATCGGATACAGTCATCCACTCGTTGCGGATGACACAGTATCCGTGGAGACCAGCCGGCGCGTCAAGACAATATCTCAAGGCGGCTGGTGTAACACGATCTCGGGATTCTGCCCTCCCCATGCATCTAGTATATTTAGTTGCCTAGTTTAACCCTAGGTGAAATCTTGGACTCACATGCTGTGGCCTGCATGATTATCCTCCTAAATGTCGTACTCAAGTACGAGTACCCCAAAAGAGGATCCATGTCAATCAGTATGTCAACATGTTCTACCCTCCTTGGTGTAATGCATCATTGCAAATATGCCACGTGGAGTTACGAGTCATTTGTCGAGCATGAACAAGAACTGGGACATTCAGGTACAAGTATCAGGTAGGAACACTTTGTTCACCGGGGGCACATTAGTGCTCATATCATGCTCAGGACAAAAGACGTAAGGATATATAGCATACACAAACATTTACATATATATATATACAATATAATATATACGTTTAAAAATATAAGGTATAGGGGAGTCCAGGTCAGAGCGCGCTCAAGTCAGGCTACGCTCAGGTTAGCCTACGCTCAGGTCAGCGTACGCTCAGGTCAGCGTATGGAAGACATACGCTCCCAAAAGGCAGCGTATGGACTCCATACGACTCCTTGTCACACAAGTGAGCGTATGCAAGATATACGCTCCCAAAAAACAGCGTATGGACTCCATACGACTCCTTGTCACACAAGTGAGCGTATGCAAGACATACGCTCCCAAAAGGCAGCGTATGAGGACTGCGCTGCGCTAAAGAGCGCGTGCAACTCAGTGGCGCAAGCTAAAAGCTCGCGCACTGCTCACTGTCTTCTCCAAACAGCAAGAACTCCATAGGTTGAACCCAAAGCTTCAAAAGTCCATAACTTGGTCAAAATAAGTCCAAATCCAACTTTTCAAAGGTCAAAATTGGGTAGAACAAAATTCTCTACAACATGGAACCATAAAAACTTGAAAATAATGAAGTTTGCTAGATCAAAACCAAGAAGATCCAAAATAGTTAAAACTTAGATCTACAAAAATTAAAGCTTCAAAATGGAAAATTTCAAGTTCTAAACTAGGATAGAATGAGGAGAAGAACATATTTTGACAAATAATTTTGTAAGAAAACATCAACAACATTTATGGATCCCTCTCTTGAGCAAGTTGGTACTTGCCTTGGTTGGTGGAGAAAAGTAAATGAGAGGAAATAAATGAGAGGAGAGAGAATGAGATGAGTTATTATATAGAATCTTGAACCCATTGGTTCATGATGAACCATAGGTGAACCAAGAATAGGTTACCCAAATGAGCCAAAACTGTAGGCCCAAATGCAGAAAATAAATTACGAAACAATATTTTGTCGAATATTTTGGGAAATGCATGAAGAAATACAGCATATAAATATCGTATAAATACAAGGTAAATACAATTTATCAGTTTTACATATTAAAATACGTATTCCAGGATCGGGGAGTAATAGTATGTCGACTCCATGATCAAATGGAAGGGTGAGAAGGGGAACTTCCCTAGACTGGAGTTGCCCTACACCTATCTATTCGGATGGTTGCTTCTGCACCATCCGTCTTTGATGAACCCCGACATGGGAGCAATCGGTGGTTGCTTTCTGAGAAGATTCTCCCGGGGCAAGTAGGTGTATGTTAGTCTGAAGGAATGCAGACGTGCCCTGAACCTTGGCAAGGGATGGAATTTTTATTGCTTTCCCCCTCTAGCTGGTTATGAATTCATGGCAACAAATCTGGTTGACCTTGGGAGGCAACCACTGGGTCGAGCAGCTTTTGACTGGCTGATGGCGATCAGACCATCGTATTTGGTATACAGATTTGAGGAGGAGTTCTATCTGGAACCATATCTGTCGAGTCGCTTCGCTCGTCAATTTGGTTACGACCAATTCCATGTAGGCAACGCTATAACTTGCCTACAAGAAAAGGGGTACCTAATTGATGGTGCTAAAGCATGGGCCTACTATAACGCTCGAGACACTAGGACAGTGTTCTCGATGCCAAACAAGAATGATAATGGCCCTAGAATGTTATACACATATTCATTGTTCTACACGGCTGCCAACACTTTCGCCGAGAATTTCAGTCTGGTGGATAGCTTCGCAACAGCGACTCGTCTGAAGAAAGGAGCAACTGCTACACTAGCTCCAGTAAATGATGAACAACAGAAACTGGTAGATGATCCATTGGAAGCTTCCAGGGAAGCAAACTTCCCTGAGGAAGTAAATCAACTACTGAGAATTTCTCTGAAAGTTGTTAAATCTCCAGCCCGAGAGAGAAAAAGAAGGATTGACGAACCTTCTTCCCCAGCTGCAAAGAGAAACTTATTCTGGTTCAACTAGATAAAATTACTACTAGATTACAATCTCGGCAGATGGTCGCGTCAATCCAACGAGAAGAGGCAACCACGCCGACTTCTATTCCAAAGTCGGTTGACGTAGTCGATATGGAGAGCGCAGAAAGGCCTCTTCATAGAAAGAAGCAGGCTATTAGAAAGAGAAAGAAAGCGAGCCTGTCCTCGGTGGTGGTGAATGCTGCTGCTGGAATTACTATGTCATCTCCTACTCCTGCCTCTGAACCTAGTCCAGAGCGGAGAGAGGAGACTGAACAGAGAGAGGAGGCTGCACAGAGAGAGGAGGCTGCAGAGCCTAGGGAAGATGAAGCTTCACGATCTCCTTCGCCAGCGGTAGAAACTACTCAGCTTCCTGTCACACCAGGATCAGTTCGCGAAGAGGAGGATCGTCTAATGATCGAGGCATTAAATGATTGCGACTTCGGTCTTCATGAAGATGCCGATCATGCCGCTGTAACTGCCAGCGAAGATGCTCCTGAGGATAATGAAAGTAAGGAGAGTACATCATCAGAGGCTGTTGATGATACACAGAATCCTGAAGAGGACATTGAAGTCCATATATCTCCCAAAGCAGTTGATGACACCCTTGATCCTGAAAAGGATATTGAGGTGCAAGTATCTCCCGAAAAGATTGCAAATGAGGAAGTGGCCCTGGAGGAAACTCCTACTGTTGATCCCAAAGGTATAAAATGAAATTATCAATCTTCTTTTCATAGATCAATAGCTAACATCTCTATCTTTGATCCATGCAGAAATCGAATCTTCTCTAGCTCCTCAAGTGTGTACGGATATAGTACCTGTAACGACGATAGCTAGCAGCAGTCGTCATTTGTCAGGTGGCTCCGAGGCAGGCAGTAGCCAGGCAGTAATGTCTGAGGCTACTTCTGCTAGACTGGAATCTGGGCCAGCAGATGACCGAATCATCACTGAACCAAGCCATGGTAAGATTGCTTTTACTTTTGATCTTTTCAATAGCTGCAAATGATAGGCAAAATGATAAAGTTTATCTGTTTTTACAGAAGAACAACCCGGAGGAGCAACCAGCCCTACTTTAGCTCCCTTATTTAAAGAGCCTCCCGTCCAAGTGGCTGAACGTCCTACTGCTTCATCATCAATAGGAGTCGCTGCTACTCCGGTTGCTTTGGCCACCAACCATTTTGTCATCAGCTCTTTTACCAGCTTTTTCTTTAATTCATTGGGACCCTTAATAGATAGGGTGATTAGAGAAGGAAGAAGCTGATTTCTCCACAGTTAGAGGTCCAATCTCTTACTTGATTAATGCCATCCGCAGTCAAGGGGATGAAGCTCAGGCTACTTTCCTTGATCATATATTAGATGAACTGGAGACTTCAGCTAAGAGCTACAAAGAGCTAAGAAAGGGAGAGGTAGAGCCTCTGGTGAAAGCTGAATTTGAACGGATGTCTCAAGAGGCTACGGTTGAGAAAGTTAGCTTCCAAAATCTCTTGGATACTTTCACTGCCAAGTCCGCTGAGTACAACTCAAAAGTAGAAACAGTGACAACTGTTGCTGAAGAGAAAGAAAGGAAAGTTGCTGAATTACAAGCAGAAATTGCCCGTTTTCAGGAAGAATTGAGACTTGCTCAATTAACTCTGGAGGATAAAGCTATCCAACATCAAACTGCAATTCAACAACTTGGTGTTCTGACTCGAGAGAGAGATGAATATGCTGCAGCTCACCAAGCTGAAGTTACTCGCAGACTAGTAATCCTACCAACCTTCGATGATAAATCAGGGATAGAAGAAGCTAGGAAACGAGGGATGGAATCTCGTGAAGAGCGACTACAAATTTTGAAGAAGCAGATGATCAATTTGATGACACCACCGGCTGAGTAGAAAGATCTTTTGTATCTTCTTGTTTTTCATGATATGTGTCTTTGTAATATCTTTGATCAATAAAAAAGATATTTTTGTAGCTCTATTATTTGTTGCATATCTTATTCAGATATAAATAATAGCGATAGAAAATATATTCAGAGGTACAAGACATGATATATTTCTTGATTCTGGAAAATAATCATATTCAATTATATTTGCTCAGAGGTAATATGGACGTGGCAAATATAATTTATTGAATATTATTATTTCAATAGACAACTTAATCAAAGATGACAAGTTGCTGATAAGAACGAACTGGCTGATTCGTTAAGGTAAATGAACGAAATGAATCGTCGGATGAATATAATGAACGGGCGGGCCGTCAGATGATGAACGGGTGAACCGTCAAGTGGATGTGTGAACAGACGAACCGTCGGATGATGAACGGGCGAACCGTCAGATGAATATGATGAATGAATGGGTAAACTGTCGAATAATTGTGGAATGAATGGATAAACCGTCGGATAATGAACGGGCGAACCGTCAGATGAATGTAATGAACGGGCGAACTGTCGGATGAATGTATTGCTTTATAGTTTTACGACTCTCTGTCTATAAATAGAACAGAAAATCAGATGGGATGGTCACTTTCACTTTTCAACATAAAGATGTCGTCTGGAGATGCATCCAAGAAGGCTGAGATCGCCCCGAAGGTTGAAGTGGGTACTGAGGAACATCTAGTTGAACCGGCTCAACCAAAGCAGGTGGCAGCTGGCGAAGATTCGTCTGCTCCCAAACCGTCAAAGGACATCTTGGACTTCCTTCTTGAACTAGGGAAAACTGAAGAAGAAAAAGCCATGAGAATAGCTGCTTACAAGTTCCTGGTGGGTTCCAGTAAGAATATTTTCGAATCTTTTGCTGATCATGTCTTTGATAAGGACGGTAGTGGCCCGTGGCCCAATTTCGAGAAGGATAATAGTGACCTTCCTTGATATTATGTAACAACGTTTATGATGAAATAAAAATCAAACTTTATTTATGAACTGTCTGATAATTACAATTACTGTCTGTTACATTTACACATAATATTTCTTGAGGAACTTGCCATTGATGGGCATCATTGTAACTCGACCGTCTAGCTCTGTGAGTTGATAGGCTCTATTTGAGAAGACTTTGCTCACGATATATGGACCTTTCCACTTCGCATCGAACTTGCCTTTGCTTGAGCGAGTCATAGTCATAGGACGTCTGACGGTTAAAACGAGCTCTCCTTTCTGAAATGCTCTGACCTTAACTTTGCGGTTGAAAGTCTTTGAGATGCGGGCTTGGTAGAACTCAATATGCTGTTGAGCCAATAGCCGCTTCTCATCGAGCGCTTCTAACTCTTGAAATCGAAGAAGATTGTTGTTCTCTGTCGTGAGTTCATTGGCGATAGCAATCCTCAAAGACGGAATTTAGAGTTCTAGAGGTAGAACTGCTTCACAGCCGTACACCAAAGAGAAAGGTGTACAGCCTGTAGGATTACGGACCGTAGTACGATAGGCCCAAAGACATTCTCCAAGCTTTTTACTCCAGTTTCGTTTGTTAGTAGACACAAACTTCTTGAGGAGCTTGATGATAGTCTTGTTGAAAGCTTCAGCTAGGCCATTAGCAGCAGGATTGCAAGCTGTCGACGCGACATTGTCAATGCGGTGATCGCCACAGAACCTTGTAAACTTTTGGCTGATGAATTGAGGTCCGTTATCATGAATGATTCTTCGAGGGACACCAAATCGATAGATGACATGGTGTTTGACGAAGTTGATGACGCTGCTGGTCTTGACTTCAGCCAATGGTATAGCTTCGGCCTATTTGGAGAAGTAGTCGGTTATTGCCAGTATGAACCGATGTCCTCTAGAAGAAGGAGGTTTGATGGGACCTATGATTTCCATGCCCCATGCTTCAAAAGGCCAGGAAGCAGCAGTCGGATGGAGGAATTCTGATGGTTGATGAATAAAATCTGCGTGGATTTGACAAGATCGATATTTCCTCGCATATTCGATGGCATCAGATACCATAGAGGGCCAGTAGTAACCCATGCGTCGGATGCGATCCTGCAGTTTAGGACCCGATTGATGTGCTCCGCAAACACCATCGTGAGCTTTACGCAATACTTGCTTCGCCTCATCACCAGCAAGACAGCGCAAGAGTAGGCCGTCATAAGTCCGCCGATAGAGAGTTTTGGTGGTCTGATTGTAGTAGAATCGCAGAGACCGTCGACGAATACTCGTAGCCTCCTTGGGATCTTCAGGGAGTATGTCATGGACCACAAAGTCGATGAAAGGAATTCTCCAATCTTCACTAATATCAATAATTTCAGTAAGATTACTGAACTCAATATTATGATTGTTTTCGACGCAGAATAATTCCCGATTAGAGACAACCACCACCTGCTGTCTTTTGATAGGGATGGCTAAGACTGCCGCAAGATTGGCCAAAGCGTCTGCCTCAGTATTGCAAGCTCGGCGTACATATTCGATGAAGAAGGCTTTGAATGATGTAACCATATTGATTGCCGCTTCAAAGTAAGGCACTAAATCTTGATGATGAACTTCATAAGTCCCTCTAACCTGATTAACAACCAACTTGGAGTCACCATAGACTTCAAGATACTCAACGTCAAGTTATTTGGCTAGCTGAAGGCCAATGAGTAGAGCATTGTACTCTGCCACATTGTTGGAGAAAGGCTCATCTAGGGAGTATGCTCTTTGAATAGCTGACCCGTCTGGAGAAACAAGGACAACTCCTGCGATAATGGCACCATTGGGTCCAATCCTGGATACACCTTCAAAGAATAGACGCCAAGTAGGAAATTCTTCGGAGACTGCATTAGATTCCAAAGTCTCGTCTGGAATTTCATCATAGAGTTTAGATGTCTCCAGAACATGATGAGCTGCTAAGAAATTCGCCAGTGCTTGACCTTTGACAGACTTTTGAGGAACATATACCATGTCATATTGGGCTAGCAGAATGGCCCATATAGCCAGCCGAGAATTGAGTGTGCTAGACTTTTTCATCAGTACCCGAAGAGGATTAACTCGGGATATGACATGAATAGTTTGGCCAATGATGTAATGCCGAGTCTTTTGAACAACAAACATAAGAGCTAGGCATTCTTTTTCGACCGGACTATAACGGTGTTCAGCACCAATCATAGTACGACTGAGATAGTAGATGGCTTGTTCGTGGCCTTCTTTGTTCTTTTGGGCAAGTAAAGCACCCAATAAATGATCCATAGCACGGACATACATTAAGAATGGTATGCCAGATATTGGTGGTACCAAGACTGGTGGGTTCATGAGATACCTCTTAATGTCGTCAAATGCTCGTTGACATTCTTCGGTCCAAACGAAAGATACACCCTTCTTCATTAGTTGAGTGAATGGTCTGCAGCGTCCAGACAGATTCGAAATGAACCTCCTGATGTACGTAAGTCGACCTTGGAATCCTCGTAGCTCTTTTAGGTTGCGTGGAGGATGCATCTCTTGAATGGCTTTGATCTTCTCGGGATCCACGTATATACCCTTAGAGGTAATGACGAAGCCGAGAAATTTGCCACTAGAGACACCCAAGAATGACTTGGTGGGATTCATTTTGAGTTGATGTTGGCGCATGAGATTGAAGATAGTTCTCAAGTCTTGGATGTGATCTTCCTTCAGACGACTTTTGACAGCAATATCGTCAATGTAGAATTCGACAGTTTTGCGAAGATGATCTCGAAAGATGGTACTCATGGCTCGTTGGTATGTTGCACCAGCATTCTTGAGACCAAATGGTATGACAGTGTAGCAATAGACTCCGCGAGGAGTGCGGAAAGAAGTATGTTTTTCATCTTCAGGATTCATCCGAATCTGATTGTATTCGGAGAATCCGTCCATGAAAGATATTCTTTCGAACCCACAAGTATTGTCAATCATGACGTCCGTGATAGGGAGAGGAAATTCATCTTTTGGACATGCTTCATTAAGATCCCGAAAGTCGATGCAAACTCGAACTTTGTCGATTTTCTTCAGAACTGGGACGACATTGGCTACCCAATCATGATGCTGTTCTTCTCGGATAAAGCCACAGGCAATGAGCTTCTTGACTTCATCGTCGATTGCGTCCATCATCCGTATAGCTGAATTGTTGTTCCGGTCCTTTACTAAAAAGTATTGGACTCTCGCCTTTCTTACGAGCGGGAACAATCCGATATGAATCCTTTGGGTGTTCAAATGAGACTTCTGTTTAAAGAGATTGTACAACTCCCATTGTAAATGACTGATAGCTATCTAACATATCCAAATAGCATTTAGCATGATAAACGACATTAGTATACTGGAAAGTAGATGCTTTTTCATTGATTTGTACATTCGTATTTACAGCAGGACCTTTAGCCTTAGCAGGCTTGGTCAGATTGATTACAAGAGGGGGAAAAGAAGAACGTGAAGGAAGATTGGCCTTGTTACGACGGAGGTCAATAACAAGCGGCTTAGAGGAGGTGAGCTCCATTTTTTCCTTGTTATGAGATAGATCAATAACAAGCGGCTCAGAAGAAGTGAGCTGTCTTTTTTCCTTGTTACGACGTAAGTCGATAACAAGTGGCTCAGAAGAGGTGAGCTCCCTTTGATCCTGACCATCATCGGTTGGTTGTTTCTGGACTGGCAAGTGAATAGCCAGTGGCTTGGAAGATTGAGGACGAGAAACGCGTCCTTTGACAGGAATGATAAGGGTATCATTAGGCATTATTTCTTGCTCTTTTTCAGTATCCAAAGACAGGACAACCTTCATGAATTCTTCTTTATACATACGAGCATCATTGCAGTATGCTTCAATGCCTTTAAAAGGATAGAGATCAGCAACTTCCTTTTGTACCTCTCCATTGTCATCAACATATTTAAAACATTGATGGAGAGTTGAAGGGACAATGTTATGCTCATACAGAAATGGTCTTTCCAGAAAAGCATTGTAAGAACAACCGTGGTTGTCAATGATGTAGAAGGTAACCTTTGTGCGAAGATTTCCTATTTGGAGTTTTAAGCGAATCTTGCCCAGAGGCTCACTCCTTCCCTGGTTGAACCCGAGAATAGCGGTGATTGTACTGGAAAGACTATACACTGGAATCTTCAGCGCATCCAACATTGTCTTTGGCATGATACTGAGAGCAGACCCTGGATCTATCAGAATACGATCGACTTTCATCGAGTCGACGTATCTTGTATAGTAGAGAGGACGGTCGTGCCTGTTGTCTTCCATCGACATGTCATCCTGTGTGAAAGTTACGTTTAGAATTAACTCCAATATACTATGACAATGGAGGCAAGAAACTGGTTCTGCTTTCGGCTTCTTTAGCAGAGCTAGACAAGTTTTAGCTTGCATGAGAGCCTCACTCAGAGTTTTTTGAGTCTCTTTGGAGAGGCACAAGAGCTCAAAGATGGACAACCGGGCCGATGTATTGGCTAGTTGGGCCAAGATATCAAAGTTGTAAGGCTTTTCAAGTCCGGAGGGAGATGACTTCTTCAAAGGTTTGTCGAATCGGACTTGCTGTTTGCCTTTGTCAGCGATCGTCGGCTTGGGAGGAGTAGACTCTACAACCGGTGAGGATGCAGTAGGAATATCCTCAGTGGAAGCAGGCTGTACTAGAGCAGGCTCAGAAGAAGAAGCAAGATTCTCTTGAGCTTCGGGGTAATCTTTTAGATAGGCTTTCCCTGATCTGGTGCCCAGCAGAATTTTCTCGTCAACTATGGGGTCAAAAGACACCATATTGCAAGTCTTTGTCTTGTCCTTGGAACGGTCTTTCTTCTTGGAGGAAGAGGGAAGTTCAAACTCTGAAGCAAGATCCGGATGAATCCACATAATCTCGCCTTTGTCAAGAGACAAGGGGACGAGACCTTCGCATCGAGGAGGAGGAAGATTCTCGATCTCAAGAGTAGCTTTGGAGATAGGAATGACGCCATGCTATACCATCTGGGACGGGAAGTCACCAAATTGGACTGAGACCATGTTTGCGGTAACAGTCTTCTCGTCTTGCTGCAGAGTGACAACACCAGCATTTACCAGCTCTTGAATTTTGCCTTTGAGCACATAACATGCTCGAGTGGGATGCCCAATAAATCTGTGATATACACAGTACTTAGGATGATCAGTCTTACCGACTTCATCAGGCTTCTTGGGATCTGGGAGCTGGAGCTTATTGCTTTTGATTAAGCAATCAAAGTTGCTTACTGTGTCATTCTCGTCAAAAGAGTACTCTACTTTCGGACGAGGTTCCCTTGGTGGAGGGGCGGAAGGAGTAGAAGTGGACGTAGGGGGAGCTACGTTGACCGTCAAAGATTCTTTGTTTTTATTCGTCAAGTTGATATTCAAAGTTTCTTTTTCTTTGCGGTTATTCTGGCGATTGCCACCACCCGATGTCTGGTGTTCATCTCGGTCGGGGGTAGACATTTGTACCCCTAGTTGCTTGAATTTGTCAGCGCTAAATTCAGCTGCTTTAGCGTTGACATTGAAAGATGGCCAGTCTTGGAACTGAGTAGACCCTGTCCACATACTGATAATAGGCAAAAGATTTGCCTTGCAGGTGTCTATGGTGACAGCGGCCGGAGTTCCAGGAGGCATTTTCAAAGCTTTCCGGCGGAACCTGTCAATGAAACTCTCAGCAATTTCATTGTGTCTTTGTTTGATTTTATTGAGGGCTGACATAGTCATGTCATTGATCCCCTCATAGAATTGTTCCAAGAAGATTTGCTTTAAGCCAGAGAAGGAGGTGATACAACCATCGGACAAGCTTTTGTACCAATCGTATGCTATGCCGGCTAAACAGCCAACGAATACTCTGTTAAGAAGAGCATCATTTGGTTGAAGTTGGACAGTCATAACCTCAAAGTGGTTAATGAACTGACTGGAAGAAGTGCTGCCATCAAACAGTGAGATTGTTGGGATCTTGTACTTCGGAGGAAATGGGACTTCCTTCCATTCAACTGGGTAAGGTTGCTTGATCCCCAACCTTTACAAGTTGTCTTTCTCCTTGAAGGCCTCGAACTGAGTGCGTAGGAGCTTGACAGCTTCATTGGCATCTTCCACTGACGTAGAAGGAACAGGCTGAATCCCAGTGTTAGGGGGAGGAACAGCGTGATAAGCACTACTCCCAGCACCTGACTGACTGGGTGTAGGTTGGATCTGTACAGGAGGTACTTGAGTAGATGCTACCTTCAGTCCTTCATTGACAGGCACCGACGATGCTATGATTTCAGGGTATGTAGGAGGTATGGTCGGTGGTACCGTATGCTGGGCCACAATGATGGAATGCATACTTGCGACCATTTTCGCCATGGTCTTCAGCTTGTCTTCTAATGTAGCTATTCATTGTTCTTGACTAGCTGAACTGGAAGCATCTGGGTCTTCATTGACAACATAAGCTGTCACTTCTCTGGGTACAGTGGAGGACATTGTCTGTTCTGAGCTTTCACTGTATGCATCATAGTCGGAGAAAGAATCATCACCTGAGTGAGAAAGAGGAAGATGACCAGAAGGATCTTGAAGATTCCTTTGACCGATTATGTCTCGGCTTCGGGATCGGGTATGTCGGAATACTCCTTCAGAAGATTCTTGGAGTAGATCCAAATACCGCTGGCTTGGCTTGCGAGGCTTGCCGTACTTAGAGCACTTCCTACCTCCAGTGTCTCTGGAAGTCATGTTGACAGAAGCGTATAAAACCTCGTCTTCATCTTCTGACATAGGTTCAGAGTTTGAAAAGTTCAAACAATCGAAGACAGATTATTTGGTTGTCTAACAACAACACTTGATGACAACCTTGTGATTGCAATGGTGTCTAAGTGGTTGCATTGGGGATGTTGAGATGTTGTCCCGTTTTTGCTTGAGGTGTTCTCGGAGATCGAAAACAGCAACGGGACGAGAAGAAGTTCGAGGGATGTGTTCTTTGACAATATTCGGAACATGGTTCCGATTCTTCAAATGTTTTGTCACCTGAGTGTACAGGGAAGTACTCATTTCATTGGTATAGGTGTCCGGGTTTTTGATCCTAGAAGTTTGCTTCTAATGATGGTTGGTCTTCGACATTGGTTGTTTGCGTTTCACCGAAGTTGGTCGATTGAGATAAGTTCTTAGATCAGCAAACTCACCCCCAGGGGTTTCTGTCTGAGATACCAACAATTTTCCCTGTCTAGAATGAGAGATCTGAAGAGTTGGAAGATCTTGGAATTCTGCTACCGGAGTAGACAGAATACCCCTCTGATCAGAAGAAGAACCCTTGTAAGAAAGGGTTCTTGTACTGACTGGTGCCGGAGCACGTTCAGATTGATCCTCTACGGTAAAAACCGAAGAAGACTGAGAAAAGACCAAAGGGCCTTTTCCTTTGTTTAGTGAAGAAGGGTTAGCTAAAGAGCGTTTCCCTCTGTTGTCTCCCAAGTCATGGG
The DNA here is from genome assembly GCA_029216955.1 of Iris pallida. Lineage (NCBI taxonomy): Eukaryota > Viridiplantae > Streptophyta > Magnoliopsida > Asparagales > Iridaceae > Iris > Iris pallida. The sequence continues at coordinate 14,536,932 of JANAVB010000800.1, forward strand.
ACGAGGAAGTTTGAGAAAAGACCAATGGGCCTTTTCCTTTGTTCTGGGGAGGAGGAGGAATAGCCAAAAGACTACCCCCAGTGGATTGCGCAAGAGCAGTAGGGTGCTTGAGAGGAGGAGCAGAGCTTTTTCTCTTATTGTGAGAAGAGGAGAGATTAGCCAAAGGGCTGTCTCTCTTGGATTGCGCAGGCACAGTTTGCGCATGGATTGATGGCGCACTGGCAGGTTACGCATGAGAAGTTCTGGCAGAAAGTCTTCTGGCCTCAGTCACAGTGGCTTGCGCAGTAGGAGTCTTGTTGCCAGAGTGTTTGTGTTGCACTCTGGTTGCTGGAGTAGTGGACTGCGCAGGCAGAGTTGCAGCCAACTGTGCCAGAGGAATAGGAGTCTTACACTTTGACAGGGCAACATATGAAGTAGTTTGTGCACAGGCAACAGCAGACTGCACATGAGTAGTAGAGACCGATTGTGCAACAGTAGAGACAACAAACTGTGCAACAGTCTTAGCAGCAGAGACTTTAGATTGCGCAACAGTCTTGGTGGTAGAATCAACAAACTGCGCAGCAGTCTTGGGGACCCACACTGGGCGCACTTTGCTCGTGGCAGAAGTTGTCGCAGTGCGAGGGGTGGTCCTGGAGTTGATCATGGCTTCGTAGGCCGTCTGGTTGACCTTCACAACCAGCGTCTTCTGCGTCTTTCCGATAGACGCAACGTCACATTGAGTTATCACTTCCTCGTCGAAGGAGAAAGTCGTCCCCAGCAAAGTCGTTATTTTGTTTGCAAAAATAAAAGTTGATCTTTATTTCAACAAACTTTGTAAAGAAGATTACAAGAATTCTGGGAAAGTACAACTATAGGAATCCGATCTGAAGACGATCGCTTTATCCCTTGGACGATGTGAACTTTGAAGACGGTAGCCTCTGAAGATTGCAGCAGCACTTTGGCAAGGACTCCTGATCTCTGGTGATGATCTCTGATCTCTGTGTGTGTGTATGATCCCCCTAGGAAGGACTTGAAACTCTATTTATAGAGTTCTGGAAATAACTACTTTTTAGTTATTCTGGACTGCGCAAGTTGGATTGTGCTGCATTGGACCGCACAGACATCAGACTACGCTGGCAGTTACTTGATCGTGGGCTAACTGTATTGGACATATGACATTATTTAATTGAAATGCGCATGATCGTGTACAGACGGTTACCACGTAATGAGTCATTGATGGCATGAAGGCCGCGTGTACTTTGTCAGTTGATGGATTGTGCCACTTAAATTGTGCTGGCTTCGGATTGCGCTAGGATAGACCGTGTTGGGCTGGATTGCACTGCAGACTGATTGTGCTGTATGTACAGCTATTCTCGAGCGCTGTGATGCACGATAAACGAACAGTTTCTTCGTTCTCCGTGCTGTCAGCTGTCAGAAGATCTGATTCTCTATCAGGTAATGATGGCGAAGCCACATCAGCATGCGCACTTGGATGAGTGCGCAGTTCAGCCTGCACAATCGAATGGTTACGTAATCTATCTTCTGTGCAGTTCACTTGAAGGATGTATAATTTGATTTTGATGACTTTGTTGATGGGTGCAACTTGATTTTTAGGACCTACAATATCGGGCGAGTATCCGGGAATGTATCAATTGTGAATTTAATTTCTCTATACGGTGACATTCCAGGTATCTCGTACGAAAACACATCGGGGAACTCTGCCACAATTTCAGTCTGATTTGAGCCTACACTCTTCATCCGAGTGTCTTGAACAGAAGCGAGAAATCCCTCACACCCTGAGTACAACATGTGCCTTGCTGTAACTGCCGATATTACCATAGGTCCTTGGAACGCTGAGCCACACGAGTAAGAGAATTCTGTTTCTCCGGGTAGGCGAAACACAACTCTCTTATTCGCACAGTCGATTGTTGCCTGACAGGCGCTGAGCCAGTCCATTCCCAAAATAATATCGTACTCTTTAATGTCGAGTACAATTGCATCCAGAGATAAAATCTTGCCTCCAATTTTAATGTAGCCGTCCCTGCAAATCAAAGTTGCAGGCATATCTACTCCCGAAGGATTGCTAACACACAAAGCTGTCTTTAGTTGAGTCATACAAAATTTATTTTCCGTTGTAAAATCAGACGAGATAAAGCAATGAGTAGCACCAGAATCAAAAAGTACTCTTGCAGGTATGCCCTTGTACAATAACGCACCTGTTATTACATTCTCTGCGGTCTGGGCCTCTGTCTGAGTCAAGGCATAAATCCTTGCTTGCCCACCTTGTTGTTGATTCGGTGTATTCCCAGTTGGAGCTGGTAAGGCTTGTGGCGCTTGGCCACGATTCTGATTGTTATATTGTCCCCGATTCTGATTGTTGTTATGCCCACGATAATGATTATTGTTATTTCCACGAGGAAGATACTGATTTTCTCCTCTACCTTTGCATACCCATGCTTTGTTATTTATATCCCCACATTTGAAACACCCAACACGGCAATCTTCACCCCGGTATCCCACCGGATGACATTTGTTACAACGAGGCAACTGTTGTTGATGTCCTCTGTTGTCACCTGCATTATGACGCTTAGGTGCGTCATTTCTTCCCGCAGACCAAGGTCGTTTCTGATTATTATTGCCTTGGTTGCACTGCGTTGTCTTGTGACTAGCTGGTGGATGGAATCTCTCCATCTCTAGAGCAGTTTCGTACGCCTCTATGTATGACGTACACTTCCGACTTAGCACATCGTGCTGCGGCCCTCATTCAAGCCTTGCACGAATCTTCCTCGCTTTGCATCATCATTCGGGACCATGTATCCAGCGAAGGCAACTCTCTTCAAAAATTCAGTTTCATAATCGTCTACTGACATACTGCCCTGTCGGAGTTCTACGAACTCATTCTTTTTCTGTTGACGGACAGCTAGTGGAATGAATTGCGCAATGAAAGCATGTTTGAAGGTCTCCCAAGATATCTTCATATCCTGACTATTTCTGTAAAGTGCCTGTCTCTGCAAAATCCACTATTCCTGGGCCTTGAGACGAAGTAGTACAGCGGTATACTCCACTCTCTTGCTGCCCTGTATATCCAACATTCGGAAATAGCCCTCAAGTGTGTTCAAGAAGCCCATCACCTCATCTGGCTGCTCTCTCCCATTAAACTCAGGCGGGTTACAGCTCTTAAATTCGGAGAACTTGAAGCTCGTTCTCTTCCGTGTCGGCGTTTCAGGTTTCTCTGTCGGCACTTCTATGGTCTCAATTGCTGCGGCCTTTGTAGAAATATTGGAATCGGCCGTCAGCTTGGTGACAATCTGAGTTAGACTATCCACTTACTTTTGTTGAGCATCTAGCTGCTCCTGAAACTGATACTGAAGCTGCTCTTGAAGCGCGCAATATTGAACTTCGCTCTGCTTCCTCTGAGCCTCCATTTGTTTAATCAGTTTCTCAATTGGGTCAGACGATGAATTCGTCTTTGCGCTATCACCCTTGGTTATTCTGTAACAAAGAAATAATTCCATTATCACTCATAAAATATTTATGGGCTTATTGTATGGAATATTATTTCATGCCAGCGCTATCGACACCATCAATCGAGAAAATTTGCATCAAGACTTCCTTTTTGAAAACATTTTTGAAATCCGAGGATTTGAAACCGTGCTCTAATACCAACTTGTCACGCCCCGATTCGGAAAATCTTTCGTCCTCGCTTCGATTCGCACCGAATCGTTCGTCCTCGCTAAGGCGTGATGCCGTACAAGTCTGGTGTTGCACTAGTACAAGGCAAGAACGTGCACTGTTATGTCATTTAGAAACATTTGAAATCCAGCCACATTTCAGAAATATTGAGGACACAATATAGGAAGAAGAAATACTCATTTTATTGATAATTGTAGTCAGAATACAACTTTTCTCGATAATATTTGAAATGCCATTTCGGCTACATTGATTCATGAAAGAAGTACAACTGATAGGCTGCCATAATATAATTTCCCATTCCATACATCATGCCCTTTTAGTACTTTGAAATATAAGCAGCTATCTTTGAAAACTCCGCAATACTTTGTGCGTCTATAGGGAAAATAACTTGAAAGGAAACAGCAGTTCAGAAAGCTTTAGTTGCGATGTGCGCCCGAGCCTTCTCCAGTACCTGTGGAGGAGGGGTCAGCACATTATAACAATGCGCTGGTGAGCCCCGTTGGCCCACTCAGCTGAACCAATATTTTATTAATGACAAGCATTTTAAAGAATTGAACTTATTAGGGACAGGCAACATTAGAGTAAATTACAATTCAAATGACATGGTATTTTATGAAACCATTTTTACTTTACCATTGGCCGAATCCAGCTTTCCTGCACAAGATACAGGATAACAATAATATACTTACCGCCCCTGCATAAAATGATCATTAGCATGCATCCTGACTACATAGCCACTGGTGTTGTTAAACCATATTGACTTGCCATATAGGACTTCAAGGGTATGCGACGCACCATTTCTTCGAATTGTAAGTCCGAATGAATGTCCCGATACCAATCGTACCACCAAAGCACGCTGCATTTCCTCCTAGGCCGAATCGGTCCCGGTGCCCCAGTACCATTCGAGGAAACAATACCTTGTATACAAGTTGTCCATGACTATGCGAATGCGTGTCTGACTCACTGAGCATAGTGTGCATGGTATGATATTGTCACCCCCAGTTTTCAGAAACAGCGATATTTTTGTCATTTTATATTTTTGAATATTTTTGAAATTTATTTTATTATTTATGATATTATTTTGGGGTTAAAATTTATTTTATTATTTATGATATTGTTTTGGGGTTATTTGAGTCGGGTTCGAATTTCAACTCAATCCGACTTGAAACGGGGACCCGGGGGGTAGTTTGACTCTAGTGGGACCCACACACTAGTTAGACATGGCCCACAAGATATTAATTTTAGTCCACATGATATTAATTTTAGTTAGTAGTTAGACTAATTATTTATGGATAGGTTTAGTTTAATTAGAGACTTAAAACTAGACTAAATTGACCTCAACCTTTAATCCATTCTTAATTTAAATCAAATAGATTAGTCGAGGGCATTTTGGACATTCAAATAGGGGACACCTCACCCTTTTTGGGCAGCCACTTATGAGGGGGGATAAGGAGTGAGTCACTCCTTCATTCATTTGTTTTTATCCACTTTCTCTCTTGTTCTTCTCCAAATTAATTTAGAGATGAACCTCCATTGATTTCATCTCCAAATCAACCCCTTCTTCCACCAAATCTTCTTTATTTCTTCTCCACTCCATGGTTAGAGGGTGCTAGCCAAGTTTGGGAGGATTCGGAGCTCGTTCGTGTTCTTTTGGAATCTCTACGTGTCGGTGTCGTGTCGGAAGGCTTTTCCTTTGAATCTCTCTCCCGGAAGGTATAATCTCTCCTCTAATCCATCCCTATATGCATATAGAAATATTTTGAACCCTTAGGATTGACCCCCATGGTTGTATCTCCATTTGTGTCCATTTCGTGTCCATTTGGAGGTCATAGGAGTGTCCTTTGTGTTGTGGTTGTGTCCATGTGGGAAAATCCAAAATTTGGACACACTATGTGTTGTTGTTATGTATGAATGAATTATTACATGTTTAATCTCATATTTTTGTATTGGAGATGTGTTCTATAGTGTCTCATATATATATATATTAATGTAGAGAGTGAGTTCTTGATATTTTATGTTATATACTTGTGTTTCTTTTGTCTCAAACTACCTAAATTCGTCATAATTTTTATCCACGTTTTAGTAGCTAGAGCAATTTAGAAATGCCATAACGTTTAGCTTATAACTCCAATTAACCTACCATGTTTTTAAAAGAAGCGTATCGAAGTTAGCTTTCCAAATATATATTTTAATAAGCCAAATTCGTTCTGAAACTTTCTGTAAAATTATTTGAGTGTCAGTTGTACGAAAGACGAACGCGTTTCGATGTTTTTGCGATTCTGGAAGCTTCCGGACACGAAAATGCGATCCGTTTAAAGTTTCGGAAAGCTAACACAAAGATATATAACATACATTAATCCTAGAATTTAGTGAATGTCCAATTGGTACAGTATTGGTTTTAAGTAGAAGAGTGATTATACGATATATGTATTTTGTGTAACCTATGAGCCTATGTAGTATAGATATTAAATGAATATAGAGTATATAATACATGATATATTAGATGAATGAAATGATATATATATGATATATATTCTCTTTATATTAATGTATATATATGGTTGAATGCAAGCATGTAGGAATGCAATTAATATAATGCATATAAGCAATGCATGAATGAAAAAATGATATACAATGTATGCATGAAGATATATATGTAATGATAGATATGAATGCATAATGTATAAATATTGTAATGCAATATATAATGATGACATGTATGGTAATGTAGAGTATATGATGCAAGCATGAATGAATGGAGAAAATACAGGTATATAGGTAATATAGAATGTAATATATGAATGCAAGCATACAAGATAATATAATATATGAAAGGAATGAATGATAATATATAACATGATATGTAAGGTAATGCAAAGTATGAAATATATGATGCGTGCATGTTTGTATGTCTCTATGTTAATGTATGAAATGATATGAATATACAATGTATGCATATGTATAAAACATGTAGGTAATGCATAGATGCATGAATGAAATGAATGTTTGCAATATGTTAATATAAATACAAGTATCTAATATGCATGAATGTAAGTATAATATAATACAAGTATACATGTATGTATCATGTAAATGTTATATACATGATATGTATGTATGCATGTATACAAGATAAGTATGTATGTATGTATTTCTATAAACTGAGTTAACCTATAACCTTTTACACACATGCATTCATACACACTTTGACATCATGTATCTCATGTCACATACACCTACCTATCACTAAATTTTAGAACATTAACACATATCCTTTCACACACATGCCAAACACATACATACTTACTTACTCTTTTACCTCTCTTTCTATATATATATATATATATATATATATATATATATATATATATATATATATATATATATATATATATATATATATATATATATATATATATGTGCCTATATATAGCTTTCCTATATATATCTATGTATATGAATATGTGAATGTGAATAATATATATACATTATATGACTAAGTTTGTGTGCCTTGTTAGCTTATGGTTTAGTTTTGTGCTTGGTTTAGCAAGTGACTTAGGCTATGAGTTAGTAGCTATCTTGGATACTTGATTTGCATATACTTAGTTTATTTAGACCTAGAATAACTTGTTTGACCTAATTTAGACTTGTTAGACCTAGTTTGACCATAGTTGACCTAGGTTTGACTTTCAGGGTTGACCAAGTTGACCAAGAGTTGACTTTGGTCTAGATTGACCTAGAATCATGTAAAATGCATAATAGAACTTTATATTGCCATTTTGGACTTGTTGTGACTTGTGCTGTTCTGATTAGGAGCTAGACACCTCTCCTCGGACATTATATTTACTTTGGACATTCAGACACCAGGCGAGTACATTCTCTGATCATTTCATATCCTGCTTAGAATTATTTCCTGCATTAAATTACTTTACTTGTACTGTTACGTTGGTCACACGGATTGGTACTATACGGATCCCTTCTTGAGATGTTATCCTTAGGGAGCATCAGCTACTACATGTTCTGTGTGTTTCACTTATATGAGGTATCACTATGCTTCACTGATTCTTTGATCACTTGTGACATATACTCTTATGATCACAGAGTCTCCTAGAATCTCTTATCCCATTTACTGGGTATCCTAGAATCTTCTAGAATCTCCATTTTTGGGACATCCATGTATTACCCTTCGGGGGCTTTGCGTGGAATCATAACATAACTTGGTTGGATCCTTGTGTATTGATTGGGGGTACGGGGAAGTAGAAGTTGACATGTGAATGATACCCAAGTAGTATCTTATCTGAATCTCTTCGATAGTGTCTTATCAGAATCTCCTATGCCATTCACATATCTATATTGTACTCTGACTCACTAGCCACTGTTAGTCTCTATCTATAGTAGATATTTCTATTACAGCTTTCTCTCTCTGTTTACATACTGTATTTCTTTCAGTACCTGTATCTTACTTTACTGTATGATTATATTTTCTAACCTGCTATGAACTGTTGAGATGTAATTTGCTCGCTCCTGTCCTGACTGGACCTGTTGATAAATTTTACAGATGGCCTGGGATTGCCTGCTAGCCTAGAGGAGACACAGTAGAGGTTGTTTAGATAGTTATTTTATTTTGTCTGGAGTTGTATTTACTTGTGGATTACTGTATTTAAGTTTTAAGATGTATTTCTGGGTTTATGTATCTTAGACACTTAAACTTCTATCTCCTGTATCTCTTTTGGATTTTATGTTTTATCTATCTTTATCATGCTCTACCTTAGATGTGATTGAGACTGTATCTGCTATGTCACCCCCATTCGGAGAGTATAAACTGCTTAGCATTATTTTGTTAGATGATGTGACCTAGGACAGCGTTCTACCGTCGACACTGCGGCGTAGGCTGGGCATTGTTACGTTCTCGTGCCCTTACTCTAGGGTGCGGGTCGTGACACGTTTTTAGTGGTAGCCCATGCAGGTCGAGTTTGTGTAGTGGTATTCGAACTAGAGTACCACTACAGCCTGCAGTAGAATTATGATATATTTTTGAAGATACTCAATCACAATTAGGATCCCTTGAGAGATTCCTAGGACGACCCTTGAGAATCTTATTTAACTCCGATTTGAAAACTCTTTTTCCTTGATTTGATTTATCTTTACTTTCTGTTGTTGAATTTGATTTTGATGTATTATTATTGAATTTGAGTTTGTATTTATTGATTTTGATGAAAATTGTTGAATTTTGAATCTTGATGTTAGCTATAGCATCCGAGTTTGTAGTTCTATGATTTGAAGGATTTTTGTTCATTTTTGAATCTTGATGTTCGTTGATAAATTTAATTTTTGAGTATTCATTGTTGATTTAAATTAAATTTTGTCAAGATGAAATTATATGGGCTAGGTCATCTAAGTTATGTAATCTAGTCTTCTATAGTCACATTAGCCAGCATGGTGAGGACATATAGTCTGATTTTGGATATACTTCTCGGGTGTGGAAATTTAAGGTTTTCGCAGCCAAGCTAGCGGCATCGCAAAAATGTTAAATACCATGATTCTAGAGGTATGTGCATAAGTCAAGGACTCTGTGATTATCGTAGCCTTGCTTACTAGTATGACGAGGATTTAGAGTACCATGATTTTTGATAGACGCATATGATTATCAGATTGTACCTTAAATGTTTTCGAACATGTTTTCTCTACTTTTGTTTCAGTCATTCAAAAAAAAAGGAATTATTATTTGTTTTGTTTGTTTTGCTTCTCATTATTTAACTTAGGAGTAGCTTTAGCTGCTTTTATAAACCTTGTGTAACTTTTGCTATGAGTTTTTCATAATAGAATGAATCGATGATTTTTGCTAGACCTTATCTTGGATTTGATATTTTAGCTCTGGGTTTCAAAATGGTTCCTTCTTTTAAACAGATAAGCAGAACAGATTTTATTGTTATTTCTTTCTTGCTATTATTCTTGTATTAAATAATGATAATAATAAAACTGTCTTGATTACATCAATCACCTAATTTGCAATGTTGGTAGGAATCTAAATGTTGGTCTTAAACATAGAGTTAAATTTTTATATTGGGACATGAGAATATATATGAATATATATATAGCAGACACTTGCCTGATACGTATACATGCTACACTTTGAATTCCAACCTATCTAAATACATATTAATATGTTGTTGATATTTAAATTATCAAAACCCCAATATTTCTGGTTCTTTGCTTTTTTCAGTTTAAATTCGTAATTCAAATATAAATTTTATGTTAGTAGTTTTGTTTATATCACTGCACGTGTATGTTATATACAGGGTTTCAACTCTTAAGGAAATTGGTTGAGTTTTGTGTTTGAATTTGACAAATCTAAGACTGTGTGCATATTAACCCTTAATACTGGATTTTTAAATGTTAGTTCAAATTGTTGTTTTTAAATGTAATATTAAGAGCTGTGTACGTTGTTGTATGTAGGGATATAATATTAGGCTTCATATCCTTACATGATAGGTTGTGATAAACATTGAGTTGGTTTTGATGTGCAATTTTCCAAAATTCTGAAAACTGAATACATGTTAACATTTTTACATTGATTTTAAATGTTTAGTTCAATTTCAGATTTAACATGTAATATTGAACTGTATGCATAGATAAATGTATGGATAGTATGTTAGGGTTTCATTTCTACCATGTTAGGATGTATTGGGAGCATTGAGATTAGTTGTGATGTTTCAAACTCCTAATTTTGAAATTGCATTATGTTAATATTACACTGGTTTAAATGTTAGCTTATTTTCAGATTTAGTATGTAAATGCTGAACTAAAACTGGGTTTAACCTTTCAATACTAAGCTATAACCCTATACAAGGACACGCACACACCCTAACTTAGTATACCCTGTCATGTAACCTAACATTTCCTCTCTATGTTATGATCATGTATCTATATAGATATATATAGAGTTTATACGTACATGTTATAATATATATAGATACATAACTAAATTTCTACCTCTTTATAGATATATATGGTTAGCCATGCATGTCATGAGTAAATAGGTTGTGTGTTGTAGATTGTTTAACCAATATGCCATGATTAGTGTAACTTGATAGCCGTTGTTTTGAAACCCAATTCCTCATATACAATTTTATATATATTTTACCTACACACATGCCTATTATCTAACCATATGAACATGTCCACATAACATTACATAATGCTAGTTTTTCCTCTCTAACGCTCACTCTCTCTCTCTCTCTCTCTCTCTCTCTCTCTATATATATATATATATATATATATATATATATATATATATATATATATATATATATATATATATATATATATATATATATATATATATATATTGTGATTGGATTTCAATGCAAGTGACTTTCAATTCTTAACTTTTGAATTTGATTTTTCTGTACCCTTTTAGATGATTGGTAGTTACATTTCTTTATTTTTTAATGAGTACCAGCTTTCACATAGGATGGTAGACTGTCTTACAGTTTTGATGATTTGTTATTTCTGTATCTTTTCTAGTTTAGCGCCCTAGATTGCTTGTGTGTTTTGATACCCTATGACCGTTTTGGTTTAGCATGACTAGTATACCTAGATGAGACTTTCTCTACCACCGTATGCCATGACCCTGCATGTCATCCTTTTAAATCGTATGATTGTTTAAGTTCTGAGACTTTGATTATGGGGGGTTTGACCTAGAAGGAGTATGAACATTTTAATTTCGAGGACGAAATTTTTCTAAGGTGGGTAGACTTGTAACACCCAGTTTTCTAAAATGAGGGTAATTTTAAAATTTTATAATTTTAATCATTTATTGATTTGACATTTAAATCATGATATAATTTTTGGTAATTTTTAAATCATTTTAAAACTATTTAAAATCATGACTTGTGATTTTGATGTTTTGCTAGTGAAACCCTAGAGACTGTTTGACCTAGAGCCTAACCATGTGATTAGGATATTTTAATATCATTTCTGGCCTAAGGATATTTTGCATTTGACCTCTTTGAATTATTTTGATATTTATTGCGTTGGTGATTATTGATTTTGACCTTTGATAGGTGTAATTTTGTGATGGTTTTGTGTCCGTAGCGGACACGTATCAGTTTTTATTTACAAATGTTTGATGTGTCTCAAAGAAAAAAAATTTTATTGCTGATTTTTTTTGAAAAGTATTTGAATGAGATTGTTTTCTGCATGTGTTTCCTGTGATTGCTTTGTTTTAATTTCGAGGACGAAATTTTTTTAAGGTGGATAGATTTGTCACTCACAGTTTTTAGAAACAGGGATATTTTTGTCATTTTATATTTTTAAATATTTTTGAAATTTATTTTATTATTTATGATATTATTTTGGGGTTAAAATTTATTTTATTATTTATGATATTGTTTTGGGGTTATTTGAGTCGGGTTCGAATTTCAACTCAATCCGACTTGAAACGGGGACCCGGGGGATAGTTTGACTCTAGTGGGACCCACATACTAGTTAGACATGGCCCACATGATATTAATTTTAGTCCACATGATATTAATTTTAGTTAGTAGTTAGACTAATTATTTATGGATAGGTTTAGTTTAATTAGAGACTTAAAACTAGACTAAATTGACCTCAACCTTTAATTCATTCCTAATTTAAATCAAATAGATTAGTGGAGGGCATTTTGGACATTCAAATAGGGGACACCTCGCCCTTTTTGGGCAGCCACTTATGAGGGGGGATAAGGAGTGAGTCACTCCTTCATTCATTTGTTTTCATCCACTTTCTCTCTCTTGTTCTTCCCCAAATTAATTTAGAGATGAACCTTCATTGATTTCATCTCCAAATCAACCCCTTCTTCCACCAAATCTTTTTTATTTCTCCTCTACTCCATAGTTAGAGGGTGCTAGCCAAGTTTGGGAGGATTCGGAGCTCGTTCGTGTCCTTTTAGAATCTCTACGTGTCGGTTCCGTGTCGGAAGGCTTTTCCTTTGAATCTCTCTCCCGGAAGGTATAATCTCTCCTCTAATCCATCCCTACATGCATATAGAAATATTTTGAACCCATAGGAATGATCCCATGGTTGTATCTCTATTTGTGTCCATTTCGTGTCCATTTGGAGGTCATAGGAGTGTCCTTTGTGTTGTGGTTGTGTCCATGTTGGAAAATCCCAAATTTGGACACACTATGTGTTGTTGTTATGTATGAATGAATTATTACATGTTTAATCTCATATTTTTGTATTGGAGATGTGTTCTATAGTGTCTCATATATATACATTAGTGTAGAGAGTGAGTTCTTGATATATTATGTTATATACTTGTGTTTCTTTTGTCTCAAACTACCTAAATTCGTCATAATTTTTATCCACATTTTTAGTAGCTAGAGCAACTTAGAAATGCCATAACTTTTAGCTCATAACTCCAATTAACCTTCCATTTTTTTAAAAGAAGCGTATCGAAGTTAGCTTTCCAAATATATATTTTAATAAGCCAAATTCGTTCTGAAACTTTCTGTAAAATTATTTGAGTGTCAGTTGTACGAAAGACGAATGCGTTTCGGTATTTTTGCGATTTCGGGAGCTTCCGGACACGAAAATGCGATCCGTTTAAAGTTTCGGAAAGCTAACACAAAGATATATAAATAAATTAATCCAAGAATTTAGTGAATGCCCAATTGGTACAGTATTGGTTTTAAGTAGAAGAGTGATTATACGATATATGTATTTTGTGTAACCTATGAACCTATGTAGTATGGATATTAAATGAATATAGAGTATGTAATGCATGATATGTTAGATGAATGAAATGATATATATATGATATATATTCTCTTTACATTAATGTATATATATGGTTGAATGCAAGCATGTAGGAATGCAATTAATATAATGCATATAAGCAATGCATGAATGAAAAAATGATATACAATATATGCATGAAGATATATATGTAATGATAGATATGAATAAATAATGTATAAATATTATAATACAATATATAATGATAACATGTATGGTAATGTAGAGTATATGATGCAAACATGAATGAATGGAGGAAATACATGTATATAGGTAATATAGAATGTAATATATGAATGCAAGCATGCAAGATAATGTAATATATGAAAGGAATGAATGATAATATATAACATGATATGTAAGGTAATGCAAAGTATAAAATATATGATGTGTGCATGTTTGTATGTCTCTATGTTAATGTATGAAATGATATGAATATACAATGTATGCATATGTATAAAACATGTAGGTAATGCATAGATGCATGAATGAAATGAATGTTTGCAATATGTTAATATAAATACAAATATCTAATATGCATGAATATAAGTATAATATAATACAAGTATACATGTATGTATCATGTAAATGTAATATACATGATATGTATGTATGCATGTATACAAGGTAAGTATGTATGTATGTATTTCTATAAACTGAGTTAACCTATAACCTTTTACACACATGCATTCATACACACTTTGACATCATGTATCTCATGTCACATACACCTACCTATCACTAAATTTTAGAACATTAACACATATCCTTTCACACACATGCCAAACACACACATACTTACTTACTCTTTTACCTCTCTTTCTCTATATATATATATATATATATATATATATATATATATATATATATATATATATATATATATATGCCTATATATATAGCTTTCCTATATATATCTATGTATATGAATATGTGAATGTGAATAATATATATACATTATATGACTAAGTTTGTGTGCCTTGTTAGCTTATGGTTTAGTTTTGTGCTTGGTTTAGCAAGTGACTTAGGCTATGAGTTAGTAGCTATCTTGGATACTTGATTTGCATATACTTAGTTTGTTTAGACCTAGAATAACTTGTTTGACCTAATTTAGACTTGTTAGACCTATTTTGACCATAGTTGACCTAGGTTTGACTTTCAGGGTTGACCAAGTTGACCAAGAGTTGACTTTGGTCTAGATTGACCTAGAATCATGTAGAATGCATAATAGAACTTCATATTGCCATTTTGGACTTGTTGTGACTTGTGCTGTTCTGATTAGGAGCTAGACACCTCTCCTCGGACATTATATTTACTTTGGACATTCAGACACCAGACGAGTACATTCTCTGATCATTTCATATCCTACTTAGAATTATTTCCTGCATTAAATTACTTTACTTGTACTGTCACGTTGGTCACACGGATTGGTACTATACGGATCCCTTCTTGAGATGTTATCCTTAGGGAGCATCGGCTACTACATGTTTTGTGCGTTTCACTTACATGAGGTATCACTATGCTTCACTGATTCTTTGATCACTTGTGACATATACTCTTATGATCACAGAGTCTCCTAGAATCTCTTATCCCATTTACTGGGTATCCTAGAATCTCCTAGAATCCCCATTTTTGGGACATCCATGTATCATCCTTCGGGGGCTTTGCGTGGAACCATAACATAACTTAGTTGGATCCTTGTGTATTGATTGGGGGTACGGGGGAGTAGAAGTAGACATGTGAATAATACCCAAGTAGTATCTTATCAGAATCTCTTCCATAGTGTCTTATCAGAATCTCCTATGTCATTCACATGTCTATATTGTACTCTGACTCACTAGCCACTGTTAGTCTCTATCTATAGTAGATATTTCTATTACAGCTTTCTCTCTCTGTTTACATACTGTATTTCTTTCAGTACCTGTATCTTACTTTACAGCATGATTATATTTTCTAACCTGCTATGAACTGTTGAGATGTAATGTGCTCGCTCCTGTCCTGACTGGACCTGTTGATAAATTTTACAGATGGCCTGGGATTGCCTGCTAGCCTAGAGGAGACACAGTAGAGGTTGTTTAGATAGTTATTTCATTTTATCTGGAGTTGTATTTACTTGTGGATTACTGTATTTAAGTTTTGAGATATATTTCTGGGTTTATGTATCTTAGACACTTAGACTTCTATCTCCTGTATCTCTTTTGGATTTCATGTTTTATCTATCTTTATCATGCTCTACCTTAGATGTGATTGAGACTGTATCTGCTATGTCACCCCCATTCGGGGAGTTTAAACTGCTTAGCATTATTTTGTTAGATGATATGACCTAGGACAGCGTTCTACCGCCGATACTGCGGCGTAGGCTGGGCGTTGTTACGTTCTCGTGCCCTTACTCTAGGGTGTGGTTCATGACAGATATTAAGGGAAAGGCAACATGTTCATTCTTAGCATTTCATATCTCATCATCATAGGCATCAATTCATCTCCATTCAATGTTCAAGGGACAAGCACAATCTCAATGTTGTTATCTGTGTAATCAATTCTTTCAATGTTCAATGTTCAATGTTCAATCTCTAGCTTCTTAGTGGTATTGACTTGTGGCATTAGCAACTTGATATCGATCAACGGATGTTGCAAGACAATTATTTAGTTGGCATGAAAGAATAGCGAGAAAGACAATACCACCACAGAGATCCACACTCACCAATTTAGAGAATCGTCGAGAGAGAGAGGAATACTTGCACGCTTAGCCTTCCGTCACGCGTCAGTCTGCATTGGCACCAAAAGTTTGGTTAATATTCTGTCTCGTTGTGTTCTCTTCTCTCAGAATTCTCAAGAATGAATGCTATGCAAATCGATGAAAACGGGCAAGAATCAAATCATCGAAAATCATTCAGAAAAGCATCCATCAAAATCAAGCAAGAAAAACCAGCAGCAAAACATCCAGAGAAAACTCTTGGACGCATTTCAAGGGAAACCAATCCATTAGTTGGAAAGGTTCTTATGCACTTGTCCATGATCGATTTGGTACCGACAGTAAGTTTTTCCAATACTCGGTTCTGACCGAGTTAGCCAAGCCACAAGCCTTACATAGTGAACTGCTAGGAGCGGGACACTACAGATGCTAAGCTAATCCCAAGGGTGTTGAAGATATCATCGGTAGGCAGTTTCTTTCTAATGACTCTCCACATGAGGAAGGACTACTTCTTGGGGATGCAGGTGTGCCAATAGTGCTTAGTGAAATGCTGCGGCCGCCCCAATCCTTGGACAGCGATTCTCGCCGACCTCACCGAGAATGCCCCCGAGGCTTCGAGCGTCCACTTCAGCGCATCGGCATCGCCACCGATTCTTAATCCGCTCAATCGAATGCTCTTTGCCGTATCGGAACCGGCCCATTCACGGATCTTGTTCGAGTTCCAGCCTTCAGTAATGGGGTTCCATAAGTCTCTGATCCTACTGTTTCTCGGGGTCTCCGTGAGATTTGGGATCAAGCTATCCCCAGTCCATCTCTCCAGGAATGGAGCCGACTCGCCGACGCCCAATTGTAGTCTCATCGCTGGCTCGGTAAGGTCTCGCCCACTAAGGATGCGATGCCAAGTCGCAGAGGATCTGCCATTGTGTTTGGCTGCCGATGGATGGATGTGCTTGAAATACCTGGTCTTCATAAACCTGGTCCATAAATTCATGCTCGTGCGGAGATTCTACCACAATTTCATCGAGAACGCTTTAACGATATGAGTGAGCTTGGTGAATCCCAGACCCCCTTCCTCAGTAGGGTGAGCCATGGAGTCCCAGCTAGTCCAGTGATGCTTGTCTTGGCCGTTGTAATGTCCCCAGAAGAAATTGTAAAAGATCTACTCGATCGATGAAAGAACCTTCAAAGGCGGAGAACATACGGCCAGGGTGTGTATGGGGATGGAGGTGAGCACATGTTTGATGAAAATCATCTTGCCGCCTGGGGATAGAGTAGCATTATGCCACCCACCAAGTTCATTCCTGATCCTTGTGATCAATTTCTCAAAGATGGCAACGTTGGATTTACCGTACACCAGCGGGCACCCGAGATAGTTGAATGGAGGATAATCAACAAAGAAGGAGGTTAAGTTGAAGAGCCTGATTGCGTGCTCTCGTTTGATGTTGTGGTGGGCATATGTGACACTTTTGGAAGGGTTGATCTTTTGGCCGGAGCATGTTGAGTACCTCTGTAGGGTGTTGTGGACCACCGCCACCGCTCCTTCGTCCCCAGACGAGAAAATGAGTAAATCGTCGGCAAAGGCCAGATGGGTAATGATGGGACATCCGCTGGATGTGTGATAGTGCTGGAAATTTGGAGTACTGGTCATGTTGTTAAGGTTCCTACTCAGTGTGTCAGCCGCGATGATGAAGACAGTGGATGATAGAGGGTCGCCTTGTCTAACTCCTATAGTAGATTTGAAAAATCCCTCAGCTTGACCATTGATGACCGTGGAGAACCACGAGTTGCTGATGGATCTCCACACGGTGTTGGTCCAAGATTAGGAGAAACCAAAAGTCCTGAAGCCCAGATCATAAATTGCCAGTCCAGTCTGTCATAAGCTTTCTCCATGTCGATTTTGACAGCGATGTTTCCCCCTCTTACTGGAAACTTCATGCAGGTTATTAACTCTTGGGCCAGCATAATATTGTCCTGGATGTTTCTCCCTCGCACAAACCCGCTTTGCTCCTCAGATATAATTTTGGGGAGGATCCCTGCCATTCTGGTGGCGATGATTTTGGAGATGATCTTGTTGGTGAAAGTACATAGACTTATGGAACGAAAGTCAGAAATGACTCCGGGTTTTCTTTTTTCGGGATAAGGATCAGCTTGGCGCTAGAAATGGCTTGGGGTATGTGGCTCCTTCGAAGAAAGCAGTAGCTGCTTCGGTGATATCCTGCTCGATAATGTCCCAGCATGTGCGAAAGAATACCCCCGAAAAGACGTTCGGGCCAGGTGCACTGTGCTCGTTCAGAGCCCACACCGCATCTTTCACTTCCTGGGCTGTGGGGGGCGTTCCAACTGGGCATTGTCGGTGTCATTAATGATAAGGGAGATTTGATCCAGGAAGGCGTTGTCTTTGTGAACCGTCTTTTTGGAGAATAATTTGGAATAGAAAACCGTGGCGGCCCTTTGGATGCTCTTCTGGTTAGTAATGATGTTTCCATTGTCGTCAATGGTATGGTGAATCGATAGCTTCTGTCTGCGGCCATTGACGCAGGCATGGAAATATTTTGAGTTTTTATCCCCTTCGCTGTGCCATTTCAATCTCGCTTTCTGCTTCCACAAATCTGTTTCCACTTTGAGTCTGAATTTAAGCATGGCCTTGGTGAGATTCAGGGCAGACCTGGCCGCCGATGAACGATCCGATGCGAACCTAGCTTCGGCTCGGGTGACGTCGTCCTCGGCGATCCGAACGGCTTGAAAAATGTCCCCGTATGCTAGTTTGCTCCAATTGGACAGGGCTTTCCTCGTTGCTTTGAGCTTGTTGCTCACTCGGGAGAGGGGATTGGGTGAATCCTCGCTATTCCATGCTTCCGCTACAATACCCAAAAATTGGGGGTGCTTTGTCCAGAAGTCGAGGAATTGAAAATTCTTTTTGGATGGATTAGTATTGATTTTAATTTCCACCAACAGAGGGGCGTGGTCGAATTCAGAGGAGTTGAGATGAGACAGGTTGGTTGTGATCCCCATACCATGCCAGTGGTCATTCGTGAGGGCTCTGTCTAGACGGAAATATTGACGACGGTCACCATCTTGCATGTTGCACCAGGTGAAAACATTGCCGGTGAACTGGAGCGAGGCTAGATGAGCGTTGAAGATGAAGTTGTTGAAGTCTTGCATGGCCATGATGGGAGGGGGCGACCCCCGATTTTCTCTTCTCTGCAGGTCAGCGCATTGAAGTCCCCAATGCAAAGCCACGGAGAATTGATGTGGTTTAGGTGGATATCAAGTAGATCGTTCCAGAGTTGTTTTTTCTAAGTAATATCATAGCTGCCATGGACCGCGGATATGATGGCGCGCTCTGGGAGCATGGGATGTTCCATCAAACATGAGAGGGCCTGCCTGGTGTCCTTGATGCTCCGGATGTTGATATCTTTTGTGCAGAGGATCCAAATATCGTGTCTGCTGGCAATGGCCGTGGGTAGGCTCAGCTGCAGTTGGATAGATTTTAATCTTTTGGGGGGAATTTTGGGTTCAAGAATAATAAGGATATCAATCTTGTGGATTTTTCTAAGGCCAGTAATTCTCCTTAATGTAGGTTTGTTCTCCAGGCCGCGGACATTCCAGGATAGAATGTTAAGCATTAAAGGAGATGTGGGGGGGGGGGGGGTTTTTTGCTCCGCTTGGCTGCGGATCTGGTTTGGATGGATGTGGTTTCAGCGGTTCCTATCTTGACATTGACCCCATTTGAGGTTGATGCTTCTGCCTTTGTCGAGGCGGGGGTGTCCCGAGTTGATTCCTCGTGTTGGTCCGGGGGAGGGCCGATCGATTCCCAAGCGGAGTCCATTAAGGGGTCCTTTGGGGGAATAACTAAGGAGTCACTAGAGCTCCCAATCAGAAGAAGTGTTTGCTGGAGAGGGACGCCAGCGGCTTGAATCTGTTGTCCTCGTCGAACTATGTCTGGGCCTAGAATTGCAAGGGCCTCATCAACCGGGTCTTCGTTGGTGTGATGTTGAACAGCGTCGATAGTGGCGATGGTCGCTACCACGTCCTCTGAGTGGCGGATCTCGGGTATGGCCTGATCAATTTGGGGGTGTACTATTTCCGTTGGGGGTTTCGCGTCCTCCGAGTCAAGAGCTTCGAATTTGTTGGAGAGGGTGAGTGCTTGGGTGTTGAATGGGATCAAGGCTCTACTAGGGGTCTCGCTCTTATCTGACTTGCCGTCGCTGGAGCTGAATCATGTGTGTGAGTTTGGGAGAGGTAGAATGGGGGACTTGGGTGTCATCTCTTCTGCTTGCATTGTGTCGTTTCGGACAGGTTTCTTCTTGAGTTCAGGGTGGAGGCGGTAGCAATATTTTTGGAGGTGACCTCTTAAATGGCAGTGGTTGCAGAACATAATGTGGTTGTCGTAGAGAATTTGTTGAGTGTGGGTCTGGTTGCCCAGCTCAATGGTGATAAAATTTGGTGGATCGGATGAAAGGTCGAGTTCCACACAGATTTTGGCATAGTGAGCCTTGGTGAGGTTGCTAGTCTCAGGGGTCGTGGCCACATACGTTCCGAATGAATTGGCTATACGCCTAAGTACCGCTGGGACAAAGCAGATGAGGGGTAGATTAGGTAGGGTTACCCATGCGGCGACCGTCGCTGAGTCTTCTTTGGTGTTAAAGCCTGCTGACCACTTGATGATCTTCATCTGATGGGAGTCTATCCTGTACGTGCCTTTGGACCACACGATTATGTGGTCGTGGTCAGAGGATAGGTGGAGAAGAATGAGCCTGGGATCGAGGGGGGCTACTCGGTAGTTCGTCGATAGTCTCCAGCTGGCTATCGCCTCCTACACCCTGGAGAGTTTGGGGCAACCGGAGGTAAATTTGAGGATGAAAGTGTAGGGGAAGGATGATGACAGTGAGGAGAGTTCCAAGTCGGAGAAGGGTACGAAAGGCACTGGGGATTCTCGGGAGTACACGATGTCCTGAAGATGGACGTCTGGGAAAAGGCAACTCTGCTCACAGGTTAAATTCGGGCGAAGCTTGGCGACGTAGGACGCTGGACGGGCTCCGGCTGAGGAAAGAACCAGAGGCGCCCCCCGGGGAGGCGGGGAGGGCAAGCAGGGGGGACAATGCTCGGAACAGGGGGTGAGGACGGCGGAGCCTGCCGGGGGCACCCGAACTGGGGAGGGGAGGGGGGCGAGACTGCCGCGAGTGCGGAGCAGGACGGGGCGATGGCATCATGAAATGTCGCACCTGCTCCGAGCGTCTCCGGGGGCGGCAAAGGGCAAACCGACGGAGCCGAGGAGGCAGGGGCCCTCGGGACTGCACCGGCCGAGGCAGGCGGGGCCACCGGGGAAGAGGGGTGGCAGGCCGCAAGGATTAGGGGAACGGAGGGAACTGGGTCAGAAGGCGAGGGGGCCGATCCGGAGGCCAACGGGGGGGGCTAGGGGGGAGGGAGGGGAGCAGCGGTGGAACTGGGAGGAAGTGGGGCCCGGGGGCCAAGAGAAGGGGGGTGGCTGCGAAGACTCCGAATGGAAAGAGGATGCGTAAAGTGCAGGGGGCACCACGGGAGAAGGACTGACGTAGGTAGCAGGTGGGGGTTGGGACCCACCCGATACCGCAGGAAGAGAGTGGAAAAAATACGCGGGGAGAGGAAGTGGGCATTACGCGAGGGGGGATAGGGGGAAATACGCGAGGTGGGCGGGTGAAAAAAATACGGATGGACCGCTAGCTGGCGGGATCCCGATGGGCCACGCATAAGGAGAGGGAAAATAATGTGCGTAAAAACCAGGGTCCATCTCTCCGCACCGACCTGCGTAGGGGACCTGGTAGGGCCCACCAAAGGGAGAAGAGGGAAAGAGATCAGTGCACGCAAGATGGGACTGAAATGGTGGGACCCTCTCGTGTGGAGAAATGCTATCAACAAACACGAGAGGCCAGGCGTTGGGGGGCCCTATGCCTGCACCGCTGGAGGGCTTCCAACCCGAGGAGCTAGCAAGCCCATTTGAAATTTGAAAAAAGGGATGAGGCGCCAACCTAGGGTCGAATGCCAGGGTGTTCCCAGCCTAAAGAGGAGCAGCCAGGCTGTCACCTGGAACAGCGCCCGGGAGAGGAGGATGGTGTGGGAGGAAAAAGAAATGCCAGAGGGGGCTGATCTGCCGAGCAGGGACGAGAGGGGGAGGGAAGAGCAAGACGACGGAGGCGTCGGAGAAATAAGGGGAGAGGAGGATGATGATGGAAGGGTGTGACCGATCAAGGCCAGAACCTCATCCGGCCAAGGAGGTGCCATCAGGCACCGACGGGGATGGGAGCGGAGGACTGGGCAGACGGACCGGGATAGAGGGAGGGGGGAGACCCTAGGGGCTCCTCGGAGGAGAAGGCAACGGCATGGAGACCCTAGGGGCTCCGCAGTTCAGCCCAGGGGGTCGAGCGCAAGTCAGCCCTGCGCTAAAGAGCGCAGGCCGAGGGGGTCTTCTTCTCCAGGCTGAGAGGAAACTCTCAAGAACCCTAAAATTCCAATCTTCATATCTTGACCAAAACAAAACCAAATTTGGATTTTCAAGGTTCTAACTTGTGTAAAATTGAATTCTCTCCCACATGGAACAATCAAAACATGAAAATGAACAAGTTTTTTAGATCAAAACCACCAAAATCCGAAAATACTTCAACCCTAGATCTACAAAATTTCAAGCTCCAAATGGAGAAAACCCAAGTTCTAATGTTGCTTAAAATGAGCTAATAAAGCTATTAGACAAATAAAATGTAGCCCTCAAGTGATAGCAAGATGCAACTTGCCTAGGTTGGTGGAGAGGAAAGAGTAATGAGGAAGAAGATGAAGAAGAAAATAAATGAGGAGAGAGAGAGGGAAATTGATATTTATGGTAGGGTGGTGGTTCTCCATATCAACCCAAAATAAACCAAGCCAAGATAAACCAGGGTGAACCAAGTCAAGGCCAATAAACTCTCTCTTTAGCAATTTAAACCAAATAAATCATGAAATAAACCAAGCCAATGCAAAATAAACCAAGATAACTAATCATGACTAAATAAAATATGGGTCCAAAACACGTATACGTACACTAATTACATATCACGAATTTGGGACATTACAGAGAGAGAGAGGAGGGATACACATCCCCTCACTTTTGCATCCCTCATGCATCCCCATGATAACACCCGTTGGATCTTGTTTAAGTCATCTAATCTTAACCGTTGAAAAATCAACTGTTAAGATTAGATGACTTAAACAAGATCCAACGGATGTGAAAGAGGGGATGCAAAAGTGAGGGGATCTCTATCCTTCCTCATATATATATATATATATATATATATATATATATATATATATATATATATATATATATATATATATATATATATAGGGAAAACGGGATATGAGCCATAGGCTCATAATCTTATATGAGCCATTCCACGTGGCTTCGATGTGGACCAATAAAAATATAGTGACTTGGAAAAGAAAATTTAAATAAATAGAAATAAACGATCTCATAAAAGATTTGATAAATAATAACTTACCATATCTTTACGTAGGAACTTACCAAATATGTTTACCTAAAAATTTAAATAGATAGAAATAAAAGATCGTTAACGTTAATGTTAATATTAATATTAATATAAATGTTAATATTTATTTTAGTGTTAATATTAATGTTAATATTGTTGTTAATATTAATTTTAATGTTAATATTCATGTTAATAATAATTTTATTTTTAATTTTTTTGTTAAATTATGTTTAATATTAATTTTAATATTAATTTTAATGTTAATATTAATGTTAATGTTAATGTTAATGTTAATGTTAATGTTAATGTTAATATTAATATTAAATTTAAATTTAAATTTAATTTTAATTTTAATTTTAATTTGGAGGGACAAATGACATTATTTATATTTAAATTACTAGGCAAATTTATTTGGTAAGTTTCTAAGCAAAGATATGGTAAGTTATTATTTATCAAATTTTTTATGAGATCTTTTATTTACATCTATTTAAATTTTTTCTTCCAAGTCACTATACTTTTATTGGTCCACATGGAAGCCACGTGGGATAGCTCATATAAGAAGAGTATGAGCCTATGGCTCATATCCCGTTTTCCCATATATATATATATATATATATATATATATATATATATATATATATATATATATATATATATATATATATATATATATATATATACCCTAGCCCAAGTGGTTAGGGAGGGGGGCTCACTTGGGGGAGGTCCCAAGTTCGAGCCCTCCCGTGGGCATAGGATGGCTGGGTGGTCGCAAGACGTCCACGGTCCCAAGCTGGCGGCCTCAAGAAATGAACAATATATATATATATATATATATATATATATATATATATATATATATATAGAGAGAGAGAGAGAGAGAGAGAGAGAGAGAGAGAGCGGGGAGGGATCCACATCCCCGATTTTTTGTATCCCCGAACATTCCCATGCTATCCACCATCGGATGTTGTTTTAAGTCATCTAATCTTAACCATTGATTTGAATGGCTCAAATCAACGGTTAAGATTAGATAACTTAAACAAGATCCAACGGTTGTTAACACGAGAATGCTTGGGGATGCAAAAAATGAGGAAATGCAGATCCCTACACACACACACACACACGTTGCAGGTCGAGCAACGTAGTAAACACATCGATTTTCTTGGGGGAGAATTATACGAGGAGGATGCGGTGCAGTTGTTGTGCTGGTGCATGACTTTCGGACCAAAATGTGGCCCTGGGATGTACCATCCGGACTAGTGGGTTGTAGGGACTTCAAATATGTCCACCAAATGATTTTTAAATAAAAAAAAAATTGTTCCAACGAAGCTATTTTTCATAAAATTAGATAAAACGAAAGAATATGTGAAAAATTACCTTGAGACACGCTTCACCATCTTTGTTGGTGGATACTTGGCATGTCAAATTTTTGCCAATGAAGATGGCGAAATTCCAACGGGGATAGCAGGTGTTGATTTTTTGGTTGGTTAAAATGTTACAACTCCCTATAAAAAATGTAGAAATTCAGCCAAGTCATTTTTAAGTTTCTGCCAACGTGGTTGGCGGAATTTCAACACTATGGACAAATGAAATTCCGCCAACGAAGACGGCGGAAAACACAAGTCAAAATGTCCTTTTTTTTTTTAACCTAATTTTATCAAAAATAGTTCAGTTGGAGCAAATTTTCAGTTTTAATTCGGTTCCTAAGGACTTACATCTCACTCAACTCAATCCGAAGGCTACAATCTGAAACGGAGACCCAACTCCAGTCTGTAAGCACCCTATTTTTCTGTTGTTCTCACCACACCATTGCTCCGTTCGGCCTGCTGGCCCGCCCCGCCTGGCCCGTAGGCTGGCCTGCTCCGTTCGGGCCTCATCTGGCCTGCACCGTAAGATGTGATATTTCCATTTAATTTCTACTGCTGAAATTAAATTGCTTCACCGCACCGCAACATTGCTCCGTCCGGCCTGCTGGTCCGCTCTGTCTGGCCCATCGGTTGGCATACTCCGTCCGACTCGTACCCGGTCTGTACCGTCGGCTATTTGAATTTAATTTCTACCATAAGAATTAAATTGCTTCTTCCAAATCTTGAACCCACAACCACTTGGAGGATGACATGACTTATGAGCAAGAGATGCTTGTCTATATAAGCCATATGGAGAAAACCAAAGTTTTCCTTCACAAACGGATGGGGTTTTTGAGTAGTACACAGTTGAGTTATGCAAGAATGGACAAGGAAGACCCGGAGGAGGTTGGTCGTAGGAAAGCGCGTTTCTTGATCTACAAAGTGCTCGAGTGGTGAGTTCTTGAACTCCCTGTCCTTGAGTACTTGCATTCCCGGAGAAACTGGAAATGGTGATGATCAATGTGCACTAGAATTGAGGAGAAATTGGGGGAAATTAGGGTTTTTATTTGAATTGGAGTAAGTGAAAAAAATACAGGAAATTGCAGTAAGAAAAATGCATAAGAATTTGGTAAACTTCAACTAACTGTTTCTTACAATACATCTTCTTATTTATTGGCTGAGTTGGAGACTATGCTGATCTGGCAGTAGTGTCACTAGAGAACTGTGATTAGTCCACACAACAGGTGAGTTGGCAAGCCAGCTAGCACAGGTAACCCAACTAATAACTGCCACAATCCGGAAAGACAGCAACGGCCACTGCTGCTCTTCACAGAACAATTGAGTAGTGTAGGATTCACTGCATGTACGCATCAACTCCCTCCTCCTCCTCAAATTGACCTTGTCTCAAGGTCAAAATGTGGGCAAGTTTTAATGAAATGGTCGTATGGAATCCATTGGGCATGATCTTTGTCTGAATTCTTCCATTGCACCAACAAATCCACTGCAGCTTTATTATTCCTGCGAACCAATCTCCTCTCTTCCGGAATCATTTCTTCCTCTTGTGTAGGAACTCCTGATTGAACTTCCCACATTGGATGAATTTGTGAACCTTCAGGTAGGGACAGCTTGTAGGCTACTGCACCAATTCTAGCAGCAATTTGATAGGGCCCGAAGTATTTGGGAGATAGCTTTTGAGGCCTTTTATGACCCACAGACACTTGTCTATATGGCTGCAATCTCAGGAACACCCAGTCTCCTTGAAACTCTCTGTCTGTCCTCTTTGTATCAGTAAACTTCTTCATTCTTTCCTAAGCTAACTGCAGATTGTCCTTTAAGACCTGTAGAGCATTATCCCTGGAATTCAAAGCCTCTGCCACAGACTTGTCCTGTAGGGAATCGGAAGTGTAAGTGAGCAGGTGGGGAGAAAGTCTTCCATTCACTGCCTCAAAGGGGGTTATTTTAATGGAGGAGTGCCAGTTGGTATTAAACCAAAATTCAGCCCAAGGCAAGAATTTACTCCAATCCTTTGGTTTGTGCCCACAAAAACACCTCAAATAGGCCTCTATGCACCTATTTGTAACTTCAGTTTGCCCATCAGTTTGTGGGTGAGAGGCAGTATTATGTTCCAATTTAGTTCCTTGGGCCTTGAAAAATTCCTGCCATAACTGACTAGGGAAGAGGGGATCCCTGTCACAGACTATAGACTTGGGCATTCCATGGAGTTTAAAGACTCCTTCTACAAAGATGTGGGCCACCATAGCAGCAGTGTAAGGATGGCATGAATGTATTTGGTTAACCTATCAACCACCACCATTATAGTAGTTTTGTTGTAACTATTAGGCAATCCTTCTATAAAATCCATAGATATGTCCTCCCAAATCCTGTTGGGTATAGGCAAGGGTTGCAGTAATCCAGCTGGAGAGGTATGTTCATACTTGTTCTGTTGTCAAGTTACACAGGCTTTCACATAATTCTTCACTGAAGTTTTCATCCCCTTCCAATAACAGCTCCTCTTCAGTCTGTGTAAAGTCTTTGTGACACCAGAGTGTCCTGCTTGTAAATGATCATGATGCCTCAACATGATGTCCACAAATTCAGACTTAGGGTCTATGAACAATCTGTTTTTGTAATAAAGGAGTCCCCCTCTCATAGCATATTTGTTAGGATCTAGCTCACCTTGTTCCCATTTGTGAAGATATTCAGCATAGTATGAGGATTGCTTCATTTGCTCTTGAAACTGACTTAGCCTATCAGCTTGCACCTGTGTTGTAGCATTTACTGTTGGTGTACCTCTCCTGGATAAACTATAAGCAGCCTTGTTTTCCTTGCCTTTTTTGTATTCTACCTGGTAATTGTAGCCATGTAATTTTAACACCCATTTATGCTGAGCTTCTGTACACATCTTCTGTTCTAATAGAAATTTGAGGGACTGATGATCTGTTCTTATAATGAATTCTCTTCGCCAGAGATACTGGCTCCACTTCTTAATAGCCAAAAGAATGGCTAACATCTCTTTCTCATATGTAGAAAGAGTTTGGGATCTACCCTTCAAAGTTTGACTCAAACAAGCTATAGGTCTGCCGTGCTGCATAAGGACAGCTCCTATACCTTCCCCTGAAGCATCCCACTCCAACACAAATTTCTCTGAAAAATTGGGCATACTGAGAATTGGAGGGTTTGTAAGTGTCACTTTCAACTGCTCAAAAGCTACTTGAGCTTTGTCACCCCAAATAAAGGCATTTTTCTTTAATAATTCTGTTAGAGGTCCAGCTATTGGCCCATAGCCTTAATAAACCTCCTATAATACCCTGTGATTCCAAGGAAGCCTCTCAGTTCCTTCAGAGTAGTAGGCACTAGCCACTGCATAACTACTTCAGTTTTGCTAGTATCCACCTGTACCCCTTCTTGAGATATGACATGACCCAAATATCCTACCTTGTGCAGAGCAAACATGCATTTACTTTCTTTAATCTTCAGATTATTTTCTACCAATCTACAGAAAACCTTTTCTAAGTGATCCAAATGTTCTTCAAAAGTGAGGGTGTAGATCAAAATGTCATCAAAAAGTATTAAGACAAACTTCCTCATATAGTCTTTGAATAGGGAGTTCATCATGACCTGGAAGGTAGAAGGTGCATTGGTGAGCCCAAAGGGCATCACAAGGAACTCATAGTGTCCTTCATGAGTCCTAAAAGCTGTTTTATGGATGTCTTCTTCAACCACCTTGACCTGATGGTAACCAGCTCTTAAGTCTAGTTTAGAGAAGTATTTTGCCCCATGAAGCTTATCCAACAATTCATCAATGAAGGGAATAGAGAATTTGTCTTTGACTGTTCTCTGATTTAAGGCCCTATAATCTATACACATCCTCCAAGACCCATCTGATTTCTTCACTAAGATAACCGGTGAGGAGTAAGAGCTAGTGTTAGGCCTGATAATGCCACTTGTCAACATTTCTTTGATATGCTTCTCTATCTCATTCTTGTACACATAGGGGTGTCTGTATGGCCTCTGGCACACTGGTGCAACACCAGGTATCAAACGAATTATGTGATCAAAACTCCTTTTGGGGGGTAGCCCTTTAGGGGGCGTTTGGTTTGCGGAATACTATATAGCCGAGAATTTATATTTCCGGGAATCAAATTCCAAGGAATTAAATTTTCTGGAAAATTACATTCCCATGTTTGGTGACAATATAAATATTTCCGGGAAAACATAAAAAATAATAATAACGAAAAAAATGAACAAATATAAAAAAAGGTAAAAACGACAAAAAATCGGTAAAAACAAAAAAATGGTAAAAACGACAAAATAACAAAAAACGACAAAAACGATGAAAAACGACAAAAACGATAAAAAAAAGACAAAAATCGGTTAAAAACGACAAAAATGACCAAAAAAACGACAAAAAATGTATAAACGACAAAAAATAACAAAAAAGGGTAAAAACGACAAAAATAACCAAAATACGACAAAAACGACATAAAATCGGTAAAAACGACAAAAAACCAAAAATGCGGTAAAAACGACAAAAAACAACAAAAAATCGGTTAAAACGACAAAAAAATCGGTCAAAAAACGAAAAATGGTTAAAAATAATAAAAAATCGGTTAAAACGACAAAATATAACCAAAAAGCGACAAAAACGAAAAATAATCGATAAAAACGACAAAAAGACAAAAAATCGTTAAAGCGACAAAAAAATCAGGTAAAAACGACAAAAAAAAACGGTTAAAAAATAACAAAAAATCGGTTAAAACGACAAAAAATAACCAAAAAGCGATAAAAAACAAAAAATAATCGATAAAAACGACAAAAAGGACAAAAAAAATCGGTTAAAACGACAAAAAATCGGTTAAACAAAAAAAATAACCAAAAAGCGACAAAAACGACAAAAAATCGGTAAAAGGAACAAAAATGACAAAAAATGCCATAAAATCAGTAAAATGTCCAAAAACGACAAAAAACGACTAAAAAATCGGTAAAAACAACAAAAAAAGCTACAAAAAACGACAAAAAATCGCTTAAAACGACAAAAATTGACAAAAAAGCGACAAAAATGACAAAAAATGGATAAAAACCACAACAAATAATCAAAAAGTGACAAAAAGACAAAAAAAATGGGTAAAAACGACAAAAAAATCGCTTAAAACGACAAAAATTTGGTAAAAACGACAAAAAATGGCAAAAAAAACGATAAAAACGACAAAAAATAATCAAAAAGTGACAAAAAAGACAAAAATGGGTAAAAACGACAAAAATTGCTTTAAATGAAAAAAAATTGGTAAAAACGACAAAAATGACAAAAAACGATAAAAACGACAAAAAAAAGAAAAAATGTTCAAAACTAATCAAAATTGATCAAAAAAGAAGAAAAAATTTAGACAATTTTTTTTTTTCCGGGCAAAAAAAAAAATACCCACAAATTCTCCAGGGATAGAATTCCCATGTTTTGTGGGTAAACTATTTACACGGGTATTTATAATTCCCGGGAATAAATTTTTTATAAGCCAAACAAACGTGGTAATAGATTTCCATCTTAAATTTTTCCGGGAATAAAAAAAAATACTGCGTACCAAACGCCCCCTTAGGTTCTTCAAACAGTTGCATGTACCTGTCCAACAGTGATTGTAGAAGAGGATGAACATCTGTAGCAATATTATCAGACTTAGCTGCACATAGTTGGATAACATATAGCTGTGATTTTTGCCTCAATTCTTTACTGTCTGCTTCCAAAAGATTGTTGTTGTTTGCTTGCAGGCCTTTAAGAAACTGTATCTGTCCTTGTTGCTCATATTTCATGGTCAACTCCTTGAAGTTCCAGGTGATATCACCCATGGTACTAAGCCAATTGGCTCCTAACACAATTTGACTGCCTGTAATGGGAAACTTAAGTAAGTTCACCTTGAGCTTCTTGCCTTGGCAGTCAATTACAACACATGTACACTGACTTCTGCTCTGTAATTTGTCTCCGTTAGCTACTAAGACCTCAAAGGGTTCATCAACATTACTAGGTATGTTCACCCTCTCACTAAACTGGGTATCAATAAAACTATGAGTGGAACCTGAGTCTATCAAAATGATGACTGGTTTCCCTTGTACTGTGCCCCTGAGCCTCATGGTAGAATGTTGTACTGCACCAGACAATGCTTGCAAAGATATAGAAAAAGACTCTGAGTTGATTTCCTCTGATTCCTCTCTGAGTTCTTCTTCGTCCAACACTTCACTGCTTTCTTCGTCTGCTACTAGTACAAAGAGTCTTTTTTCTTTACATATATACCCTTTGAACTGTTAGAAAAAATCTTCAATAATTCTTCGTTTTTTAAATCTGCAAGAAAATAAAATGATTAAGTGTTACCGGCCTCCGGGGAAGTCGCGCACGTAGCACTGCCCTAAGAGATAGTCCGGGTCTATGTGCAGACGGCATCCGAACGCTCCTAGTGGTAAAATCTCCGCTCTACCGGAATCTCGTTGTCGCACACGACACTGAAAGAATGACCCCGACTTAGCTCTGCCCAGAGCAACGACGAATAGCAGCAACAGTACGAAGGAGACGAGAAATTTGGAGAGGTTCGAGAAGAATATTTTATGTGTCTAGAAGAAGGAGATGGGGTCTGTATATATAGGCTGTTGGGTAATAACACCAACGGACAGAAATTAAAAGAGAATTTAATTCGGGTGTTAAAGAAAACAATTATGTTAAACGTTGTAAAACGTTTACAGCACATGGTTCATTGAACCTGGACGAAATTTGAATGGTGAACGTTATGGAATTTTAAAAATTGTAACGGTCAGAATTTTTGAAAAATAGCAAAAAATCTTTTAGGGTCTCGGCTCGAACCCGAAGAAGGAATCGAATCGGCATTCGGCGCCCGCAGATGTGGGCACGTGTCCGCATCTGTTACGCGCGCCGAACCGAACCGAGCCGAGCCGGGCCGGGCGGCGGCGGCGGCGCGCGCGTGTGGCCCATGGAGCTCCCACACACAACTTTTAATGAAGCAAAAGGAGAAAAGGTGATATATACATAGTGGAGGGCATCCCACTAGCCGATGTAGGACTAATATGTTATGAGACTTGAGCTTTTGCTCACATAGGAGCAGCAGCTAACAATCCCCCCCCAAAAGGTCAAGTTCCAAGATAATATAAAGAAAAAGAATAAGATAAGAGAATTTCTGGACAGTTGTATACTATGCATAAATGAGATGGACTACAGCCTTGAATCTCACGTAGTGACTATTATCTTTGTCTGAAGAAGAGCTTGATGGACTACGTCTTGAATCAGTCTTCTTGAACCAGACTCAGAAAATACCACACATAGTACGCTGGAGGTACTTGGGTCTATCGGGTGGCGCGTTTGGTTGGCCATGTGCACTTTTACACATTCATGAGAGTTGTCTAGGATCGTCCTGTCCTATAGTCGCGGCCCTCACGACCTCTCATATAGATAAATCCTTAAGGGTTGGTGATAGGAATCAACCCTGCATATCATGTTTGGACTTATTAAAAGTTTAAACTCAACCTATCCATATCACAAAAGGAACACTGTCACCATAGGGATGGGGTATGAATGTACACATGTACAGCCTCCTGGACTTTTATTTTAAAGAGAATTTAATCTCAGGTCAGTGTTCCATAATAGTCACCTAGTCCAGCTTGTTTCTACCAATTGAGCCGGCTTTTTGGGATCTCCAGTCAGACTCGGTTGGGTTGCCACTGCTGGTGACTATACTATGGGCTTAACCCCATCCCCCTCGATGATTCTAGGATCAATGTCCTAGACAGACCCTTCGTCAAGTGGTCTGCAAGGTTCTTTTCTGACTTTATATAGTCAAGAACCACATATTTGCCCAATAGGCTCTTTATTGACTTGAAGCGCAGCTGCAGGTGCCTGTTCATCTTAGCATTCACAGAATCATGCTTTAGTAGTTCTATAACAGATTTATTATCACAGTTTATAGAAATTGCAAGAACATGATGAACAGAAATAGGTATATGCATGATAAGATTTCTAAATCATTCGGCCTCTGTACATGTAGTATCCAAAGCTATCATTTCAGAGTCCATTGTACTTCTGGCTATGATAGTTTGTTTACATGATCCCCAGGAGATTGTAGCTCCTGCTAGGGTAAAAACATATCCAGTAGTAGATTTCACATCATGTGAATCAGTTACCCAATTTGCATCGGAGTAACCTTCTATGATATCAGGGTGTCTAGTATAATAAAGTTTATAATCTAGAGTACCCTTAAGATATCTAAATACTCTGTCCAATGCAGTCCAATGCGACTGATTTGGGTTACTAGTATATCTACTTAGGCTCCCAATAGCAAATACAATATCAGGTCTGGTCCTATTTGTTATGTACATAAGGGACCCTATCATCTGTGAATATTTATGTTGTTCTATAGGAGATCCTTCATTCTTCTTGAGAACAACATTACTATCATATAGAGTAAGGACAGATTTTTTTTTGTCAAAATACTCAAACTTTCTTAGCATTTTCTCAATTGAATGTGCTAAAGATAGAGTATATCCCTCATTACATTTGGACACTTGCATTCCTAGGATCAGGTTTGCTTCACCTAGGTCTTTCATATCAAACTGGTTAGATAAATAATTCTTAGTATTATTTATCAGTTCCAGTGAAGATCCTAAAATAAGGATATCATCAACATACAAGCATAAGATAACACAACTTTTATTTGTATTTTTAGAATACAAACATTTGTCATATTCAATTGGTACAAAACCAAATTCTATAATGATTTTGTTAAATTTGTTGTGCCATTGCTTGGGAGCTTGCTTTAGGCCATAAAGAGATTTTACTAATCTGCAAACCTTCTTTTCTTGACCTTTAGCAATAAAACCTTCAGGTTGCTCCATATATATCTCTTCTTCTAAATCTCCATTTAAAAATGTTGTCTTTACATCCATTTGATGGATCA
Organism: Iris pallida; assembly: GCA_029216955.1. Taxonomy (NCBI): domain Eukaryota; kingdom Viridiplantae; phylum Streptophyta; class Magnoliopsida; order Asparagales; family Iridaceae; genus Iris; species Iris pallida. The sequence goes on from JANAVB010000800.1 coordinate 14,570,860, forward strand.
GCATATCATGAATGGATGCTAAAGCTAGAAGGGTTTTAATAGAAGATATTCTAGCTACAGGAGAGTAGGTATCAAAATAATCTAATCCTTTCTTCTGGGTAAATCCTTTGGCCACTAATCTAGCCTTATATTTTTCTATGGTACCATCAGCTCTAAGTTTTTTCTTGAAGATCCACTTACAACCTATTGGTTTGCTGCCTAAAGGAAGGTCTGCTAAAAATCAAGTATTGTTCTCCATGATGGAGTTGTACTCATTGTTAATAGCTTCTTTCCAGAAAGGGGCATCAGGAGAGGATATGGCTTCTTCATAAGTTGAGGGATCACCTTCTATCAAAAATGTGAAGAATCCTTCTCCTAAGTTCTTTTCAATCCTTTCTCGTTTACTCCTTCTAGGTTCTATGACTTGTTCAGATTGAGAATTAGGCATTTGGTCATGAGAACTAGTAGACGGAGTAAAAGAAGGATTAGAGGAAGATGAAGGGGTTCTATCCTTGAAGGGAAAAATGTTCTCAAAGTAAACTGCATCTCTAGCTTCGATGATTGTGTTATTCGAGATTTTATTCACTTCAGAATGGGTTACAAGAAATCTATTGGCATTACTATCTAGGGCATATTGTCACGACCCGCACCCTGTATAGGGGCACGAGAAGTGGTTACGTCCAGCCTACGCCGCAGTGTCGGCGGTAGTAAGCTGTTCTAGGTTGCTAACTAATCTCATGCAGTGAATATAAAAAGTACTTGTCCAGATATCAGCTCCGAATGGAGGGCAAGTAAAGGGGTATGATCTACTCAAACACAGTCTAAGCACGAAAAGATAACACAGAAGTTGTACCTAAGGAATTAAAGACAACAACAACTAACTGCTAAAATAATACTCCAATATCTCAAATCAACTTAATACAGACTCAATATCTTAACTTTAATACAACAAGCCAAAACATGAAAGCTAAAGTAGTGTACTAGCTAATCTCCTGAATCACTCCTGAGAGTCAGAACCAAAGGTAGCTAATCCCTCGCCAGGTCCATGGTAAGCAGGGCATGTGTCCACAGGATTATCATCTGTAATATTTTCAACAGGTCCAATCAGGACGGGAACGAGCACAACTCATCAAGAAAAACCCAAGTAAATGACAAAGAACTATAAAGCAGTTATAGACAGTTTTATTGATGAACATGGCCGTTCTATGCAGGTAATGATGGCATAGAGAAACAGTAAGATACAAGAAAAGAAAGGTAACTAAAACAAGAGAAGAATCATGGCAATGAAGACTGTAATAAAAGCTAACTGAACTAGAATATCATGTGTGAGTCCAGACAGTACGATATAAGTCTAATATAATCCCAGTGTGAGTCCAGTCCATATAATCTGATACCAGATAATTTCCAGTACAAGATGAGTCCAACAGTGATCAATGAAACCAGGGTGAGTCCAACTATGATCTAACAGTGTGTTTTAAAATACCGAGGTCGACATGTAAACGGCTGTAGGTATCAGGCACATCTCTCACTGATCAGGCAAGAGATGGCTATGCTTCCAGTAGATTCCAGTTTGGAGATTCCAGATTTGGGGTATGTCTACATGTCTTACTCAATATTTCCCCGCCCAGCAAGTGAATCCAGTACAAGACACAAAAATCGAGATGAGTCCGGCCAAATGATGATTCCAGAAATGATTCCAGAATGATTCCAGTGATTCCAGTAATAGAGATCAGTAAGTAAGGTATGTGTCGCATACATGAATCCAGAAATATCCATACGTGTTGATACAGAGAATCACATAGAACTAACTAGAACTGAAATACAGTAATCGACAAATAAATGAGAGAATTATCAGAGAATGTACTCGCCTGTTACTCTGAAAAGAGTAGTGTAATATCAGATGTCTGTACCAGGGTCACAATGTCCTAAAATAAAGCAATACAGTTATGACATGTCCAAAATGAAGGTAAATGAAATCTACAATGCAATCTATATGAATTCTAAGCCAATCTAGGTCAAAGTCAAACTTGGTCAACTCTACAGTCAATCTAAGTCAAATCAAATCATATTAGGTCACAGGGAATCAAACTAAGTCTTACAAGGTCAAATAAGGTCAAACAAGTCAAGATTAGTCAAATCTAGGTTAAAGTCAACTCCTGGTCAACACTCTAATCAAACTAGTCAAATACTAGTCAACATGATCAATCTGGGTCAAGTCTAGGTCAAACTTAGACCAACTAAGGTATTGGTCAAACAAAGACTAGTCAGTCAGGTAAGTAAGCCAGGGGTCAACTATTTAAGTCAAACTCTATAAGGTTACTTAACTAACCATAGGCTAACCTGTCTTAGGATACCTAAGATACCATTCTACAAAGCTAAGGTATAACCAACTCCCTATACAAGTACATCACATATAAATATATAGTACAACACCAAACTTAATCTTATAATCAAGCTAAACCATAGTCTAACTCAATCAAGACTCAACTCTAAGTATCCTACTTAACCCCATACATATCTTCACTCTACATAGGGCTATCTATATAACCAAGTCATAAATAATACCCTTATATAGGTCAAAGTCTAAACCAACTAGTCAATAGTCTAGGGTTTAGTCAAACTTAGGTCACCAAGTCATTTAGAGTCCATCCAAACTATTTCTAGGTCAATTTGGTTAAGGTTTGACCTATAGTTGACTTTGGTCAACCATGGTCAAACTTGTAGTCAAACTAGGCCCAATAGGCCTAAGGTCAAGTCTAGACTCATGGGTCATGGGCCATAGGCTAACTCTATAGCCCATAGGCTAGTAACCTAGGTCAATGGTCATAGGGTTCATAGGTTTATACCTACAATAGAATCTATACAAATATATATATAACCTATATATAAAGGGTCACTATGTAATATACCCATAACCCCACATATATATATAAACATATATATACACTAATATATATCTATAACATATATATATACATACAAAATGTATATGTATATTACCTAATACATATATACAATATATATATAGATATAGAGAGAGGGAAAGAGAGAGAGAGACAGGGAGAGAGAGGGGAATGGTTTGGACAGGGGGGGGGGTTTCCTGGAATCAGGAACCAAGGAATCCCAGCCCCAAACACACACATACACAGTACATATATACAATGTATGTATATACATACACAACAACCTACACACACAACCAAATACCCTGAAAACTCACCCACACACACACATACACATATACTACATATATACATACTAAAATACATATATACTATGTATAAATCATATCAAAAATAGATTTAAAACTCAATTTTGAAAACTGGAAATAATCCTAAAACTGGAAAATCAGGACTGTAAACCCTCGACTTAGGTTAGACCAAACTCCAACTAAACCGAGCTAAGACAACCTAATCTTGGTTGGTAATTGAAGCCCCTAGGTTAGTCCTAGGATCCTAATGGCCTGACACGGTGTCACGACACGATACGGCGTGTCCACGAGGGTCTAAAGTCACTCGGGTAAACTGGAAATACACTGATACACTGTGTATCAGTGAAAAACCTAAATCGATCTAGGACGCGACACAGGCCTCGTGCTCGTGCCCCAAGGTGCGCCTAGGTCTAGGGTACGTGTCCATGGCCCTGATACGCGTCCACGTGTCGTGTAGAGTGGACACGACACGCGTATCAGAAGCCCTAAAATACGTGTTTTAGACCGCGTGTCAGTGATTTCGCGTGTCTCGTATTCGCGACACGGGACACGTGACACCACGTGGTTGTGTCCAATGTGTTCGCCTATGGATAGGCTTTGTGTCCATGACACTACGAAGTGTCCACGTGTCGTGTACAGTGAACACGACACGCTCAAAGTCAAGTGTCTGTGTGTGCGTGCACTGTCAGTGCACGACCAGTGCACGTGTCCGTGCTCTCTCGACACGACACCAACGTGTCTCAAACTCGAGGGGGGGGCATGACAGAGGTTGCCCCCTCCTCTGTGTCAAATTTCCCGTGTCCTCGTGTCCTACAGTGTCCGTGCTAAGTGTCGAGTAGCAGGGGAGGCTGCACAGCCTCGTGCACGCGTGTCGAGGGGTCGTGTGCTCCACACGTGGCACGTAGGGCCTCGTGCTCGTGTCAGTGGGTAGCCTAGGTCTAGGACTAGGGATTAGGCATGACACTTTGTGTCCACGACACGTGTGGTCATGACACGAAGTGTCGAACAGTGGGGTTTAATCAGTGTGCAGTGCAGTGCAGTGCAGTGCTTAACAGTGTGTTCGTGTCCAATTTGGACACGAACACGACACGATAACGTGCTCAGTCCTAGGGTTTCGTGTCCTACATGTCTAGGGCTACCCAAAAATATAATTTGTTTCACAAAAACACAAGGTTTAGTCCTAAGTGGCATTTACACAAACACTGAAATTAAGACACAGACACGTGTCCGATACGGACACCAAAACACATCAAAATCCCACCAAACTTTACCCACAGTATTGTTATCCCTATATGAATGCACTTATGAAAGAAAAACAGGAATTTGACTAGGTTTGTGAGAAAATACCTATTGAGTGAAAACTCAAGAAACAACTTCTTGGGGGGGGGGGTTGTTCACTGTCCTTGGGGGTGCCCACAGCTAGGGTATCCTTGCTAGCTAGCCTTCCTTGGTATCCTCACTAGTAGGGGGTTCCAACGCAAGAAACGGGGCTCAATTTGGTGGAGAAATGGTCAAGTTATGGAGGTGTGAAGTTGAGGGAAAACCTAAACTCCAATGTATTGAAAATGAAGCCTTTCTTGTGAAGGGTGTACATATATGGAGAGGGGGTGTTCTTGGCTGCCATGGGGGGGTAGGGGTAGGCTATAGGGTCCCCTTCCACCTTGCAAGACTTAGTCTCTAAGGCTTTGACTAGGGGTTAGATATTCTAGGTTTCTAAAATATCCTAGAAAGTTAAATATCTAGATATTTATCAACCTAGATATTTACACATAAAGTAAATATCTACACTTAGTCTTCTAGGTTAGTGGCTAACCTCTAGATTAGTGCTAAACTAGGTTAGAAGCTAACATGACACTAATCCACTAATTAAATAATAATAAACTACATAAATCCAAATAAATTCTAATAAATTACCAAAATACCCTTTAGGCTAAAAAGCCCTAATTTGATGTTCTAAAACCTATGGCTAGGCTCACATGATCATGGTTAGTTTCTAGGTTATGAAATCTCTAGGGTTTACACTAGGGTTACACTAGTAAAATCACAAAGTCATAAGCCATGACTTAGAAAATAATTTTAAATTAACTAAAATCACCAAAATTCATAACATGACTAAATCACCATTAATAAATAATAAAAATAATAAATTTTTAGAAAATCCCAATTTCAGAAAACTGGGTCTTACAAGTCTACCCTCCTTAGAAAAATTTCGTCCTCGAAATTAAGATAGTCGTACTCCTCCTAGGTCAAACCCCCAGTCAATCAGAGTCAAAAGATAACATGCAATCATAGTCCTACTGGTCGTGATTCCACAGTCTCGAACAGGGTAACTATACTATCTAGCATATCACAAGCATATCCTGACAGGTACTAATGGAATCATACAACAAGATGGAAAAGGAAGGACAGAAAAGACAAACCTGCTAACTCGTCACCTGCAGCGTTGGTCTCCTCGACCGTCATCGCAAAAGCTCCACCCCTCTGGTGCTGAGCTACAGGTGGCCTAGCACCCTCAAAAGGAGGTGCAAAGGGACAGTCTACCATCCTATATGAAACTGGTAAAGACAACTAGGAATTTATTATGAAGGATTACCACTCCAAAGATGATCAAATCGAAGGTTTAAGGCACGAGGGTCAATTGCATTGAAATCCAATAACACAGTATATAAAAGAAGATTTAGTCCCGGCTCGATCTAAGTTGATCAATTTCAGGATATATCGAAGTTGGACAAGATGGAGAACGAGGCCATTGAAGTCTGAACACGAGTATCCAGGATTTGATATCTATATCACAATTGAATTAATTCAATTGAATAAGACCCCAAACACTGGATGATAAGAAGGATGACCCGGTCAACTGGTCACGATCAAAGAATTAAAATTTAAAGAATGATGCAAGGATATAGAAATAAGGCAATTTCTTCCTTTGGATAGGGAAACTAAACATGATACCTTGGGTTGATCTATCAAGTACAGTGCCTTTTCCATCTAAAATATGTGAAAGGCAAAACAATAATGAGTTCAAAGGCGATGTTATTAAGCACAATACGTGGTTCATAGGCGATGGAAATAATTCAAGGAGAGTTGCCAAGCTGTCGTGGATGAGACTCTAGGGCAAATTTAACTATGTCTCCCTCCACATAGAATAACATATGAAAAGCGAACCAAAGTGCAATAGGTTGATCAGACCATCATGCACCGGTTCTGATTAGACAATATGTTAGTGGGTACCGGCCCCCAATAAAATATGTCATGATCAAGCTCGAAAAGATCAGCTTGTAAAACTGGTGCTAAATTAGCAACATAAGATAGACAAAACGTAAGTAAGAATACGATGAAGGAAGTTAATAGTCCAAGATTCTTCAAACATCAAGGAGAGAGGGTGAATCAAAACAAGAGAAAAAGGATTTTCAAATCGAAGTTCGTAATGAGATTCTCAAGGGTCGTCCAGGAATCTCTCAAGTAGTCCTAACTGTGACTGAGTAACCTCTCCGTTAAAGCCTATCTCTCAATCCTATCGCAGGCTCGCAGCAGTACAACTAAGTCGCCGTACTACCACGATATCGCACTAATGCGACTCTCGACTAAAACCTATTCCTTAATTCCTATCGCAGGCATGCTTGGTACAATAACGTAACCAAACAATTTAGTCGACAGACCTGCATGGGCCACCACTAAAAACGTGTCACGACCCGCACCCTGTATAGGGGCACGAGAAGTGGTTACGTCCAGCCTACGCCGCAGTGTCGGCGGTAGTAAGCTGTTCTAGGTTGCTAACTAATCTCATGCAGTGAATATAAAAAGTACTTGTCCAGATATCAGCTCCGAATGGAGGGCAAGTAAAGGGGTATGATCTACTCAAACACAGTCTAAGCACGAAAAGATAACACAGAAGTTGTACCTAAGGAATTAAAGACAACAACAACTAACTGCTAAAATAATACTCCAATATCTCAAATCAACTTGATACAGACTCAATATCTTAACTTTAATACAACAAGCCAAAACATGAAAGCTAAAGTAGTGTACTAGCTAATCTCCTGAATCACTCCTGAGAGTCAGAACCAAAGGTAGCTAATCCCTCGCCAGGTCCATGGTAAGCAGGGCATGTGTCCACAGGATTATCATCTGTAATATTTTCAACAGGTCCAATCAGGACGGGAACGAGCACAACTCATCAAGAAAAACCCAAGTAAATGACAAAGAACTATAAAGCAGTTATAGACAGTTTTATTGATGAACATGGCCGTTCTATGCAGGTAATGATGGCATAGAGAAATAGTAAGATACAAGAAAAGAAAGGTAACTAAAACAAGAGAAGAATCATGGCAATGAAGACTGTAATAAAAGCTAACTGAACTAGAATATCATGTGTGAGTCCAGACAGTACGATATAAGTCTAATATAATCCCAGTGTGAGTCCAGTCCATATAATCTGATACCAGATAATTTCCAGTACAAGATGAGTCCAACAGTGATCAATGAAACCAGGGTGAGTCCAACTATGATCTAACAGTGTGTTTTAAAATACCGAGGTCGACATGTAAACGGCTGTAGGTATCAGGCACATCTCTCACTGATCAGGCAAGAGATGGCTATGCTTCCAGTAGATTCCAGTTTGGAGATTCCAGATTTGGGGTATGTCTACATGTCTTACTCAATATTTCCCCGCCCAGCAAGTGAATCCAGTACAAGACACAAAAATCGAGATGAGTCCGGCCAAATGATGATTCCAGAAATGATTCCAGAATGATTCCAGTGATTCCAGTAATAGAGATCAGTAAGTAAGGTATGTGTCGCATACATGAATCCAGAAATATCCATACGTGTTGATACAGAGAATCACATAGAACTAACTAGAACTGAAATACAGTAATCGACAAATAAATGAGAGAATTATCAGAGAATGTACTCGCCTGTTACTCTGAAAAGAGTAGTGTAATATCAGATGTCTGTACCAGGGTCACAATGTCCTAAAATAAAGCAATACAGTTATGACATGTCCAAAATGAAGGTAAATGAAATCTACAATGCAATCTATATGAATTCTAAGCCAATCTAGGTCAAAGTCAAACTTGGTCAACTCTACAGTCAATCTAAGTCAAATCAAATCATATTAGGTCACAGGGAATCAAACTAAGTCTTACAAGGTCAAATAAGGTCAAACAAGTCAAGATTAGTCAAATCTAGGTTAAAGTCAACTCCTGGTCAACACTCTAATCAAACTAGTCAAATACTAGTCAACATGATCAATCTGGGTCAAGTCTAGGTCAAACTTAGACCAACTAAGGTATTGGTCAAACAAAGACTAGTCAGTCAGGTAAGTAAGCCAGGGGTCAACTATTTAAGTCAAACTCTATAAGGTTACTTAACTAACCATAGGCTAACCTGTCTTAGGATACCTAAGATACCATTCTACAAAGCTAAGGTATAACCAACTCCCTATACAAGTACATCACATATAAATATATAGTACAACACCAAACTTAATCTTATAATCAAGCTAAACCATAGTCTAACTCAATCAAGACTCAACTCTAAGTATCCTACTTAACCCCATACATATCTTCACTCTACATAGGGCTATCTATATAACCAAGTCATAAATAATACCCTTATATAGGTCAAAGTCTAAACCAACTAGTCAATAGTCTAGGGTTTAGTCAAACTTAGGTCACCAAGTCATTTAGAGTCCATCCAAACTATTTCTAGGTCAATTTGGTTAAGGTTTGACCTATAGTTGACTTTGGTCAACCATGGTCAAACTTGTAGTCAAACTAGGCCCAATAGGCCTAAGGTCAAGTCTAGACTCATGGGTCATGGGCCATAGGCTAACTCTATAGCCCATAGGCTAGTAACCTAGGTCAATGGTCATAGGGTTCATAGGTTTATACCTACAATAGAATCTATACAAATATATATATAACCTATATATAAAGGGTCACTATGTAATATACCCATAACCCCACATATATATATAAACATATATATACACTAATATATATCTATAACATATATATATACATACAAAATGTATATGTATATTACCTAATACATATATACAATATATATATAGATATAGAGAGAGGGAAAGAGAGAGAGAGACAGGGAGAGAGAGGGGAATGGTTTGGACAGGGGGGGGGTTTCCTGGAATCAGGAACCAAGGAATCCCAGCCCCAAACACACACATACACAGTACATATATACAATGTATGTATATACATACACAACAACCTACACACACAACCAAATACCCTGAAAACTCACCCACACACACACATACACATATACTACATATATACATACTAAAATACATATATACTATGTATAAATCATATCAAAAATAGATTTAAAACTCAATTTTGAAAACTGGAAATAATCCTAAAACTGGAAAATCAGGACTGTAAACCCTCGACTTAGGTTAGACCAAACTCCAACTAAACCGAGCTAAGACAACCTAATCTTGGTTGGTAATTGAAGCCCCTAGGTTAGTCTAGGATCCTAATGGCCTGACACGGTGTCACGACACGACACGGCGTGTCCACGAGGGTCTAAAGTCACTCGGGTAAACTGGAAATACACTGATACACTGTGTATCAGTGAAAAACCTAAATCGATCTAGGATACGACACGACGCGACACAGGCCTCGTGCTCGTGCCCCAAGGTGCGCCTAGGTCTAGGGTACGTGTCCATGGCCCTGATACGCGTCCACGTGTCGTGTAGAGTGGACACGACACGCGTATCAGAAGCCCTAAAATACGTGTTTTAGACCGCGTGTCAGTGATTTCGCGTGTCTCGTATTCGCGACACGGGACACGTGACACCACGTGGTTGTGTCCAATGTGTTCGCCTATGGATAGGCTTTGTGTCCATGACACTACGAAGTGTCCACGTGTCGTGTACAGTGAACACGACACGCTCAAAGTCAAGTGTCTGTGTGTGCGTGCACTGTCAGTGCACGACCAGTGCACGTGTCCGTGCTCTCTCGACACGACACCAACGTGTCTCAAACTCGAGGGGGGGGCATGACAGAGGTTGCCCCCTCCTCTGTGTCAAATTTCCCGTGTCCTCGTGTCCTACAGTGTCCGTGCTAAGTGTCGAGTAGCAGGGGAGGCTGCACAGCCTCGTGCACGCGTGTCGAGGGGTCGTGTGCTCCACACGTGGCACGTAGGGCCTCGTGCTCGTGTCAGTGGGTAGCCTAGGTCTAGGACTAGGGATTAGGCATGACACTTTGTGTCCACGACACGTGTGGTCATGACACGAAGTGTCGAACAGTGGGGTTTAATCAGTGTGCAGTGCAGTGCAGTGCAGTGCTTAACAGTGTGTTCGTGTCCAATTTGGACACGAACACGACACGATAACGTGCTCAGTCCTAGGGTTTCGTGTCCTACATGTCTAGGGCTACCCAAAATATAATTTGTTTCACAAAAACACAAGGTTTAGTCCTAAGTGGCATTTACACAAACACTGAAATTAAGACACAGACACGTGTCCGATACGGACACCAAAACATATCAAAATCCCACCAAACTTTACCCACAGTATTGTTATCCCTATATGAATGCACTTATGAAAGAAAAACAGGAATTTGACTAGGTTTGTGAGAAAATACCTATTGAGTGAAAACTCAAGAAAACAACTTCTTGGGGGGGGGGGTTGTTCACTGTCCTTGGGGGTGCCCACAGCTAGGGTATCCTTGCTAGCTAGCCTTCCTTGGTATCCTCACTAGTAGGGGGTTCCAACGCAAGAAACGGGGCTCAATTTGGTGGAGAAATGGTCAAGTTATGGAGGTGTGAAGTTGAGGGAAAACCTAAACTCCAATGTATTGAAAATGAAGCCTTTCTTGTGAAGGGTGTACATATATGGAGAGGGGGTGTTCTTGGCTGCCATGGGGGGGGTAGGGGTAGGCTATAGGGTCCCCTTCCACCTTGCAAGACTTAGTCTCTAAGGCTTTGACTAGGGGTTAGATATTCTAGGTTTCTAAAATATCCTAGAAAGTTAAATATCTAGATATTTATCAACCTAGATATTTACACATAAAGTAAATATCTACACTTAGTCTTCTAGGTTAGTGGCTAACCTCTAGATTAGTGCTAAACTAGGTTAGAAGCTAACATGACACTAATCCACTAATTAAATAATAATAAACTACATAAATCCAAATAAATTCTAATAAATTACCAAAATACCCTTTAGGCTAAAAAGCCCTAATTTGATGTTCTAAACCTATGGCTAGGCTCACATGATCATGGTTAGTTTCTAGGTTATGAAATCTCTAGGGTTTACACTAGGGTTACACTAGTAAAATCACAAAGTCATAAGCCATGACTTAGAAAATAATTTTAAATTAACTAAAATCACCAAAATTCATAACATGACTAAATCACCATTAATAAATAATAAAAATAATAAATTTTCAGAAAATCCCAATTTCAGAAAACTGGGTCTTACACATATCCTATGAATACAGCATCTACAGTCTTAGGACCTATCTTCCTCTTTTTGGTTTCAGAAATTCCTACTTTAGCTAGACATCCCCAAACTTTGAAGTAATTAATCCTAGGGGTCTGACCTTTCCATAACTCATATAGTGTCTTATCATTAGTTTTACTGGGTATCCTATTAAGAATATAACAGGCTGACAATAAGACTTCTCCCCAAAGATTATCAGGGGCACCTGAGCTGAGAAGCATGGCATTGACCATATCTAAAAGAGTGCGATTCTTTCTTTCAGCAACTCCATTGGATTGTGGTGAATAAGGAGCAGTTACCTCATGAATAATTTCGTGCTCTTCACAGAAGTTAGTCATTTCATTTGAGGTATACTCTTCACCACAGTCTGATCTAAGGATCTTAATCTTCCTATCCAACTGGTTCTCAGCTTCAGATTTATAGACCTTGAATCTGTCTAGAACTTCATCTTTGGTCTTAAGGAGGTAGGTATAACAATACTTTGAATGATCATCTATAAAAGTAACAAAGTATTTTCTACCACCTCGGGTCAAAACCCTATTGGAATCACAAACATCACTATGAATAAGTTCTAGGAGTTCAGAATCTCTATAGACAGATTTGAAAGGTATTCTAGTGTGTTTGGCTTGAACACAAATCTCACATTTGTGTTCATCATCTATAGGAGTCTTAGGGATAAGATCTAAGTTCATCATCCTTTTGATAGATCCTAAGTTCACATGACCTAGTCTACCATGCCAAACATTTGATGATTCAACATTTGCAACAAAAGAAGGATTAGAACTTTTATTCATAGTACTTAAAATAAAAAGTCCATCTTTCACAAATTCTTTTCCAATAAACAGATCATTCTTAGAAAAAACTACTTTATTGGCCTCCATTACAATTTTGTATCCTGAGGCTACAAGGAGGGATCCACTAACAAGATTCTTTCTGACAGACGGCACATGAAGCACATCATGGAGAGGTAGAATTTTTTCTGATGTCATCTTCAGATTTATTCTTCCTCTTCCCACAACTTGTGCCGTTGAGCCATCTCCTATAGTCACGCCTCCTCCACCTGATTCCTGATAGGTTGAAAAACAGGAGCGATCAAATGAAACGTGAACATTAGCTCCAGAATCCAACCACCAATCGTCAGAATGGAAAGACAGGTTTACTACAGTTTGATAGCTTACAGACCTGAAGGAGCTGGAAGACCCATTCAGAATTATGTTAGCCTCTGGCTTGCCTTTTCCTTTGAAGGAGTTCTGGATAGGTTCTTTCTTCCTTTGGAAGCAGTTGATGGCTGTATGGTTGGTTCTACCACACACAAAACAAAATCTTCTTTGATCCTGAGTCTGACCAAAGTTTCTAGGTTTTTGGTTAGCAGGCTTTGCAGAAAAAATATGTAAAAATTATATTTACTCAATAAGATGGCTTTAAACTAAAATTAACAATTAAAATGATTTTAGTAACAGACCTTTAAAATTTTAGTTTTTTAAGTTTTGATAAGGTTGGGTTAGCTGTAGGGGCCGGATCCCAGCAAGCGGAGGTTCACTAGGAACTCTTAAGTACCGGTCGCTTAGACGAATTTTCGCCTTGTTGACAGAAGGGCCCTTTCGGTTTGTTCCCAAACAAATCTTAACTTTAGAACTTTTAAAAATAAAAAAATTTTACTAAATCAATTAATTGTTTGATTTAGCCTAAATTGATATATTGAGTAAAAAGGAACTAGTATTGACAAAATGTAGTAACACACTAATGTTTGTCTAAGGTGTCAATCTAGGAAGTGATAATTGATCTATGAAAAAAAAATTGATAATAGCAGTCTTAGTTATATGTAATAACAAATAATATGGTATCGATATGAAATGAATCACGATAGCAAATAATTGTTGTAATAAAATTTGATAGTAAATAATTTGTTTGTTAACAGGAAGCTTGTATGAAGGACAAGTATTGACAAAACTTGTTTGTATGGACTAAAAACTTTGTATACTAAACAATAACCAATAGAAGCTTGTATGAAGGAAAAAATTTCCGTAACAAAAAGCTTATACTCAACAGAATTATGGACCCAACTTGTTTGTATGGAGAAACCAAATGCTTCTAGTAAAGAAACAGAAGCTTATAGTAAACAGTAACAAACAAAAGAAGCTTATACTAAACAGTAATAAACAAAAGTTTTGTATAGTAAACAGTGACAGAAGCTTGTAAGAAGGAATAAATTTTTTCTTATATACTTTAAGAGTCACGAAGAAGGAATAAAATTTTTTCCGTATAAACAATGGTTAACAGAAGCTTGTAAGAAGGATTAATTTTTTTTTTCTTTATAAACAGTAACAACGATGAAGACAAATAATTAATTTGTAAAATTGATCTATCTCTTAGATTGTTAGAAAAAAATCTTCAATAATTCTTCGTTTTTTAAATCTGCAAGAAAATAAAATGATTAAGTGTTACCGACCTCCGGGGAAGTCGCGCACGTAACACTGCCCTAAGAGATAGTCCGGGTCTATGTGCAGACGGTATCCGAACGCTCCTAGTGGTAAAATCTCCGCTCTACCGGAATCTCGTTGTCGCACACGACACTGAGAGAATGACCCCGACTTAGCTCTGTCCAGAGCAACGACGAATAGCAGCAACAGTACGAAGGAGACGAGAAATTTGGAGAGGTTCGAGAAGAATATTTTCTGTGTCTAGAAGAAGGAGATGGGATCTGTATATATAGGCTATTGGGTAATAACATCAACGGACAGAAATTAAAAGAGAATTTAATTCGGGTGTTAAAGAAAATAATTATGTTAAACGTTTACAGCACATGGTTCATTGAACCTGGACGGAATTTTAAAAATTGTAACGGTCAAAATTTTTAGGGTCTCGGCTCGAACCCGAAGAAGGAATCGAATCGGCATTCTGCGCCCGCAGATGTGGGCACGTGTCTGCACCCGTTACGCGCGCCGAACCGAGCCGAGCCGGGCGGCGGCGGCGGCGCGCGCGTGTGGCCCATGGAGCTCCCACACACAACTTTTAATGAAGCAAAAGGAGAAAAGGTGATATATACATAGTGGAGGGCATCCCACTAGCCGATGTGGGACTAATATGTTATGAGACTTGAACTTTTGCTCACATAGGAGCAGCAGCTAACATGAACCATTTTCCTTCACAAAGGAAGCACAAACCAAGGTTCTTTCTTCTCAAAATCTCTGTAGGAGATATGGTAGCTTTAGGTTGCCCTGTACGTGTTGGAGGTGGCAATAAACCAGTAGATTTCTTTCCCTGTTCACCAAAAGAAGACACAGGAGTGTGATTGCTAGAAAACTAGGGCTGCAAATGAGCCCAGCCGTTCGCGAGCTGCTCGAAGCTCGGCTCGATAAAAGCTCGTTTGAGCTCGGTTCGTTTAGTAAACAAGCTGAGCTCACGCTTCATTTTCGAGCTCGTTTAATAAACGAGTCAAGCTCAAGCTTAGAAGTACTCGGCTCGTTTGAGCTCGCGAGCTGGCTCGTTTAGGAGCTCATTTATGAGCTTGTTTAGAAGCTCGTTTGTTCTTTGTTTAATTCTAATTTTATATATGTTTGTATAACAATATGGTTGTGTGCATTATATTTATATGTCACTGATAATTGATATTAAGGAACTTTTTTAGTTAAATTTTATAAATAAAGTGTTAATATTACAGGTACTTGAATCCAAACCTAACTAGCTTGGAATCGAGCTCGTTAAGCTTGAAATCAAGCTTAATGAGCTTGAAATAAAGTTGAGTGAGCTTGAATCAAGCCTGAATCAAGCTTGCTTATCAAGCCAAGCTCGAGCTCAAACCAAACCAAGCTCAAGCTTAATATAATCAAGCTCGAGCCAAGCTCCAGCTCTAAAATAAATAAAAAAACTTATCCAGCTCAAGCTCGATTAATTCTAGTCAAGCCAAGCTCAAGCTTACAAAAGCTTGGCTCGGCTTGGCTCGTTTGCAGCCCTAGCTGGAAACATTATCTGATGAACTGTTGCTCTTTCTTGAGTATGAACTGTTGCTCGGCTTGGCTCGTTTACGACCACTGCTGCTCTTCACAGAACAATTGAGTAGTGTAGGATTCACTGCAGGTACGCATCATCAAGGAAGGCTGCGCGCGCAGGAGGGGCCGACCATCGACGGCTCCGAGGCGGAGGGTGTGCAGACTCGGGACGAAGAGTGCTCTGAGGATGAAGAGGTTCAGACTGGTTCGTTACATCTGGAGCTAGAAAGGGGTTATGGGTCTTCTTGGTTTCTTATTCTTGTATCGTGTCAATTTACCTGTCACATTGTTTTGCTTTGCTTTCCTCAAGGAAAGGGCACTGAGTATGCCATTGGAGTGTCCAATCCGAGTGACTCTTGTAGTCCGCAAGAAGAGACATAAAAGTTGTGGTTGGATGACAGAAGATCAGTGGATCGGACCACGGAAGCGTATTATTCTTTTTATTTATGTGGGAGCTGGAAGACGGTCGGTCCAAATAAAAAAAATTCAAATGTCGAGCACTGTAAAAAAAAAATTCACATATTTTTCTGTACTTTATACTCCCACAAGTTACCGAACTATACTTTTTGTCAACAACAAAATTTACTAAACTTATAAGAAATATGTGTGGGGATAAGAACTTTGTATAATTTTCAAAAAACAAAAACTTTCTGCAGTATGGCAGAATTTGTGCAGACACTCTGGCGGAAATTGTTTGTATCCGATTTTTTTCAGGGTTTTTTTCGATTTTTTTTGTTCCATTTTTATTTGGATAAAAATAAAGAAAAGAAAAAGAAAAATGCACAATAGAATGAAATAAAAACGGATTAAATAAGAATGGATAATAATTCATTATGGTTGCATAGTAGGAATGCTAGCTGTGGCTCTGTAGGAATTTGTTAATGCTGATTGTATAAATTTGAATTTGAAAACATGGAGGAGAAGGAAGTTGTGTACATATGGAACAAAAGATGAGTGTTATTAACATGGTAATATTGGAAAGGGATATTTTAGCAAGGCCTCCATTTTAAATGTTAAAACTAGTATATACCTTCATTTTTTTTATTAAACTAGCAAATGCTTCCATTCTGTGTAAAACAGTTATGAATTAAGTTAAAATAGTGTGGGCATATCTTTTTTTTTTCATACAAAGAAATGGGACATTTGCTAGTTTAAAAAAGTAGATGTATATACTAGTTTTTATATTTAAAACAGGGACATTTGCTAAAATGTCCCTATTTTAAATTAGTCTTCAATATGTGTCCAAGAATGAGTTGGGGAAGAACTGGAATAAATTTGAAATGTTTGAGCTGGAATGGAATATAACGTAAATGAATGGATTAGCTATTTAGAGCATCCCTTATCATACTCCCTTTTTTTTGAAATAGTATATATTATTACTTTTGGAGTGTCCCATTCATATTGGCACACAATGACACTCCAAATAACATAACAAAGTCATAATCCAAATTAACCTCCTTTTTTTCCCTCTCTATTTTTTCTTTATGTTTTCTTCATTTTTCCTCTTGATGGGTCCAGTTGGGTTACTGTTCACAAGCTAGGACACGGTCCAAATTTGGAGAGCATCTTTGTTTGCTAGCATTTTTCAAGTGTGGGCAAGAGCCTACTATGGCTCCAAGTGCTACAAATTTTGACTAAAGCAAAAATATAACACTTCAAACCACTCCCATTGATGATCCTCGTAAGTGCTACAAATTGGGTATATAAAAGGTAGGTTTTTGAATGGGAGAGCTAGTTTTGTAGTATTTCGAATTAAGGAAGGGAAGTAAAATGGTAAGAATAAACTTCAATGCCATCTAAATTAAACAAGTAGATACAAAAATGTGTGCTAGTATAAATTCATGATCAATATAAAATTGTTCAATAGTTATACTAACCAACTAAACCAAAAACAAAAACAAAAACAAAAACAAATGAGATGCTTGATTTCCGCCCGAGTGTCTGGTGGAAATTAAACATGTTCAATTTCCGCCTCATCCTATGTTTTTGGGTTTGAAATTTTTCAAAACTTCTTTCGTTTGCACCTACTTCGTTAAAGTTTCTTTCGTTGGTCAAAATTTCTAACTCTCCCTTTACTAACTTTGTGAGCATGAATGCTCAATTTTTTGTGTTGTTCCACCTTTATTAATTAGGCCTAAATCCTATGCACACAAATTTGAAACATTTACTCATCAAGATTAGTTCCTATCAAGATCATTTTATAGAGACCTCTCCCACAACAAAAATATTGCCAAACAACAACCAACCTAGCCACATAACAAAATAAGTTGCTAGAACAACGACGAAATACCGACATATCGGCCACTGAATTGATGGTTCAGTACTACAGATATCACAATTTGTCGACATGTCCTCGATATATGATTGAAATACCGACATATCGGAAACTGAATCTAGTATTTGATTCGGAGAGTATGTTATGATTAGGAAGGCGAATGGAAAATTAAGTCATTTATATCAAATTAAAGATTATGTCAAGTGAATTGAGATGGAAAGAAAAAAAAAATTGGTATCCTACAATGATATGGACATTTGACACAAGGTGGGTGGATGGTTTTCGAGATTCAAAACACGATTAGAAAATGAATATAGATTCTGATCAGTCCCGTAATTCGAATGATTTGATAGTGCAATGCCACCAGATTGTGATTACGGAATAAGGTAAGTAACTCGAGACAAATTAAAGAATATTAGTACAGTCGATGGCGAACTGCAGTTTCGGGTTGCTAGTGCAATATTGGCTTACAGATGATCTATTTGCTGAAGATATCACACTCCTCCTCATCTATGGTATAGTTCTATCTATCCTAGTTCTCTAGGATATTGTTGATTCTTAAAATACGACTAGCTAATTTTCAAGACCATCATCTACCTTATCCCCTTGTAATTCTTATATTTTTTTGCTCAAACAAGTTCATTCAATCCTATGGCCTAATTTCCTCTAATGTTGCTTTCAACAACACTATGTTTAAACACTGGAAATGAAATCTACCAAGGTCTTTAACCATCATTGATCTTTGAAAGATTCACATAACATTCCACTTCTAGTCTTTTCCTCCATTTATAATGCAATTTTATTTTCAATCTTCATATCCACTTTACAACTTAAAGCCTAGACATTACCTACCTATCCCTTTAAAGGATATTCTACTTCTGTTTTATCCCCGCACTTTGATTTAGAGTAGTTCTTCTTATTTATCCTTTGTTATTTCCTTTGCTAGTTCGATTCTTTAAGGTCTTCTAACCTAATCTTAATCACGGGTCTCAAGGAAATCCATGGTGTTACTATTGCTATTTACTTATCACATCTTTAGGAGGGATATCCATTTTCTAATATCCCTCTTATTTATCACGAAACATATTATTTATTTCCTCGATCTAACATCCTTATTTTTTCCTGAGTCTCAGTCTTAGAGCATCTCCAACCCTATTGTGAGTTTAGAAAAAATGGTTGCCACATAGAAATGACAAGCTTTCATTTCAAAAATTCTTCTCCAATGCAAATGTAGAATAAATCATGAAGTTGACATGACAATGACATGCAAGGACAATGTTAAGTTGGTTGTCTAGATCTAGACAATGTACTTCACAATGATTTTGTCTCCACATCATCAATTATGAATAGAAATGTTTATAAAAAATTAAAGAAGTGGAGGAGTTGTCTTGGAAGTTGGAAAAAATACTTTTTATTGTCTTCTCAATACTTTTGCATTGGAGAATACTTTTTTATCTCATTGTCTTGTGTGAATATCATCTTGCCACATAGGAAAGACATTGTCTTGTGCCTCATGCCACATAGGAATCACAACACAAAACAAGACAATAGGGTTGGAGATGCTCTTAGGCCTCGTTTGGTTCGCGGAATCTCCCGGTTGGAAAAGGAAAGTGATTACTTTCCTATGTTTGAGTGCCCAAGGAATTGAGGAGGAAAGGAAAGTGATTCCTAATGGAAGAAAAATTAGGGGGAAAATTCCATCCATCCAAGAAAGGAATCACTTTCTCACATTGAAGTATTCACTTTCCTTTCCAAATTTCTTGGCATTGCCAAACATCGGAAAGAAAAATCAATAGGAATTAAAGTTTTCCAAAGGAAAAAAATGACAAGGAATTGATTTCCTTTCCCTTCCATTCCGCGAACCAAACGAGGCCTTAGTGTGGTTCGTGAGCATGCAACTTTTTAAGTCCTTCGCTCATGAAAATTCTGATGACATTGTTATAGGGAATCCTTGTTTCAATTTACTTTACGCCACTTATCAATTTCCAACATGTTTCTTCAGGTCATTTTTTTGCTACTCTATCCATGCCCCTCTTCAATATTCTTCTTAAACATATCACTCTTCTTATTATTCTCCCTTCTCTATAAATATTACTAGTAAAAACAGTGCATTGTACATAAAATTAATTTTTTTACTTTCTAATCTTATCAAAAAATAATTTAAATTTAAATTTAAATTAAGATATATATATATATATATATATATATATATATATATATATATATATATAATATATATAATATATGGAAGTGGTATATGGAAGTGACATGCATTAATGATATAGAGATGCTCTGGTTTTGGTCGCTCCTCTCCGGTTCGCTTGCCGCCGAGGCGCTGCGCCCCAGCTAGTGTAGTCGTGCTCGCCCGCCGCCGTCCCGCTCCCCCTCTCCCCTTCCCCATGGCCTCCACTCCGGCTGACCTCCTCGCATTCTTGGACAGCCCCTCTGTTCCGGCGCATCCATTCTCCCCCCCCCCCCCCCCGCTCTTTCCTCTCAGCCTCCGGTCTCAGCACCCTCACCCCCTCCCTGCTTCCCCCTACGTCCGGTGATTACACCCCTCCTTCTTCCTCCCCCATCGCCTCGGCCTTCCTATTCCCCCTCCCCCTTTCGCTACCTCCCTCACCGTGCCCCTCCAGTGCTCCCCTGGACGCCGCTCGCTCCCTCCCTGGGTCTCAGCCGTCGGGCCGGTGCCGCCCTCCCGGAGGCGCCCCCACCCAGTCCTCTTTCTCCCCTGTCACGACCCGCACCCACTGTGAGGGTACGAGAACGTAACAACGCCCAGCCTACGCCGCAGTGTCGACGTGGTAGAACGCTGTCCTAGGTCAATCATCTAACAATATAAAGGTACATGTACAGTATATACACTCCGAATGGAGGTGTCATAGCAATATATAGTCTCAATCACATCTAAGACAGAATGATAAGATAGAAAGATAGATAGATAAATACTGAAATGAAAGGATCCAAAAATACAACCAGAGAGTCTAAGTGTCTAAGATAACAACTCAAGAACATCCAGCTCAATACAAGTCTCTAAATATATATAACATCTCAGAACAACAACTGAAGGTCAAATAAACAATGCTGAAAGAAAGATAAAGCCTAGCTATCTAGCCTAGACTATGGGAGTAGCATCCTGTACTGCAGCTGGGTCCTCCAGAGGAACCAGGTCGCAGGTGTCGTCTAAGCCTGCTCCGTAATAGGTGGTATATAGGGCCTCATCCTCATCCTCTGTAATATTTTCAACAGGTCCAGTCAGGACAGGAGCGAGCACAATACATCTCACGCAGTTCATATCAAGTTAGGAGAAATAAAGCATGCAATAGAGTAAGATACATGAAACGCTGAAAAGAGAAATATATGAAGTAAAGGAGATAACTGTAAGAAATATCTGCTATAAATAGAGAACTAGCAGTGACTAGTGAGTCAGAGTAAAATATAAACATGTGAATGGCATAGGAGATTCATGACTACAGCTAATAGTGATTCATGACTACAGCTACTTGGATAATATTCACATGCCTATTTCTACTCTCTCATCCCCAATCAATACACAAGGATCTGTTCAAGTTATGTTAAGATTCGTGAAACTTCACATGGCTCATAAAATGAGTGATACGTGAAGGTGATTCATGATGGCTCTGTGAACATGAGAGTACATGTGTCACAAGCGATTCGTGAATCAATAAAAGTATAGAGATATGTGATGATTCGTGAAACGCACAAAACATGCAGTATCCAATGCTCCCGAGGGGGATAACATCTCATGAAAACATCCATAGTACCAATCCGTGCTACCAACATGTCAGCATCAAGTAAAGTAATCTAGAACAAGAATATAAATCCTGGCAAGTATGAAACGGTCAGAGAATGTACTCGCCTGATAACTGAATGTCCGAAGAGGGTGTACTGCCTGAGGAGAGGTGTCTGTCTCCTAATCAGATCAACACAAGTTACAACATGTCTAAAACGAAGTAATTGAACATTACGATGCATTCTACATGATTCTAGGTCAATCTAGGCTAAAGTCAACCTTTGGTCAACTCTAGTCAACCCTAACAGTCAAACTAGGTCAAACAGGGTTAAACTAGGTCAACTAGTCTAGGTTGGTCAAACCTAGGCTTAACAAGTCAATCTAGGTCAACTAACTAAATACCATACAAGTCACACTAGCCTAGTGATACACAAATGTATCACACCACATGCCATAGGCTATCCTACCTAGGCCATGAGCCATATACACAAGGCCAATACACCATATCCATTAGGCTATCTACACATTATCTATATAGGCAAATGTGTGTGTTTAAATGGTGTCACATAGATGTGTGTGACAGGAAAAATAAGAGGGTGGCCTGTGTGTGAGAAGGGAAGATGCAGGAAAACAGTGACAGGAATAAGAAGGGTGGCCTGTGTGACAGTGTGGATAGGGACATTAGCTCCCAGGTTTGTGTATGTGTGTGAATCATTCCATGGGTTCTCAGATTTTTTTTTTATACTTAACAGTCAAAACCCATAGGTATACACATGTATGTATCAAAACCATTTCAGTTTTCTATTTAACAGTGAATCAAAATTCACATTTGAAATCTCAGTTAACACATTTAATCAAGACTCAAAACTCAATTCATCTCATCTCAGGTTTTACCCATTCAATATTAGGGAATCAAAACCTATCATTCACATGTGAATCTTATTTAACAGTGAATCTCATTCCATCCCAGGTTTTCATTAAACTGAAATTCAGTAGCAAACATTTCAGATTTTAGTACTTAATATCAGTGAACATTCAATCTATGAATCAACTCAATTCCACATACACGAAATCTCAGTTATTTCTAACAGTGGATTAACATTCAATATCAGGGAAAAATGGGTTCATAAATTCACTGACAGTTCACAATAAAACCAAATTGAAATCTCATTACTGATACATGAACTCTCTAATCAACATGAACCTAACATGCATCATTCATATATAGGAGATCAAAACGGCATAAAAATCATGCATTGGGTTTTAGAATCATTCAAAACAGGCTCATATATGTAACCATGTGTGTGTGTCAAAATCAGTTAATGGTTTCTCAGGGAACATGGTATAATGACAGTTTACATATTCAGCCCCCTTCCCATTCGAAATCCTATAACCCAAATTCTTTGTTAACATGAACTCTAACATGTATATGATCACTCAGTCATATAGGGTTAATCAATATTGTAATTAATCATGGAAAAATTTGGTTAAACTCACACTTGAAACTCAGAAATCAGGAATCAGCACTTTGTATCAGAAAATGGGAAAAAACCTCACTCAAACCAATTTCTCGAACACTCATCAATCCAACATTTGCACAATCTAATACATATATATGTAGGTGAGTCTAAACTGAACATTTAACAGCATTAAAATCAGTTGAAATGTAATTTAAAACCCAGAAATATTATTCAGTTCAGTATATCAAAAAAGTTAGGGAGTTTCATGAATTCGAAATTAAATAAATCAACCAAACTAAAATCAGAGAGTTGGTAATGAACATGGCATGTATACTCGTGTCCAGAGAGTGTTCAGTGTCTAAGACACGGACACAAACGTGTCCAAACAGAACGTGCACACACACAGACACAGTGCACAGGGCACAGCGTCGTGCAGTGAGTACGAGGCTTCGTACTCGCGACACGACGCTACACTGGCCTCGTGCTCGTGCCCCTAGGTTCGCCCACGTAGGGCTACCTACGTGGCATCCTGCACCGCCGTGTCGAGTCGTATAGACGTGTCCAAACACGCGTATCAGAACGCTGCACACACACGACTCAGCACAGTGTAAAACCAGTACGACGATGATTCCTCCCTCGACACAAAATAATAGGACACGAGACTTGGGGAGTGTCGTGTCAGACACTGCCCCGAGCTCCATGTCAATTATCACGCATCCACGTGTCCTAGATTACTCGCACGGACACGCGAGTAGCAGGACAATGCTGCCACGCGCGTGCAGGCGTGTCCAAGGGTCCAAAGCGACACCAAATCGACACGAGACATGCTCAGTCGTATAAAATCACACAAGCAACATGCAAACCTAATTTCCTATTCAGTTATATTTCGAAAACTCGATCGAAATGCCCACTGTGGCATTTCGTCGAACACCTGCGGCTGTCTACTGATACGTGTCCGATTCGGATACGTAAAGGACACGAGAGGGTGCAAAACCTATCCCTACAGTACGAGGACACCTAGGGCTTGGTGTTCATGCAAAGAAACCCAAATTTGGTGGAGAGAATAGGAATTTACCTATAGGTGTCTTCCTCAAAGAACAACTCCAAAAATGAGATCTCCTCTAGCTAGCCAATAACTCCAAATTGTTTCAAACCTGCAAATAATCTCCATGAACAGTAGGGGGACATTATTTAGAACACCATGGAAGAAATTTTAATGAAAAATGATCACTATTGAATAAACTATGAAGAAGTTTCAAAGGAAACAAACCTTATCCTTAGAATGATGGAAAGAGTGAAAAGAGGCACAAGTTTCAAGAGGGATTTTATAGGAATAGGTGCCCTATTTGGTTGGCCATCAATGCTAGGTTTAGGATTTTCGGGAATCAATCTAAGGGCTCTCATTCCATCTAGTATATTCAATGGTCAAAAATCTAGGTTTCTCCCTTTAATCAAGTTGCAACCTAGTTTATTCTAACTAGTCATGACTTAACCAACTAACCAATACTAACTAATACTAACCAAGGCTAACTAAGACTAGCTATGACTAATCTAGGTTAGGTCCAATCTAGGTTAGGGCTAATAACAATCACATGGCAATCAATTAAATAATATTAAAATTACACCATTCAAAATAATATATATTAAATTTCAAATAATTATAACAAATCACAATAAGCTCAAATAAATTTAAAAATGACCAAAATACCCTCTAGATTAAAATTGATAATTAGATATTCAAAATCACATGGTTAGGCTCTAGGGCAGACAGTCTCTACGGTTTCACTAGCTGCACCTCAAAATCACAAGTCATGATATTTAAAGAGTTTTAAAATGATTAAAAATCACCAAAAATTATATTATTATTTAAATATCATAATTAAATAAATTAAAACACAAAATTTCAAAATTATCCTTATTTTAAAAAACTGGGTGTTACATCCCCCCTCGGGTCCTCCGCCTCCCTCCCGCCCTTCTTCGTTTCAATTTTTGAATGCGGCATCGGGGAGCCACGTGCTCCCCTCGGGAACCGTCCCCTGTTGGGAGATGTAGGCTCTGGGAATGTCTGCTGTGGCAGGCCCCCAGGCCACGTGCCCACGCGTCATTCCTGTAGCGCACCATCAGGTGCGCTGCTTTGGTATTCCTGCGCGGAGTAGTTGGTGTGGGCCCAGCGGCGCACCTGCTCTGTTGGTGGTGCGCATTACGGGCTGGTGGTGGTGCACCTTTGGGGATCCCGCGTGGCGCAGTTGGAGTGGGCGTGGCGCTCCCTGCTATGATGGAGGCACACCTTATGGTGCAGAAGCTCCTCTGCAGATCCCGTTTGGCACTGTTCCTGTGGGCCCATGCTGCGTACCTTGTGGCTGCTTAGGTGCGGCTGCCCCTGTGGGGGCCCAGTTGGGCGCAGTGGGGGCCGTTGGCGGGGTGCCGTGGGCCCGAGCAGCACTACGGTGTGGGTCTGTGTGCTGGTACCACTTATAGTGACCTAACGGCTTAGGGTGCGCCTCTTGGTGCAGCCGTTCCTTGGGGCCCCATTGGGCACTGCTGGATTGGACTTGGGCGAGCTTGTCGTGGGCCCCCTAGTGCGCCCGACGGTTCAGGTTGGGGAGCCACTTGTGGTAGTCTCCATTCCCTTCCTCCTCCGGCGCGTCCTGCCGTGGGCCGCGCTTCCCCTCCCTCCCATTTTTTCTCCTTCGGTGCCAGCTTTGGGGCGCCCTTTGGGCGCCACCCACCCCCTCCAATCAATTCTACCTCATGTGCATCCTGCTGTGGGCCCGATGGGCGCTTCCCTCTCCCTCATTTCCTTTCCTCCTGCTGGGCCTATTGTAGCCCTATGCCCCTATGGGCTAGCCTTCTCTTCCACCCGTCGGTTGCACCGGGCATGGGCGCAACCCTCCTCTCCATTCCTTTCCTCTTGTTGTGCCTCCTGTTGTGGACCGATGGGCACCACCCACCCCTCCACCTCCTTCTGTACCTGCTGTTGTGGTCCTGTTGGGCGTATCCTACCACTCCCCTCCCTCCGTCTGCGTCGGGTTTGGACTACCACCTCTCATCCTCTTCGTACCCTCCTCCGCTGCCGGTAGACGTGATGTTGCTATCCGATGCGACAGGTCTGCTGGGTGCTATCCCCCTTTTTGGCACAACCCAACCCCCGCCCCCTCTCGACCCCCCCAGGGTTCTCGCAAGTGCGCATCCTGGGATCCCTAGGGGCCAGCCCCCTTTATGGGAGCCAGCCTTCCCCCCGGGCTCTGTGTCATCTGGCGCACCCCTCTTCCGGCCCTTCCTGCCCCTGGCACTTCTCATCGCCCGACCTCTTCCTTTGTCGACATCCTTCGTCCTGACAGGGCTCCCAAGCCGGGACTCCTATTCCCGGACGTCCCTCTTTCCGATGTTGAGTACCCGCAGGCATCTCCCATGCCGACAGTGTCGTTCTCTGACCAGGAACTCTCTTCTCTGGCCACCTCATTCCCTTACTCCTTCGTCCTTAAATTCTCAGCTGCTGTCCCAAGCTAGCCAGGGTGGCAGAGGTTATAGCCAGTTGGCAGCTATCGGCGGAGTACAGGGTGGCCTTCCTCGACCCGAGGCATATTCTGTACACCTATCCTCCGACCTAGACCACAGGTCAGTCTGGTCCAAAGGCACCAGGAGGGTTGACTCCTACCAGATGAAGATAATCAAGTGGTCTCCGTACTTTAACACCAAAGAAGACTCAGCGATGGTTGTCGCCTGGGTCACCCTACCCAATCCTTCCTCATCTGCTTCGTTCCGGTGTCTCTTAAGCGCATAGCCAACTCCTTCGGTGTCACGATCCGCACCCACTGTGAGGATACGAGTACGTAACATCGCCCAGCCTACGCCGTAGTGTCGGTAGAACGATGTTCTAGGTCATGAACTATAACTAACATAATATGAATACTCTCCAAAAGGAGGCCAATCAGAAGGTTACAACTCAATCACAATCTAAAGGTAGAATATAGTACGATGGAATAGATTGGGAAATCCTCAACGAGGTACAACAAAGTGAAATAATCAAGTTAACCACTACCAGCATCTCAAATCTCTAAATATACAACTCTGAAATCAAGGACAACAACTAATCATGAACATGAAAAGAAAGAACAATCTAAGCTATTTATACTAAGCATGGGTATCATCCTCAGCAGCTGCCTGAACCTCCCCAGGGTCCAGGTCGCGAGTGTCATCTAGGCAAGCTCCATAGTAAGGGGTGCAGGGTTCCTCATCATCCTCTGTAAAATTTTCAATAGGTCCAGTCAGGACGGGAGCGAGAGCACAATACATCTCACGCAGATCATAACAGGTTAGAAAATATAAACATGCAAGAGAGTACGATATATGAAACTGAAAGAAAGTACATGAAGTAAATAGAGAGAGAACTGTAATAGAAATATCTACTATAAGTAGAGAGCTACCAGTGACTAGTGATTTAGAGTACAAAGTCGGCATGTGAACGGCTGGATTTACACATTAATATACTAAAGAGGCGCACATGGTTATACTATTTTGGAATTGTTCACATGACTTATTACTCTCCCATACCCCAATCAATACAAGGATCCAGACAAGTTATGTTACGTACATGAATTTCACATGAAAGCCCATAGATAGGTGTACATGAAGTATACATGAGGGCTCAGAAACTGAGGTGCACATGAATTCCACATAAAACCCCATGAAGGGTACACATAAAGTATAGGTTATACATAAAATACACGAGAAACATGACCGAACATGATAGCACATGAGAGTACACGAGCGAGCATGAACGAGCATGAAGCACATGAGAAACATGAATAACATGAGAGCGAGGAATACATGATGTACATGAAACACACGACATGATGTATCCGATACTCCCGAGGGAGATAACATCTCAATGTAGGGATCCATATAGTACCAATCCGTGATAATATCGTGACAGCATCAAATAAGGTAAACTAGAGTAGAAATATAATTCTAAGCAAGTTATGAAATGATCAGAGAATGTACTCGCCTGGTATATGAATGTCTGTGAGAATATACTGCCCGAGATGACTCCTATTTAGAGCAACACAAGTCAAGATGTATACAGGAGATGATAAATGTAATGTACAATGCATCTGAATGATGTCTAGGTCAACTAGACTAAAGTCAACACTTGGTCAACTCTAGTCAAACTAGGTCAACTAGGTCAATCCTAGCCCAACAAGTCTTACTAGGCCTAACCAAGACTATCCTGGCAAGCATACACCACTCACAAGTCACACAAATCTAACACAACAACACTCATGTGTATACATCCATATACCCTAGACTATACCACACAGGCCATATGCCATATACATTGGTATAGGCAACACACACATATCAATTTCATATATCTATATACATACTATTTACATAGACAATGCAATATCCATTTACATTACATATATCGTATTAGGTTATATATAGTATATATATACATGTACACATATAGAAGATAGGGGCAATGCATATGTGGGTGTATGTGGCATCTACATTGTTCTCAAGGATTCAAACAGAGTAATGTGAATGTGTGTGGGGGGGATATGTGCAAAAGTGGGGTGAACATCATGTCAATCTCGAATTTCAATGCAAACATGTGTCAACTCCCAACCTAAACCAATATCAACACTATACTATCAAGCCTATCTATATCAAAAACCAATAGGCATACAAGGATAACACACACACACACATACACACACACACACCATATATATATATATATAGCAATACATATATATAGAGTGATAGAGGGGGTGAGGTGGAGTGTGTGTGTGAAGAACCAATGTGTGAGGTGTCAAGTGTCCATAAAGTTCATATGTGTGTGTGTGACATCTCAGTGATTCTCAGTTTACAGCTTAGCCATGTGTGAGTGAGTGATGTAGGTTATGTGTCTCAGGTTTTCAGATTTAGTAGTGTAGATGTGTGTGTGTATGGGCTGTCATAAAGGTGTGTCAGTGAACCAATGTGGTTCCAAGGAACAGTTTTAACATAGAGGAATAAGTGTCAGGCTAATCAGTTTAGGTGCAATGTTACAGCTAACAGTGTAATAACAGTTAGTTTAGAAAATGTGTGTAAATCTCATATTTCTAAAGTTCAAGACAGTTGACAGTGGATGTAATGGGCATTATGAATCAATGTAGTTCTCATTAAAACATTGAAATCTCAGTTTTAAAAACCAGGTATTAACAGTGTGTATATCCATAGCAAGCAGGAATTCTTAGTTAACAATTTTGAACTACTCTCATATTCTCAGTGCAATGTAAATCAAAATCCGATTTTCCAAATCAGTGCATATGGGTGTGTGTCATAGCTATTAGGGGTGTGGCATGGTGTGTCCCATAAGTGTGTGTGTGTGTGAAGGTGAGGGTGACAGTTTAGGTGCGTGGCATATGAGAGGGGAACAGGGAAATGGGTGTGTAGCAGTCATAGGTTTCCTGTGTGTGCCATTAGCTATTAGGGGTGTGTGGAATGGCAGTATAGTGTGGCATGTGTTGTGATGTGTGTGTGTGTATGAGTGACAAACAAGGGTGCAAATCTCAGGTTTTATAGGTTCATGAATGCATGAGTGTGATATGGCAGCAGTTTTCAGATTTCAGTTTAGAAGTAAAGGATTTAACATACCACAATGAATGAAGGTTTCAGTTGACATGTTAAACCAATGCTCAGTTAGATATAGGAAATGAACCTTGTAATTGAACTAGCAATTTCAGGAAGTCACAAAGGCAGGGGAATTCTCAGGAACAAAATGGTGCACATAATCAGTGTATATCAGTTGGCAGTTAACAGTAAGAACGGATTTTCGAAGGCCAAGAGCAAATTTAAAAACTGAATTCTCATGCAAATCAAAACCCTTAGCATGTAGGCAAACCCCTGGTATGAATTTAGGTGTACACTTCACAATTAAACACACAAAGTCAGGTCAACAATACATTAAAATTTCAGAACCCAACTGACAGCTTAAGTATCAGACTAATTAGGGATTCTCCAAAATCGAATTGAAAAAAAACTAATAAGTCAATTTAATGGTTGGTAATTGAAGATACTAATGTGATAGTGTCAAGGGGTGTCTTAGTGTCCAAGAAACTGGAAACAATCGTGTCCAATCACAAACAACACAGACACATGAAACAGTGCACTCGATAGCGTCGTGTATGCGTGCACATCACTGGATACGACACGACACGATTAGGACACGTGCTCGTGCCTATGAGTTCGCCTAGGATAGGGCTAGGGTTAGGTCACCCTGCAACGTGTCCAATACGTGTCCATGTGAGACACGAACACAGTGTCAGTCGCGTGTCTGTGCGTGTATTCCACCAATGCACGAACAGTGCGGGCCAAATTTCTTCCAAACCACTCGATAAGGTCCCACAAAATTTTATGGGCCTTGTGTCAGTCCCCCAAGGAGTGTCCACACCAATTTTGGTGTCAAGAGATGGCGTGTCCAGTGAGAAATAGGACACGGGCAGCAGGGCATGTGCACGGGGTCTGTGCGTGTGTGTGCGTGTCCAATTTCGACACGAATATGACACAATTTCCAACTCAGTCTTCACGAAATATAATATACACATATAGATCTACAATTCTATGTAATTAGTTTTACAAAAATCAAAAATAAATTCCTAAGTGACATTCTATCAAACACCTTCCTATACACTATGACACGTATCCGATACGGACACCAAACGGACACGAAATCCACCCAAATTCTAGGGACAGCTAGGGGACACCTAGATCTAGTCTAATATGCAAAGAAATCCGAATAATAACACTATTTAGGGGGTTTTACCTATAGGCGTCAATCTCAAGAGAAAGCTTCAAATGGGGGGTGTTCTTCTTGATAGCCCAATGCTCCAAATTGATCCCAAACTGAAATGGCTCTCCACCAATAGTCCATAAACATCAATTAGAACCCAATGCAAAAGACTAGGATGAAAAAGGAGGTTAAATAAATAAAATGGGAATTTTGAAGAAGGGAACAAACTTTGGTTTTTGTCAAATGGAGAAATGATATAAAAGAGGCAAGAACAATAGGAAGAAAGATTTTATAGGGTTGGGAATGACCTAGTGGCTGGTCATAAAGTGAAAGTTAGGGTTAGGGTTTCAAGACATGGGCTATGGGCCAAGTCACATGAGCAATGGGCTCTCTACCTTAGCCTTAAGTCCAACATTAAAATCCATCCTAATTTTCTCAAGAGCTAAGTCACTCAAGTCAAAAACAAGTCGACTGAAGTTAGATTAGGGTCTCACCATGCTAACCTAGTCACCATAGTTAGGGTCAACACCTAGGTTAGTCTACAAAGTCTTAACTAGCAAAAGTCAAAATCAACAACCGTCAATCCGATAAATAAATCGATAATTCTAATAAGTCAAAATGACCAAGTTACCCCTAGGCTAAAAATAATAAATAAAAAATTCCAATTACATGGTTAGGCTCTAGGACAGACAGTCTCTACGGTTTCACTAGCTGCACATCAAAATCACA
This sequence comes from Iris pallida, assembly GCA_029216955.1. Taxonomy (NCBI): domain Eukaryota; kingdom Viridiplantae; phylum Streptophyta; class Magnoliopsida; order Asparagales; family Iridaceae; genus Iris; species Iris pallida. The sequence continues at coordinate 14,602,510 of JANAVB010000800.1, forward strand.
AGTCATAATTTTTAAATAGTTTTAAAATGATTAAAAATTACCAAAAATCATATTATTATTTAAATATCATAATTAAATAAATTAAATTATAAAATTTCAAATTACTCTATTTAGAAAACTGGGTGTTACATTGGGACTTACGTGGCAACCGCCGTCGAAACCAGCAACCTGACTAAAGCTCACTACGCAAAGATATACGTGGAACTCGACCTCACCTCAGACCCCCCCAACCATATCCTTATTGAACTTAGGAACCAAACTCACACTCAGCAAATCATCTACGACAACCACATAATCTTCTGCACACACTGCCATTTACGCGGTCACCTATCGAAGCACTACCTCCGTCTTCATCCGGAGCTTAGGAGGAAACCAGAAAAGTCAGACCCAATTCCAAAGGGAACCAACATCAAAAATTTGCACAATCACCCAATTTCCTCTTTCGAACTCCCATACCAGATTCACCTCCAGCGAAGGCAAATCCAGCAGAGACAACTCAGCAGAAAAAGCAGTGGTCCCCTACCACCCACCTAACCTTTTCTGTCCAATCAATTCAGCGCCCTCGTGTCAAAAGCCATCGGCTCTCCCCAGGATTCGGTCTGTCATTCTGACTTTGACCAGGCCCCGGAACGGACTCTGAGGATCTCAGCGCCCCTCTCCCTGAGAACGCAGAAGAGTCCTTCCTAGCACCTCCGATTGCCGCCGTCCAGCATACTCCGTTCGACAACTCCACAGTAGACGCTCTGGCCATCCTAGGACCAGAGCAGGCCCTTAGAGGTCTTCAGGTCATCGAAGCTGGATTCCCTCTCCAAGCAGAAGGAGACCAGATTGGTATCTCCGACGACTCCCTCCTCATCCCGTCGAACATCCCGATCTCGATTCAGCAGGGGAAACAGTCGTACCCCATAAATACCTCGAGGACTCTTCCCTCGGCACATCCCCTAAGAAGACGGGGAAATCACCCACCGCCAACAGAAAAGCGAAAAAAGGGATCGTTAAATCCCCGTCTATGCACACCAAGTCCGCTGCGAAGCGGTCCAACCAACCCCTCCCAATGCTCCATTAATGCTGAACATTCTCTCCTGGAATGTCTGCGGTATGGCGAACAAACCTACGATGAGGAGAATCATCAGCCTTAAGAAAACTCACAATATTGACATCTTGATCATCCTCGAACCCAAAATCCCTTACAAGAGGCTCAAATCCATTCAACTGCAGTTAGGCTTTCACTCGACCATTGCCGGCAGACACGACATTTGGATTCTCTGTTCCAAAACTGTCAAAATCTGTGTCATCCAAGATTCCAGTCAGGCCCTGTCCTGCTGGATGGAACACCCTTTGATCCCCAATCTCGCCATCCTTTCGCGGTTTACGGGAGTTGCGACATTGCAGAACGCAGACACCTATGGAACGACCTCCTGGACACCAACCATCACAATAGCAACCTCCCATGGCTTTGTATCAAAGACTTCAACGCCATCACTTGCAGATATGAGAAGATTGGAGGCCGTCCCCCTCTCACCGCCATGCAAGACTTCAACAACTTTATCTTCAACTCCCACCTCACCTCCCTCCCGTTCACTGGCAACGCATTCATCTGGTGCAACATGCAGGAAGGCGACCGTTGGCAATTCTTCCGTCTTGATAGGGCATTAAGAAATGCCCACTGGCTAGATACGGGGACAACCTCCAAGCTTTCTCACCTTAACGCAACCAAATCCGACTACGCCCCCTGCTGGTTGGAATCACTAGCTCTTCCAACCATTCCAGAAAGAGCTTCCACTTCCTGGACTTCTGGAGTGAGCACCCCCAATTCTTAGGAGTCGTCATGGGAGCGTGGAACAGCGCAGACTCCATAGATCCTCTTAATCGCGTGGCCAAAAAGCTCCAGGCCATGAGGAAAGCACTGACAGCTTGGAGCAAGCAAGCTTATGGCGATATCTTCTAAGCCATCCGTGAGGCTGAGGACGATGTGACTCATGCTGAAGCGAGATACATGACCGACTGTTCGCCTGATATAAGGAAGGTACTGAATCTCACCAAAGCCATCCTCAAATTTAGGCTGAAGATTGAGACTGATTTTTGGAAGCAGAAAGCGACGATCAAATGGGACAACGAGGGGGACAACAACTCGAGCTTCTTACATGCTTGCGTTAACGACGTAGACAAAAACTCACTCTCCATTAGATTATCGCAGACAACGGCACCAGCATCACCGACCAAAAGGGTATATAAGAGGAGGCCGCGAAGTTCTACTCCAGACTTTTTTCTAAGGAGACGGTTCTAAAAGACAACACCTTCCTGAACAGGGTTCCCTACCTTATCAGCGATACAGACAATTTACGGCTTGAACAGCCCCCCTCGGAGGAAGAAGTGAAAGAATCGGTCTGGGCCCTCGACGAGCATAGTGCCCCAGGGCCAGACTAATTTTTGGGGTTTTTTTTCGTACTTGCTAGGATATCATCAAGGTTGACATCCACAATGCGGCCTCCGCCTTCCTCCAGGGAGCTACCTATCCCAGAGCCATCTCGAGCACCAACTTCATCCTCATCCGTAATAAAGACAATCCAGGACATTCCGTAACTTCTGCCCAATCAGTCTCTGTACCTTTACCAACAAGATCATATCCAAGATCATCGCCTCCGCATGGCAGACCTTCTCTCCAAGATCATCTCGGAAGAGCAGAGTGGCTTTGTTCGGGGGAGAAATATCCAAGATAACATCATGCTGGCTCAAGAGTAGTCACCTGCATGAAGTTCCCAGTAAGAGGGGGCAACATTGCTATCAAATTGGATATGGAGAAAGCCTACGACAGACTAGATTGGCAATTTATGATCTGGGTCTTCAGAGCCTTCGGCTTCTTCGAAACCTGGACCAACGTTGTGTGGAGATCGATCAGCAACTCGTGGTACTCCACGGTTATTAACGGCCAAGCGGACAGGTTCTTTAAATCCTCTCGCGGGGTCAGGCAAGGGGATCCATTATCATCCACCATCTTTATCATTACAGCGGATGCGTTGAGCAGAAACATTAATAAGATGGCGAGCACCCCCAACTTCCAGTACTACCATACGGCTAGCGGCTGCCCGATCATCACCCACCTGGCTTTACGGACGATATCCTTATATTCTCATACGGAGACGCAGGATCGGTGGAAGTCGTCCACAACACGCTCCAGATATATGAAAGGTGCTCAGGGCAGAAGATCAACCAGGATAAAAGTGTCATCTACACCCGCCACAACATCAAGAGAGAGCAAGCGACTAGCATATCAACCACCACATCATTCCCCATCAAGCACCCTCCATTTCTCTACCTCGGGTGCCCCATCGTGTACGAGAAATCCAACGCCGGGATCTTCGAGAACCTGACCAATCATATCAGAAAGAAGCTCGAGGGATGGCACAACGCCACTCTATCCCCAGGAGGAAAGATTATCCTCATCAATCACGTCCTCACTTCCATTCTCATCTACACCCTAGCAGCGTCCCCCCTCAAGAAAGTCCTATCCTACATCGAGAGCATCTTCAGCAATTTTCTCTAGGGTCACAGCGGCGGCCACAAAAAGCACCATTGGGCCAGCTGGGACACCATGGCTCGTCCCACCAGGGTAGGGGGGTCTGGGTTTCACCAAACTTTTCTACATTGTTAACTTTTTTGATAAAGTTGTGGTGGACGCTTCACACAAGTAAGAACTTATGGTCCAGGTTCATAAAGGCCAGATACTTCAAGCATATCCACCCGTCCACGGCCATCGCTAACAGCAGATCATCCGCGGCCTGGCACCGTATCCTTCGGGCGGTCCCTCGCCGAACCAGCGATTCGCCTTAAGGTGGGCATCGGGGATGCATCGCCATTCAAGGAGCGCTGGGTAGGCAATTTCTTGCTTCCCAACACTTCGGCGGCTCCTGGGAATAGCACTATCAAGGACCTATGGGACCCTCCTAATAACACCTGGAACTGGATCAAAGTCAGGTCTTGGGCTGGGTCCGAAGCGGCCGATCACATTCGTCGTAGCGGTTTGAGGATCAAACCGGACGCAGATAAGCTCGTGTGGTCACCCGAAGGTGACGGTGCATTCTCGGTTAAGTCTGCCAGAAGCGTTATCCTGGGAACGCGGCTCCGTCCCCTACCATTGCCTCATTCTGGCAGACGTACATCCCCAAGAAGTGGTCTTTCCTCATCTGGAGAGCCCTATGCAATATCCTTCCAACCGACGACAATCTCAACACAATCGGGTTCAGCCTTGCCTCTGCTTGCACATGCTGCTCTGATCGTCAATCAGAAATAGCCAACCACATCCTCATTCAGGAGGACCTACCGATCAAGGTCTAGAGAGCTATTTCCTAGCGTTGCAGATTGCCTTATGAAAGCGACAACTTTCACCTCTCATGGCCACCTGGGATTCAACGTCCCATGGACACCAGATCGTCGCTGCGGCCGCCATGTGGGTTATCTGGAAAAATTGGAACAAGGCAAGATACGATGGCCACCAGTACAGCGCAGACCAACTGATTTAGGAGACCATTCGCCAATGCCACAAACGGAGACCCCTTTGTAGGCATGGCCAGGCGGCTTTCTGAACTCTCTCCTATCCTCGGCTTAGCCGTTTTATTTCTAGTTTGCCTCTTTTTTGTGAGTATACGTGTACAGGCATCGGCATTTTGCGCCTTATGGTATACTTGTAAAGGTTCGACCTTTTCGGCCTTCTTGAATAAAATGGATATATATATATATATATATATATATATATATATATATATATATATATATATATTATATGGAAGTAGTAATTGTATTAAAAAATATCAGAGCCATCAATACAAGTGAAGTATGAATACCCCTACTAACCCCCCCCTGAACCCCATATCCTTTATAGCAGCTTCTATATTGTGTAGTATGCCAATAGAAGTAGTGCTAGTCCCACCAAATATACGTGAATTCCTCTCCCGCCGGACATGCCATACCGCATACGCCATTCTAGCAAAAGCTTCTTGGAACCACTCTGACCCCTTAGACCTCGCATCCTTGACCATCTGTATAGCCTCCATGATATCCATCTCTTGCCCGCCCTGTAATTGTAACACCTCCATTTGTTTATTCCAAATCATTCTAGTGAACGAACAGCTGAAGAAGAGGTGCGCCATCGACTCTCCGCTCTGCTGACAAAACACACATGGTAGGTCCCCCTCCAATATTTGAACCTGGCTAGACTGTCTCGTGTGAGCAATCGACTCCATACCAATTAGTACATACACAACAGCATCTTCCGGGCAATACCTTTCATCCATATGACGTTCGTATGCAGTAGATCTGCATGAGTTGCTCGAACTTGGTTGTATGCAACTCCAACTCGAATTGGCCCCCTTTGGAATCATCCCATGTCCACCTGTCCTTATCGAGCGAGAGGTAATCTTTGACTTTTGAATCATTTTTGCAACCTTTGCAGCATAGGTATGGGCCTCCGGCCTTCATGCATCACCATGTATGAGAGCGCCAACCTTCTCATCTCTGAAATCTGCTCCGACACATGGGGACCAACATGTTGTCGTAAACTCTTGTGTTGGATCCAGGGATCCAACCACAAGTCCGTCGTCATCCCATCTTTAAACATGCGCAAAATATGAGGTTGTACCAGTCTATGTCGAAGAATGTGTTTGAAGTAAACAGACTCGTTGTTGTTGGACATATAATCCCAGAAGGTACTCCTCTTGAGATATCTGATGCATCCATCTAGCCCATAGCGTGTCACCTTGCACCAGACGCCATACTAACTTCATACCAGCCATTTTACGAATAGTGCTCAGGGAGCGAAGGCCAACCCCTCTTCCTTTTGCGACCGACATAACTCCTCCCAAGAGATAGAATTGATACCTCCCCGCCATATGAAGTCATCGCACATTTCTCCACTCTATGAACAGTCGCCATTGGCAGGAGTATGGCATGTAACCAAAAAGCAGTAATGGACATAATAACAGAGCGTACCAGTTCAATTCTTCCTCCAAAGGACAAACATTGGGCTTGCCACCCTTCAATTCTACGACGGACATAATCCACCAATCCCTGACGTTCTGTCTCCCTGGTATAATTGACAGACAATAGGATACCTAGGTATTTGACATGTAGGTCCTCCCGCGTCACTCCCATGGCCGCCAGTTCCTCCTTATTAGCACAGTATATGTTGAAGTATATTGTACTCTTGTCCTTGTTCAGGTGAAGTGCCGATAGACCGTCGAAGTCCTCTAAGATGTCTGACAAAACTTTGAAGCTCTCCATGGACGGATAAGGAATAAAAGCAAGTCGTCAGCATAGATCAAATGGGAAACATGAGGTCGTAGTGCTTAAATAGAGGGGTGACTTGCTCCCAGTGAACCGCAGCGTCCAGAAGACAAGTCATATACTCCACAATAATCGTAAACAAGTACAGGGAGAGTGGGTCCCCTGTCTTAAGACTCGATTGCTTCTAAAAAACCATACGGTTGCCCCTTGATCAGCACAAAGAATGTCTGGTTCGTAATACACTTTCGCACCCTGTTGACCCAGGTATCACCAAATCCCATAGCCATCATAACGCAATAGACAAACTCCCTATTCACTATGTCATAATCCTTCCTGATGTCTAGTTTTGATGCAAGCCTTATCACCCCGGGTTTGTTGGATTCCCGGACCATCTCATGCGCCAGAAGACTATTTTCTGTAATCGATCGACCTTTGATGAACAACGCTTGGTTGGGGGAGATTAACTCACACATCAATCTATCCATGCGCTGGCACATGATCTGGGTAATCAATTTGTATATGAAGTTGCAGCAAGCTATTGGTCTGAAGTCTCCCAGCTGAACTGCTCCCTCTTTTTTAGGTACTAGTGTGAGAAATGTACGGTTAATTTCTCGCAGTAGATGCCCATGAGTAAAGAAGTCACATATCACCTCGAGCACGTGCACTTTAAGATCTGCCCAGTAGAGTTTATAGAATTTAGCGCCACACCTATCAGGCCCCGGGGCTTTGTCCATATCTGTCTTCATTGCTAGAGCTTCTATCTCTGCCATCGTGACCGGGGCTAGAAGCTCCTTATTGCTAGCCTCTGTGACCAACTTCTTACAAACCAGCGAAGGGAATAATAGCCGATAATCGTTCTGGTTGTACAACTCCATGTAGTAGTGGACTGCCTCCCTCTGGATACCATCGTCAGCATTCAACGTCCCGCCCTCTGAGTCAATCAACTAACAAATAGAGTTTCGGTGTTGGCGACGGCGGACCACATCATAAATTTTTTTGGTACGTCTGTCTCCGTCTTTTAGCCACGAACATTTAGCCCATTGCGCTACTTGGATCTCTTCTGCTAATCGGAGGGTCCTCACCTCATCCACCAGGCCCCGTTCTTTAGCCGCCAGCTCAGTATTGCACAGATCCTCTTAGAGTTAGGACTGGACTGCCTGGAGGTCTGTCATTCTCGCCCGAAGATCGTTTAAGGGCTGCCCGCAGAGCCACCCTCTGATGCCGTATTTCACCTGTTTCAGCTTATGGGTGAACCAGAATTGGGAGTTTCGCTAGCTTCATCTGCCAAACCTGTCGCAACCACCTCTTTGTAACCCGCTGCCAAGTACCAGGAATTACAGTATCTGAACGGTCCTGATTTGCTCGTCGTAGAGGAAGCATGATCAAATTCGAGTTTGATAGGGCTATGACCACTAGTTCCGGCCCCCAAACCCTCGACAAATAGGTATAGAAACCTGTTGAACCACTCATTGTTGCCCAGCGCACGATCGAGTTGGCACACAACTCGACTCTCCATAGACTTGTTATTCCAAGTCTATATATGGCCCTTCCGTTCAAGCATCTGAAGACCTGCTCGAAGAGCGCAATTGTTAAAGTCCTGTAAGATATTCTCTGGGATCCGTCTGCCTCAAATCTTCTCAGAGTTGTGCATGAGGGCATGAAAATCCCCCAAAATGACGAGAGGTAAGCGTAGTTGGTATTCCGCAATAACACTCGGGTGAATAATCTCCTGCTATAATGCTTCCCTCATATATCGATCGTTATGGCCATAGATCGGCCCCAATACGAAGTGCATCCCACCAGGACAGTGGAACTCAATCCCAATAAGTTGCTCAGTAATAACCAACTGTCCTTTCAGCATCTAGTATCCCATCGGACCCAGATACGCGCCACTCCACAGAGAATCAGATTATTAGTTTGCTCCCAGTTGGGAGGGGTTCTTTTGATGAGAATGTTTCCAGACTTAATTTTCGTCTCCATAAGGAAACAAATGGAACTCCGCTCCTTCTATACCACCTCACATATTTCTTTCCAACGCCCAATCGAACACGCGCCCCTAACATTCCAAGATACGAGAGACATTTAAAAAGCGTGCTGACTCCCTTGCGTTCCTCCAGAGACGGTGCCAGGGACTAGCACTTCCTCCAACCGATCACGTTCTTCCTCCCCCAGAACTTGTACTTGCCCATTGACCCCTCCACCTTTCGTCAACAAATGCACCCAAGCTGGGTTCGTGCAGACCATCATCCCGTCTGGTTGTGTGGGTGGCGTTGAGTATGGCCTCGTACAGTCTTTCCTCGTGCCCACCTTGGTCTCTTCCTGCTTATTGCTCTCCTTCGCTCTTCTGCCAGGTCGTCTTGCCGTCTTTCGTGCCATCGAGTTGTGCCTCCTAGTCGTCATCCTCTGTGGTTCCGAGTCCTGTGATTGGAAGATCACTTAGGCACCCGTCGGACCTTGATCTTGTCCTCTCTGGCCAATCGCCGGACAAACGTGCCTCCCTCAACTTCAGAAGCGAATGTCGAAGGAGATTGTCTCCTTACCTCATGCATTACATCCCTCCTTATCCCTACAACGGGGAGGGCAAGAGCCAGTTCAGTCCCTTCTTGTAGGTCATGTGCCTCCTAATGTGTCAGTATGCATATCCTCTCTGTATGTATCCACCTGTGACAGGGAGGG
>JANAVB010000801.1:0-76381 GCA_029216955.1 Iris pallida
CCTTCGATGCTGAGGAGATCGAACAAGTCCTCCATCTCACTACACCAAAAAAGGCATTCGGGAACAGTTTTTGTATGTTCCTAATAATTTTAGAAACATATCATAATCGTTCCTAAAAGTGGCGTTACAATTTTTGAAACGGTCATAAAGCGTTCCTAAATTAAGTCTGGAACATTTATAAGGTGTTCCTAAAACAGATTTTGGAACACATATAATGCGTTACTAAATTATTTTTGGAACACTGTTCAAACGTTTCTAAATGTCATTTTGAAACACTTTAGGCTTGTTCCTAAATGTAATTTGCAACGCTTTTGTATTGTTCTCATGGCTAGTTTCGAAACACTTTATTAATGTTTCTGTTTTTTTTACTTTTAATTTTGTTTTCCATTTTTTAGTTTGAACCACAAATCTGATTATTCCTCTATTGAAACAACATAATAAATAGTGCAAGATTTTTTAAACACCCTGAATCAACATCCAAGAGCTCCATTAAATCAACCAAAGATATCAACTTAATACAAAACAACTAATAACATTTTCCAAACGTTAATCTTTATAAAATATCCTCAAAAGTATATAAATTAAAAATTACAAATAACAAATAAAATCAACAACGAAAATATAATTGTACAATTTAAAAAATAATCTCTAATGTTGTTGCTACTACAAATTATTGTATAAAGAAACTGTCTTAAGTTTGGACTGCAAGGAAAGAAGTCTTTAATCATGATATCAGTCCCCATAGACCGATGCTGCCTCAAATGATTAGGATCACAGGTTTATGAACCATGCTTAGCTTCTATTATAAACAAGACAACCATCTGTTCGAGTGCTCAGTGCTCCAGCTTTTGACTTAATGCTAATCGCGGTTGTTTCTACGATGCTTTCATCTGCTCTATTGCAAATGCTTTCTATCTCCACCGAACTTGTCTGTAAATAAACACCTTGTCTGAATCATTTGTCATTCTTAGGTGCTATGTCTTACAATAAGGAAGATTCATGAAAGAGAAAATAATAGGTACAACTTTTACCTTAATCCTGCCAAGATTCATGGTATCATCTATCTGCCAATTGTTCCTTGAATTATATCTTCATGTCTTCTCAGGTTCTGTTGATAGAAATTTACTATCATCATGTCAATAATCATTCTTTGCATTTTCAAGTACCCATTCAAATAAATGGATTTGAAAGCACAGTTGAAAGAGAACTAGGGAGTTAATCATCTTACATATATGGTTCAACATGTGATAAAGTTAGTGTCATGTTGTATTAAAATTAATCATGTAAAAAGAACTAGCAGAATTTCATACCATTCCTTTATAAACTGGCATTATGTCAGAGTAAACTTTCTGGTGATGTTGAAATCTAGTAATCTATTACTTGCACCCAAGTAGGGAGGAAACAAATCCACTTCTCCAACTCAAAGTTGGTCATCAGGCTGCCATACAAATATAATGCATATGTCAATACAGTTACTATTATATTATAGAGAGTGTGAAGAACAAATTAGTTCCAAACATACATAGAAAATGCTGAATAAGCTTACCAAAATATAGAAGAAAAAAGTTGCAAAATAATTATATAAAAAAAACTTGTAGCAGAACAAGCAAGGCTGACTGCTTAACCATCCCTATATAAATGGCAATTAAAAACCCTGTGCCTGTGTCTTGCACCAGCAAGCAACATTACCCTCTTGTTTATAAAATGACCTAGTCTAATAACCAAGGATGCATTTTCCAAAAGCAGAACTTGACGAATGTCTATATATATGGAGTTCAGAAAATCTAGATAAAATATGCTACACATATTAACAAAGAATTTCTTACCAATCAGCTTTACATCTTCCAAGAATTTGAGCCAAATTATAGTGTAAAGTAAATTGAATACAATCAGTTTGCAATATGAGTTCAATAAGGAAAGCAAGGTTTAAAATTCACATATAATAAACTGTTTCGTGTATTGAAGTTTGAAAGATTTTGTATATTATGTGCAGGATATAAGGTAGGTCATGCAAGATTTTTTCTAAATCAGTCGAGATTCTTCTGCCTGAGCATGGTAAAAGCAACATGCAGAGCAGTAGGTGCAGTATTACAGTAGGATTACCAGGGAAATGTGCATGCCACAAAACGACCTTGTTAGATCAATTTTAACTTATAATGGTTCATGAGTTAAGATTCCTAAAATCAACTAAGAATCTAAGTCCTGAGAATGGTAAAGGTGTATCATACTTCCATTTAATCACTCTCTTTTTTTCAAACTAACTCCGTATCAGTTTCGACCGAATCGAAGCACTTACTTGGCCTTTATTTTCCATATTGAAGCTAAGAGAACATGTATAAAAGAATTCATTATATGAATACCAGTGGAAAAAAATTGTTACCTGTTCGATTAACTTAGCATATTCAGAGTATTAAACCATGCGGCTAGAGTCATCCAAGATCCTTTCCATGATCATATCTCGTAAATCCACCAGTGTTGTCTCTAACATGTCAAGCCCGACCTGGTTGGAAAAAGTAAAAATTGGTGGCATCTTTCAAAAATGAATGCCACTATCAGAAGAAAACTCTCATTGACTAGCCTTTAGATTATTGAATACAAGAAATTGCACTAAAACAAAACACAAATAGCTATATACCTTCATGGAGCAGCATAATATGGCATCCTGGTGTTGCCATAGCATTTTCAATAATGGCTCCCCGGCTTCCCCATTAGATCTTAGCAAGTTGATACCAAAGTGATAACTGCAACCATTGAACAAGAATCTATTTTCTTAGTCCATGTGCTTATAGAAAATAAGCACTATTACAGAATAAGGAAGTAATAGGTCACACATTTGATTCTAGAAAGTACTATCTGAATAGATCACCTAAGTATTTCATTTACTTCTTGTCTTATTCTAGAGATACAAAATATATAGTAGAATGTCATATGGGCGGACGATGACCGATCTTGAATTCCCAAAAGATATTAAACTTACTTAAACATGTACGTTCGAGGAACTTATTTGTAGCTCTGACAAATCCACCAGAAAGAGTAACAACTTTAGGCATGCCAGTAAGAAGTTTGTCGCCTACCAAGACGGGATGGAGATATTGCCATGGCAACGTGCTGTACAGAAGAGATGATTGTCCTAACATATTACTGTGGTAGAATTTTCAAGCATGAAAAACGGAGACATCAATCAAACCACTTAAATGTCTTTCGCCTCCTTTCTTGGCAGCTTTTGCATCATTGGCTAGACGAGTCCTCGCATAATCCAGAGAGTATACAAATAGGCTAGAAGTGGCACCTGCTGCACCTCCAGATGCCAAGTACCAACAAACCATTTCCAATATCCATTCTTGTCCTTTTTAAAGTTAAACATGCTCTTGATGTAATACTTTAAGGCCAAGTTTGCAGCCTATCATGGAATACAGAATCAAGTCATAGAGAGAGTTCTCCAAATCATTAACATTTTATAAGCATCCTCAGTTCTATTGTTAGTTCTCCAAATCATTAACATTTTATAAGGTGGACTGGAGGGTAGGTTTCCTATCAGCTGCCCAAAAGAAAAACCGCCTTTAAGTCCAAGGACCTTTTAGTGTCGGCCCTTGAGAGCCAAGTGATGAGTTGAACCCCCAAAAAATGGGACAAAAGCTTTATTATTATTGCAACATAACTTTAGGACATAACTTTTTATTAGCTTCATTTCTTTGTTTGCAACTGTCTATCCACCTCATACTGACATAATCAGTTTAATAATTGGTGCCAGTACCAATTGAATGGAAGATCTACATATTTAAGAATAATTATGATTTCAGAATCCTGGTGTGTTTTGGAGTGTCCTTACATGTACATGACACGGATACGGCAACACAATTTCCGTACTGTTCGTGATTCCTAGATTACAACATCCATTTCCTGTCCTGTATCAAATCAGGAGAATTGTGCATCCAAACAAATTCTAGCCAACATGATACAACAAGCTCTCACCTAATTTCCGACCAAGCTGACACCTGTGAGATCCTCATTTTGAGATGGCAAATAATAATCTCATAGTTGCTAATAGAAAAATGCTAACCTTCAAAGTTTCTTAGCTATTCAGTAACTGTGAGCCCTTGACCCGAAATGGCAAAATCTCCAATTTTTTTATTTTATTTTATTAAATATTGATGAATTATTAATTAATGCTTAGATTTATTTTAGTAACCAATGTGTATATGTAATAGACATTTTAATCAATATAGATAGGTAATATATATATATATATATTGTTATTCACTAATTAACAAGAGGAGCACAGGGGGAGGTTTGCAAATTCTAGTTTAAAGAGGACTGGATTGCAAATAATACATTTTAGATTTAAACTCTAAAAACCTGGTAAAACCGAACCAGTGCAAAACCCAAACAACCAGGGGCCTCAATGCAATTGCGTTAATTCAAATATCCTTTCGAGCCAAGGATTTAAATCCTATTTTCCTAAGCGGCCAAAGCAGGTTGGATATGATCAAATCCTCCTCCCCTCTATCTCGACAAGATTTGATTGTCCTGTGTATATATATGTGGGTTAATCATAGCCTTCGCCTCTCCTAAAACCCTAAAATCCCTGGCCGAGTTTTTCCAGCCTTTCCTCTCGAAGTCGAGGCAACTTCCTGCAGGATCGAAACAATCGAACCATCAACAGGTAACATTCCTCCACTTTAATTTCGATTCAATATGACCATTAACTCACTAACGGAGGTAAGGTGTTTGTAGAAATTTGTGAAAGGGATTAGTCGTAGGGAGTGGTGTCAGGAAGACTACAAACCACTCACTGATACGCTAGCCAACACCAGGTAGCAGTGCCCAGCCCTCCAAACCCATGGTGTATAAACCTTCATGAGTGCCCTGCAATAGAGTATTCAGCCCACACCCTATCAATTGTATCATGTACTGTTCAAAGCATTGGTTATTAAACATAGTGGTTTTGTATTTTAAGCCTGGGGTGTCACCTAGAATATCAGGGATCGGGGAGTTCCTTACCTACCTTTGTATCTGCTCATTCCATTCATTATACCCCTTGTTCCAGATTTGTGTTCTGCCCAGTTCTTGCACCTGCACAAACTGCAACTGTCCTGCCCCTGGGTCTATCTCCTAGGCATATATCCATTTTTCACATGCTTCCATATAGGTTCATATCCTTAGTTGAGTATCATATGTGTCCTGCATATAGGATTAGAGAGTATCAGATTTTGGGTTAGTTCGTGTTTGCAGGTAAATTGCAACATCAAGACAGTTAGTATCAGTATTCCTGTGGACAGGAAATGTTAGTGTAAAGTGCTGGAATCTGTGTATTTATAGCTAACTGTACTGTTGCAGTCGGGCAGATTTTATGGGACTATAGGGTGTCAATTTTTGTCAGCAGCTTTCGGGAAGAAACACTCAATTCCCTGTGTGCATGAGCATGTCTGCATAGAAATTCTTGTGTTTCCTGTTCAATGAATGGTGAGTAGGTGTCAGGATGTGTGGATATCTGTGTGTATGTACACATTAAGGTAAATTACAATATCATGGAGGATATCCGGGTAAGTTGTAGAAGTGAGTGAGTGTCTAGTGAGCTATATAGGAATCTTATTTAGTTGTAAGTTGTGTTTTTAGAAACATTTCTCCTCCTTGAATTCTATTAGAATTATTTAGTTGCCAAACTCTAAAGTGCACCAATGAGCAATGGTTTAATTCTGAATCTGAAATCTAGTGGTCCAACCTCCAGTTTATAGCAGGGTACTAGGAATTGGTCTGTACCTAATGCAAGTAGCATAGCTCTGAGATCACCCTTTGATGTTATGTCCTGCCTCATCGAGTATACCTGTATACTCTATAGTTTTATATAGAAATATATGGGCATCAGGTTATGCTATGAATCTTGCCCTGTTTGCAGATGGTATGAAACCAATTCTGAGACCCATGTCAAATTATGCTATGAACCTTGCTCTGTTGCAGATGAGACAGTAAGGATGATCTCTAATATATCTATTTTAGTATAATAAACATACCCCTGGTATTGTCCATTTTCAGGCCACCTTTCAGTGGCATGGTGGCACTGTCGTAGCCATGTTGGTAGCAGGAAAGTATGAAGCCATAGGCAGATAGATCATCAGTAGTGAACCAGACTAATAGGTTGGGTATTGAATTATTGATTTTATATGTCCTGTATCAATTGCCCTGATACAAAGTGGGACTGTGCAGTCAACATTAGGGGGAATGTTCTCTTAGCCCAGTTCATTTGGATGTTCAGTCCCTTGGCCTTACACATGATCAGTCCACGGTACCCTTCATTATTGCCTGCAGCTCACTTAGAGTATCTGTCCATATATAAGTCAGTCTTAAGTCCCTTATTTCAGTCCCCTTTTGATCATTAAAGCTTAGTCCTATTACATATTTGTTTAGCCATTTGGTACCACTGTTAAACTCATATGCATTAGGCATTTATCCAACAGTTTGGTTCAATCCCACATCTTCGTTGTCTGTTCATCCCTATAGCTGAGCAACAGTCCACTTAGACAAATGGCTATCCTCATGCTAGTATCAGTTAGAGGCTAGACACTTAGTATCAGTCGTGTGGCAGAGGTTTAGAGGACTGATTTGAATGTTTGTATAGTGTGTGTATAGAGGGGTCGGTTACATGATATAAATGTGAGTGTGCCCTGGTAGTGAGTACCAGAGCAGTAGGAGCCTTACATCAAGAGAAGTGACCATTGTATGAACCTTTAGATTTCTATATCTGCATACTCACGTTTTAATGTGAGGGACCTACCTCGATTTATTGAATCTTGTCATTTGACATACATCCTGAGAATAGGCTTCATCATTTTCTTCATTTTGTGCACCTTTGAGATATTATTCAATTACCCACTTATCTCCATTCCTTTGTGAAAGTGGTAATGGCACTACTAAGTAAAGTATGATGTTTTACTACAAATGCAATGGGAAATTGGTATGTATCAGTTGAGTATTCAAGAGGAAGTTGGGTTTTCCTTGACCAAACAATCTAGGCCATGACATAAGGTTAGGATACATGTAGGAGTCAGAACATGGGTTATACCAATAACTAAGGAGAAGTATCATTAGGCAGCAAAGTGTACCAATTGTTCATGTATACATGTGAAAGAAGAAAGGGTAACAACTGGTCGGATAAGTAAACTTAACACAACCTTCTTGTAATAGCCATAATGGTTAGGATTTGACCTAGAGACTTAAAAACCAAGTAAACAGATTATTCTCGATTTCAAATTATTTATTGATACTATAAACTCTAAAAACAGGTTACTTGGACATCAAATTATTTATTGTTCATGTATACATGTAAAAGAAGAAAGGGTAACAACTGGTGCGGGTCGTGACAGTAACTAACCTTAAAATATTGAGTATTGCTTTCTTTTCACAATTAAAAGTTCCAACTATGATTTTGAAGCTTTCTGAACAAGCATCTCAATTGATACCACATACTTCATCATAATTGGAACTTTACAAAACAAGTATCAAGTCTTACAAAGTTGAACCATATATATCTACATTTACAAAAGATGTTGTATCCTCAAAAGTTTATAAAACTAAACCAGAAAGGAAGAACTTAACATCTCAATCTCTTTGATAAATGTGAGAGAAATAGAATCAACCCAGAGTTGACCCAATTCAAAGACAATTAAAAGATGAAACTGGATAATATAAAACAAACTGAAAGATCACATCATATCATGATAATAGGACTGGCCATTGTTATTATAACTATAGGCGACTGATAAATTATGCTATAGATGAAATGTGATTAGTAGAATGAGATGGCATGCTCTTCAAATTGCAATTTGATTATATTCGAATATGCATCTCAAAAGCTACATGTGTCCAATTGTGAATATTTTGCTGTCCTAGTGATTCGACTGATCACAAAGTGTGAGTTTCCTAGAAAATGCTACATTCTGGACAACCTCGAGGTCAGTTACTTGTGTGCATGCATGCACACAATCCTCAAACAGAAAAGAAGAAGGTAATGTAAAAGTGCACATGACATGATGAAGGAAACCTCTGATGATACATTATATAGCAGAACCTGACAGTCAAATAAAAAAAAATCTTATGAAATTAGTTTATACCATCTAATAAAATATCACAATTATGCAGCTTGCCAGAATATATATACATTCAAACTAAATCTGTTCCAATTTATGATCAATGTTTTAATAATATGCTTATTCATTCCCGATAATGTTCATACTAAACTTTCAATTTTAGCACATACCATCCTGATTTTAATCGTACATCATGTCAGAGACACATGAATACTGCATTCAGATGGCAAAACTAGTCAGGATCGGACAGGAACCAAGGATCCGGATGAAAACCTACCCCCCCAAAGCCAGGGTAAAACTGGATCGGGTTAGGTCAGGTCTGGGTCCTAACAATAACCTATACGGGATTCAAGTTGTAAATACAAAAGACAGTGCCCTTAGTCGATTTCGATAGAGTTCATAGAATCTCGTGATGAGGGCACCATCACTACTCCATAGTTACCGGGGAAGGCATCGTTTGTCACCCACACGGTTGATTACAATCAACAAAAGTATAGTTACAGGGGAAGCCAAATATATTGATAATATAAGTCATGGATAGACATGAAGCAACCGCTAAGATGTGCAATCTAAAATGAACTTGTACAAAAGTTTAAGTATAAATCAAATAAACAAAAAAAAATGTCTACTATATGCAATTTAAAATCTGTCAGCACATTAAGACAATGAGAAAAACAAATGAGTATCTATTGACCCAAAATATGTCCTAGGAATTAACATTGGATATAAGTAGAAGATTTCTTAAGAATGTTGATACTGAACTGAAGTAGGCCACTGAAACCTAACCCTGCCATTCGTTCGTATGTCCAAATAGGGAAAAACACAAATTACATGGATCTCATAGACCCCAAATTTAATAATTGAAGTAGGGACAATTGACTGACAATGTAGATTAGTCTAATAATTAATGAGTTCATCCAATGGATTATCAGGTCGGTTATATGGAACACAATAGCTAAACACAAGAATTGGCAAAAATTTACAACTGCCTGTAAAATCTAATATTAGCTGTAGTATGTGTTGATGCCAAATTTAAGTCAAGATAGCTACTATATACGTCCAGACAGATAAAGAACAACAACAACTTCAACTTCCCCCAAAAAATTTAAGGTCGACAATGTTCAGTGTTACAAAGATTCCTTCTACTTGTATCCAATGTTCTAATTGTACCCAAATATGACCTATGAATTAATAATCGAACTCGTTTGAGACTATACCTAAACAAAAAAAAATTGAACCAAATTACTGAACCAAAGAGTGACCATAAAATTAATTCAACTCGAGACCAAAAAAATGATAAGAATTTATTCCTAAAATCTGAACCAAAATACTAAGGAAAGAGAAGGAACAAACGAGAAAGAGAGGGGATCTCATCGTCGGGATGGCCTGCTAAATTGGTCTCGTCGTCGGGATGGAGTGCTAAGTCGATCTCGTTGCCAGCGATGAAGGCTAAGCCGATCTCGTCGCCTGCGGTGAAGAATTGGTCGATATATTTGAGGGGAGGGGAGGGAAAATCTGAAATTTTGAGGGGGAAGAGAATTTAAGGGTTTATTTGTTGGAACACTTTTCTAAGTAAGGGTATGAGAAGCACATGTGTGCTATCCTAAATTTAGAATGTACAGTAGAAACTCTATAAATTAATACTCGATTATTTAATAAACTCTCTAAGATAATATTTTTGGCTGGTCCCGACTCGGGGATAGGGTGCTAAATTAATAATTCGCTAAAATTATAAGATAATACATTTTTGATAATTTCTTCAGACCCCATATAAAATATAAATTAATAATCTGGAAATTGCTGAGAAACCCAATTTCGGGGTGGGCTTTTATGAAATGCCCACCCGCTAGATAAGTTTTATGAAATACCCAGAATTAAGTATTTTCACGTTAAATATTCCAAGATTCCCTTTTAGATGCCACCCGCTAGAAACTGCTATTTTTATAATACCGAAACTACCCCTCCGCCCGAATTGGTCATCTATATGTATTTGAATTCAAAAAACTCAGATCTGGATTGCGATTTTCGTCTTCTTCTTCTTCACGGGAAATCTGAATTCCATTGCTCTCATATTCAGCAGAGATCGCAAAGATCGTTCGTAGTTCGGTGTGTTTTCCTTCAGTCGAACTCAGATCATCGCTCGTCATCATCATCACCATCATCATCATCTTCATCGTGGAGACATTTGAACTCAGATCTTCAATTGTGGAGAGAAGATCTTTCTTCTTCTTTTCCATAAGAATTATCATCGCTTTGAAAGAAGAACGAAACTCTTTATTCCTGAAAAAACTAAATTACACGTTTTAACACTGAAAATGACCATTCTCCGTCTTAATTAGGACGGAGAATGGCATTCTCCGTCTTAATTAGGACGGAGAATGCCATTCTCCGTTTTATTTAAGACGGAGAATGCCATTCTCCGTTTCCGTCTTAATTAGGACCGAGAATGTCATTCTCCGTCTTAATTAGGACGGAGAATGGCATTCTCCGTTTTATTTAAGACGGAGAATGGCATTCTCCGTCCTAATTAACACGGAGAATGGTCATTCTCCTGCGTTTTAACACTAGAATGACCATTCTCCGTGATAAATTACACGGAGAATGGCATTCTCCGTCCTAATTAAGACGGAGAATGGTCATTCTCCGTTTAATTTAGCACGGAGAATGGCCATTCTCCGTCTTAATTAGGACGGAGAATGTCATTCTCCGTTTTATTTAACACGGAGAATGACATTCTCCGTTTCATTTAACACGGAGAATAGCATTCACCGTGTTTCTAACACGGAGAATGGTCATTCTCCTGCGTTTTAACACTGGAATGACCATTCTCCGTGTAAATTAAGACGGAGAATGTCATTCTCCGTCCTAATTAAGACGGAGAATGGTCATTCTACGTGTAAATTAAGACGGAGAATGCCATTCTCCTGCATTTTATGGTTAGCTGAAACTTTGGAGGGCCATAACTTTTGACTGGGAGGTCGAAACGAGGTCCCGTTTGTCGCAAAATGAGCGTATCGTCGAGGAGACTGAAAGTAACCATTTTATCGTTAGACGGCCTTTCGAAATTTTAGATTCGCAAAAAAATGATGTTTGGACCTCCGTTTTAGCACTTTTGTCGTTCGTCCCGGTCTTTCCGAAAATTTTCGACGAGTTTTTGAAGATTTTTGAGGAGAAAACCTAGATTCGAAAGTGAGCAGCGTATGGAAGAAGATGGAGTATTGAAACGTTTTTTTAAGAGCAGTTTTGTGGGTGTTTCCAATAAATTAAAAGGAAGGGCAAAAGGGTCATTTGGAACCCGCTTTGGATAAGTTTCTCTAATTCTGGGCACGCGATGAAAGTTTTTTTAGCGGTGGGTTTTACATAAAACTTTTTTAGTTTTTGGGCATTTCATAAATCTTCCCATTAATAATTCCTTATATATAGCATATTACATGAATGATTTATGAAGGTTTCTTGAAAAATGACTCAATTGTCTTTTGTTTTTTGTTGAAATCAATTTCCCCTTGAATCTCGTCTCTAATTTTCCTTAGCATGGTAAGAACTTCTGGTGTTGTTTTCTCATAGCTCAACAAGAAATTGTTCAATGTGATTGCCGCTTTAATAGCTTCGTTTCGCGAAGGGGGCTCCATTGTAGAACTTTCATCATCTTCTTCATCGATATCATCTTTATTAATTCCAATAACGCTTTCAATAATTTCTTCATCAGTCAACAACTGTGCAACTACATTTTCTTCTGGGTGAGTCAGAACATCTTCGACATCCATTGCATACACATGCATTGTATACAATAATTAAGTGGAAGCTTGAAAGGTGTTTGTAAACTATGTAAGTATTTTACTATAAATTAATAAAATATTAATTAATATATAAATTAATAATTATTAATTTATCGATTAATTAATAACTCTTTTAATTAATAAATTTTGGTGGTCCCAAGTGTATTATTTTATAGAGTTTCTACTGTATTTAGAACATTATAAAAGTGTTCTTAAATAATAAATAAATCTAAAAATTAAAACAAATTATATTAGGAACACTTTTATGACCTGGAACACTTTTATTCCGTTTCAAACACTAGGTAAGGATAATAAGTGTTCCTGATTAAAAATTGCCTAGTGTTCCAAAAAGACCATTTTGGTGTAGTGTCTCTACGAGCCATCCTACTTTCACGTCGGGCTCTGCTCGGTCGTTGAACTTCGGCGGGTTCATTTTGCGAAACTCCTTCACTTTGAGCATGGAAGGAGAGTTTATCATTTGCGGGAGGACTTCTTCCTCCTCGTCTTCTTCTTGATCACCGTGCTTTCCCTCTAGTATCGCGTCTGTCGCCTTGGTATCGCCCGCCATCCTGCTCACTATCTGAGTCAGGGCGGTCATCTGCTTCTGCTGCGCATCAAATTGGGCTTTGAATTACATCTGAAGCAGTTGCTGCTGCAGTTCCATCAACTGTAGCATCTTCTCCATAGTCGTCTCGCTAGGCCCAGTGCTTTTTGTGCTCGACGTACTATCCACGGTTTGGGTTATTGCGCCGGCGATTTTCTTATCTCGCTTAGTCATTCCTACAAACAGTGTAAACCCGTTAGTATTTTTCAAAAATATCTACGGGCTTACCTGTATGGAACTTGTATTTCACGTAGCATGCCGACAAGCTTTCAATCGAGCCATCGCAACGAACATTCCAACAATGAAACATATTTCAAAAATCTGAGGAATCATAACTGGGCTCTGATACCAATTTGTCATGCCCCGAGTCGGCAACGTTCGTCCCCGATGTTAATTTTGCCGATTCGATCGTCCTCGCTAAGGCGTGATGCCGTACGAGTCTGGAATTTCACTCGTACAAGGCAGAACGTTACGTTGCTTTTGATATTAATACGCCAAGTTGAAACTTCACAAATCACATCAGAATTTAAGACGCAGTATAGGAAGATAGAAATGCTTTTCATTCATAGCTTGTAATGAAGTACAAGTCGTAATTACATTGGATGCCGTTGCAGCTACATTGATTGAAAACAGAAAGAAAATACATTCGATAAGTTGCCTGAACTATGCTTGTCGTTCCATACATTCGCCCCTTTATACATAAGTCGTCGACTTGAATTGGCTTCAAAATACTTCAGCATAGGAAGAGCTTCAAAACGCCTCTCCGCACTTCAGCTTCGTTTTAGGTTGGAGTGCCCGCCGCACCTGGGGAAATTGGGGGAGGGGATTAGCACACTTGCTAAGTCGACGAGACGAACCAACTCGTCTAAACCGACTCTGATTGTTAGGGTAGACATGCTTTAGAGTTGTCTTTCTATTAGAACTAAATAAATTTAGTTCATATTCGATAGCCATCTTTGAGTATTAAAGCATACAACATAACATCGCAGTTTATCATATTTCTTACCATGGTCGTGCTCGTCCCTGCATGAAAATAAAGATAACATTTACACCTGCATAAGACAATAGGTGATCATGCAACTATCTTATATGCGGTCATTGGTGCTACGCACCACTAGGAACTTAATCGAAGTTGGCATGCGACGCTACCCTTTCAGCCTAGGTTGCAAGCCTTACTGAAGGTCCCGCATGCCTCGCGCCGAAGCACGATGAATTATTCCCCCTAGGACGAATCGGTTCCGATGCCCCGGATACCGTTTCGAGGAAAACAAACTTGTGCACAAGCTGTCCATGACCATGCCTATGTGGGAACAGTATCACGACCCGTACCCTAGAGTAAGGGCACGAGACGTGGGTACGTCCAGCCTACGCCGCAGTGTCGGCGGTAGAACACTGTCCTAGGTCAACATACATCTAACAATATATATCTAAGCAGTTTATACTCCCCGAATGGGGGTGACATAGCAGTAAATAAACTCAATCACAACTAAGGAAGAGATAACACGATATGAAATAGAAGTCAAGGAAACAGAGATGATAAAGTAGTCTAAGATAAACCCAGCAAATATCCAGAGGTACATGGTCTCAGATACTGAATGAAAGAATATATACAACTCAACATCTCTGGACAGAAAGTAAGTCTAGCTAAATATGTCTCAAGACTACATAAAATAAGATAAGCCTAACTAAACTAGTCTAGGCAATCGGGGTGATGTCCTCAGCTAGAGCTGGGTCCTCCTGAGGGTCCAGCTCGCAAGTGTCATCTAAGGCTGCCCCGTAGAAAGTGTCCAGACAGGCCTCCTCCTCGTCCTCTGTAATATTTTCAACAGGTCCAGTCAGGACAGGAGCGAGCACAGTACATCTCAACAGTTCATAGCAGGTTAGAAAATATAATCATGCAGTAAAGTAAGATACAAGTACTGAAAGAAGTGCAGTATGTAAACAGAGAGAGAAAGCTGTAATAGAAATATCTACTATAGATCGAGACTAACAGTGGCTAGTGAGTCAGAGTACAATATAGACATATAAATGGCATAGGAGATTCTGATGCTACACTATGGAAGAGATTCTGATGCTACACTACTTGGATAGTATTCACATGTCTATTTCTACTCCCCCGTACTCCCAATCAATACACAAGGATCCAACCAGGTTATGTTATGATTCCATGCAAAGCCCCCGAAGGGTGATACATGGATGTCCCATAAATGGGGATTCTAGGAGATTCTAGGATACCCAGTTGTCACGCCCCAGAACCAGAATACTGGAGATCGGGGGCAGACATAGCCAGCTACGTATATGAAATGGAATCCATCTCGCTATACGGTCACGGCTGTCTAGATACATGAGGGTTTATCTACAAGCCAACAGTCTCTTAAGGTCATGAACAAGCCTAGTGTCTCAATCACAAGCAAGTAAGTAAAAGTCACAAGATGTATGATCATTAAATATACAATAGTAAGGCGTCCCAAACATTACATATTCAGTTGATCATGAAGTAGTCGTTACAAAATGTCAGGACTAGCAAAAGTTTAGTCATACATGATCAACCCTAGGATCTGTTAATCATGTTACAGCCCGTAGGCAGACAGTAAGTAAGTGCAATCGAGCTAAACAGGTGCTCGTCGGCTAAACGCCTCAAAAGAATATTTTTACAATACAGTGGGAGAGCCAAAAATAACCCACTCGTTGCCGGGATTCCTTCTAGTGTTCACCATCTGGCAGGAAGGTCGGTAGATTCTCTGGAGCTGCTTCAAAATCTGGCCACACAAAACCAGCTGGGTCAGACCCCAGAAAGAGCAAGTGCCACAAAGGAGGCTTCACTTAAGAACTAAAACTAGCAATCAGCACAAGATATAAATAAAAGTAAGAACTGAAAATAAAAAAAAATACACCAGGATGATATACGACGAGATAACCATGGAACTATTCAGATAACCAGGTTACAACCCGTAAACCAAACAAGGACCGGGGTTGTAATCCCTTCGTCTGAACAGAACTTGGAATTCTCACCATTTATCAGTAAAATAAATACAAGCATTCTGGTCATTCAATAATCTGGAACAGGATCAGGGCAAGACTAGACTGGTTAGACTCCATCCAATCATTTCACGGCCAAGCAAGAATTACGGCTTGATACTTTAACTAACTAGGGTTGTCACAAGCCTAATTACTAACAAGATGCAGCGAGATTATTCCACAGCCACAAGCCCTGCAGACCATCCAGGTTACCCAGGTCGAAAGATTAGGGTTGAATTCAGGTGGGTACATCGTCCAGGAAACGCATGTACCCTTAAGTAGCTTACAGGGTGCAACACATGACAGTGTGCTGGAAATATGCCCTACTCGACGACAGGCTACAGATCCCAAGCGCGCCCAGGTAACGGAATTGCTTGTAGCTGGGAAATCTCTTCATGACTACTGTGTTATTCTAGATATTAGCCTTAGTCTATTTTAGTGGGGTGCTCCTGACCGTGGTACTCAGGAGTCCCATCCTAGACATGATGCAAGACAGGACTGGTTTATTTATACAAGCACAATCGCCTACGGTGTCCAGGTTATTATACAGGTCATGTCATGTCAAGTAGCCATCGCAACAGCTTATCAAGATATAACATGTCAGGTTATCAGGTCAAGTGTACTAGTCAGGAGTGCGCCACGACGGGCCACTATCAGGTCATGTCAGGTTACTCATGTCAGGAGTGCACCACTACGGGTCACTATCGTGTCAGGCTCAGTTATCAATTCCAAACATATCAAGTAAATTTACGATTATCAAGTTCATGACAAAAGGCGTAAGGATATAAAATGGACATAAAATATCTAATAAAATATCAATATACAGGGCTATAGAAGAGCCAAGCTCAGGGAAAAAAAAACCAAATCTGACACGCTGACATGAGACCAAGTCAGCCAAAGGCCATACGCTCAGGTCAAACTATGCTCAGGCCAGCGTACGCTCGAGTCATGCGTACGCTTGAGGCCAGCGTACACCTTGCTCGCTTAAGCTAGCGTACCAAGGCACGCGTACGCTCAAGCTAGCGTACGCATCAGGTCTGCGTACGCTCGAGCTAGCGTACCAAAGGGTCCATACACTTCCAATGGGAAGCGTACGCAAGGGTCAGCGTACACAAGGGCACGCTCAAGCTACAGGTCAGCGTACGCTCAAGCTAGCGTACGCTCAAGACTGCGTACGCTCGAGCTAGCGTATGAAAGGGTCAAGGGCACGCTCACGCTAGCGTACGCAAAAGACACGCTGCCAACAGGCAGCGTATCAAGGCTAGCGTACGCACGCTAAAGAGCAGCGTACTCAAGTCAGCGTACGCTCGCTAAAGAGCAGCGTACCCAAGTCAGCGTACCCAAGTCAGCGTACGCTCGCTAAAGAGCAGCTTACCCAAGTCAGCGGCGTAAGCTAAAAAGCTAGCTCACTGTTCACTGTCTTCTCCAAATGGCAAGAACAGCAAGAACTCTAAAGTTGAAAGCTTCAATTGTCTATATCTTGGTCAAAACAAGTCCGAATCCAACTTTCCAAAGGTCAAAATTGGGTAGAATGAAATTCCCCACAACATGGAACCATCAAAACTCGAAAACAAGCAAGTTTGATAGATCAAAACACCAAAATCCGAAAATAGCAAGACTCTAGATCTACAAGAATTAAAGCCTCAAAATGGAAAATGACAAGTTCTAATGTGGTTTAGAATCATGAGGAGAAGCTAATGAAACCATCAAAAGGAGTTCTCTTGTGGAAGCAAGTTGCACTTGCCTAGGGTGTTCTTGGTTGGTGGAGAAGAGTAATGGTGGGGGAAGGAGAAGTAAATGAGAATTATGGAGGAGAGAGAAGGTTGGTGGGGATAATAAAGAGGGGGGTTGTGGTGGAAATGAAGAAGAAACATAGGCTAAGGTGTTCCACCCTTGGCCCATGATGAACCAAGCATTGGGCCGGCCGAACCAAGCCAACCCAAATCGAGAGTAAACCGAGCCAAGCCAAGAAGAAAACTAAACAAGGAATCATGCAATACAAGAATAAAATACGTACACGTATTCCAAGAATACGTAATACGAACCACAGGCATTACAACTCTACCCACCTTAAAAGAATTCCGTCCTCGAAATTTAATCAAGAGGCTAGAGGAGCAATGACAAGCTACATTAATTACATGCAAGCTATAACTAGGCAGACAATCACTCATTCAAGCAAGAAATCGAAGGCATAAGGCATAAGAAAGACATTATACCTCACGAGTCAAACAAGTCGGGATATCGCGATCGGATATCATCCTCACGCTCCCACGTTGACTCCCCCAAAGAGTGATGACCCCAAGCAACTCGGACTAACTTGATAGTCTTGTTCTTGAGGATCTTCTCTCTCCGGTCCAATATAGACACGGGCCTCTCCTCATACGAAAGGTTGGTACCAACAACCAATTCCGAATGATCCAGGATGTGGCTCGGGTCCGGGATATACCGTCGTAATTGGGATACATGGAACACGTCATGCACCTCGCTTAGCGACGGTGGAAGAGCGAGACGATAGGATACATCTCCTATTCGCTCCAGAATGTCAAACGGTCCTATATACCTAGGACTAAGCTTGCCCCGTACGCCGAAATGATTGATGCCACGGTTAGGCGAAATCCTTAGGAATACATGATCGCCGACCGAAAACTCGAGAGGGCACCGATGAGAATCGATCCAATGGCGCTGGCGATCTTGGGCAACTCGAAGATGATCTCTGACTCGCCTGACCACTTCAACTGTCAGGGCAATCATTTCTGGACCGAGCATCTGTCTCTCTCCAACATCATCCCAGGCTAGCGGGGATATGCACTTTCTACCATACAGTGCCTCGAACGGTGCCATCTGGATACTGGCCTGGAAACTATTGTTGTACGAGAATTCCACCAGGTGCAAGTGATCTTCCCATGAACCACCGAAGTCAAGTGTGCAAGACCGCAACATGTCTTCAAGAGTCTGGATTGTGCGCTCCGACTGGCCATCTGTCTGCGGGTGATATGCTGAACTGAACTGGAGATAAGTTCCCAAGCTCTCTTGCAAGCTACGCCAAAAGTACGAAGTAAATCTTGAATCTCGATCCGAGGTGATACTGACTGGCACTCCGTGCAACCTGACAATCTGCCTGAGGTACATCTCTGCTAACTGAACCGTCGACTGACCAACTCTGAATGGAAGAAAGTGAGCCACTTTCGTGAGCCTGTCAACTATAACCCAGATAGCATCTCTACCAGCTGGGGATCTAGGTAGTCCAGTCACAAAATCCATGGTCACATGCTCCCACTTCCATTCTAGAATCGGTAAGGGCTGAAGAAGTCCAGCCGGTCTCTGATGTTCGGCTTTAACTTGTTGGCAAACCAAACACCGAGAGACAAACTGAACTATCTCCCGCTTCATGCCATTCCACCAGAAATGCTGTCGGATATCACGGTACATCTTCGTACTGCCGGGATGGATGGAATACTGCGAACTGTGCGCTTCTGACATGATCTCCTGCCGGATATCTCCGCTGGGTACATAAAGACGCTTACCATGTCGAAGTGTACCATCCTCATGAATGTATAACTCTGGTCTTCGTCCTGCCTCGTACTCTGCTCTGAGTCGCTGAAGCTTGGAATCTGCTGACTGTGCCATCCGGATCCTCTCGACTATAGTGGACTGAACTTACATACTAGCCATCAAGGCCACACTGGAAGGGAGAACAACTTCAATACCTATCTTCTGAAGATGTGCTAACAGCTCTGGTTGTGCTGTTAGGAAATAAGCTCCGGCTCTCCTGCTTAATGCATCTGCAACAACATTGGCCTTCCCAGGATGATACTGCAGGTTGACATCATAATCCACAAGAAGCTCCAGCCACCTCCTCTGACGCATATTAAGATCCTTCTGGGTGAAAACAAACTTCAGGCTCTTGTGGTCGGTGAAAATCTCCACCCGATCTCCATACAAGTAGTGCCTCCACAACTTAAGTGCAAACACTACTGCTGCCAGCTCCAAGTCATGGGTTGGGTAATTCCTCTCATGATCACGAAGTTGTCGTGACGCATAAGCTATTACCTTCCCATGCTGCATCAGAACACATCCTAAACCTCTGCCTGAAGTATCACAGTACACTGAGAATCCTCCGGTCCCATCTGGAAGCGTGAGAATAGGAGCTGTTATCAGGCCTCGCTTCAACTGCTCAAAAGAACTCTGACACTCTGCTGTCCAAGCAAACTGTGCATCCTTGCGGGTCAATTGCGTCAATGGCACTGATATCCGAGCAAAGTCTGAAATAAACCGCCGGTAGTAGCCGGCCAATCCAAGAAAACTACGAACCTCTGCAACTGTGCTGGGCACTGGCCATGACTCAATAGCCACAATCTTCTGGGGATCCACTTCTACTCCTCCTCTGGTGATGATATGACCCAAGTACGAAATGCGATCGAGCCAGAACTCGTATTTACTGAACTTGGCATATAACTGGTGCTCTCTGAGGATCTGAAGAACTATACGGAGATGCTGCTCATGCTTCGCCTCACTCTTGCTGTAGACCAGAATGTCATCCAAGAACACAATCACAAACTGATCTAAGTAAGGCATGAAGATGCGATTCATGAGGTCCATGAATACTGCCGACGCATTGGTTGCTCCAAAAGGCATAACATGGAACTCCCAATGCCCATATCTCGATCTAAAAGCTGTCTTCGGGATGTCCTGCTCTCTGACTCTGATCTGGTGATATCCTGAGCGCAAATCAATCTTCGAGAATACTGAAGCCCCCTTGAGTTGATCAAATAAGTCATCTATCCTCGGGAGAGGGTATCTGTTCTTGATTGTCACTGAGTTCAAGGTACGGTAATCAACACATAACCTAGACGTACCATCCTTCTTTTTCACAAAAAGCATCGGGGCTCCCCAAGGCGATCCACTTGCACGAATGAATCCCTTGGTTCTGAGTTCTTCAATCATCTTGTACAAGATCTCCAACTCTGATGGCGCCATCCTATAGACTCTCTCTGACACTGGGGCTGTCCCGGGAATCAAGTCTATAGTGAACTCGATCTCCCGCTCCGGAGGCATACCTGGAAGTTCTTCTGGAAAAACATCTGAAAACTCCTCGACTATCCTGGGCAACTGAACTGCTGCTACTGCCATCCGCAATACTGGAGGAGATGACTCAACCTCGCCTCGAGAGAAAGAAAACTCCGGCTCGCCTGGAATACTAAAAACAACCCTACCAATATGGCAGTCTATCCTAGCATACTGGTTCCTCAACCAATCCATCCCTAGGACCACATCATAATCGGCCATCGGGAACTCTATCAATCTAGCGGGGAATTCTCTACCGCTAACTACGATTCGACACGAGGAAAACACCCTATCTACTCCCACAAGTCCGTTACCAGTAAGTATATTGAGCCTTACTGATAATGACTCGGGCTCCAATCCTACCCGTGTCGTGAATCGTGCAGACATAAAAGAATGCGATGCACCAGAATCAAATAAAGCTGAAGCTGGAAAGGAGTTGATGAGAATAGTACCTGCCACTACCTCTCTTGGTGCCAATCCTTCCTCCATGGTCATCACCATAGCCTGACCATGCCCTCGGGGTGCTGGTCCCCTCTGCTGAATTCCTCGCTGCCTATTCTGACTCAAGGCCTGGGCTTGCGCATACTGCTGAGGGCTCTGCTGCTGAAACGCCTGGGACTGAGGCGGCAAGGGCCTCGTCAATGGATACTGCTGCTGTTGGACCGGTGCTGGTCCTCTCACCGAAGAACTAGAAAGGTTGGACGATGATAAACCACCCCTGTTCGGGCAGGATCCAACCCTATGGTCTGGTGCTCCACAAGCCAGACACAATCCATGTGCCCTACGACACTCTGTCACCACATGGCCTGGCTTCCCACAATGAGAACATCCCACTGCGGAAGACTGCTTCTACTTCTGCTGCTGCTGAGGGTGCGTCGGAGTTGAATGCTGAACCGACGTTACTGAGGCCGCTCGCCTCGGAGCTCCAATAGTCAAAGCCCTGGCCGTCGGGGCCGGTGCTGAAGACTGATTCATCTGGCCGTGAGATCTCTTTCGACCTCCGGCCCTGTCCACAATCCTCTGGGAGGTATACTCATGCCTCCGGGCTGCTCTCAAGACTGCATCAAAAGTCTGATGCTCAAACTGCTCTACTGCCAACAAGATCTCCAGATGAAGTCTCTGCTGGAACCGCTGGGCTCTATCATACTCGGTTGCCACCAAGGTGGGAGCAAACCGACTAAGTCTGGAAAACTCAGCCGCATATCCGTCGACCGTCCTGCCTCCTTGCTTCAGATTAGTGAACCTCGTCTGTAGATCATATCGGGCTACAGCATCGAAATACTTGGTCTGGGATCTCTCTCTGAATACTGCCCAAGCAATGGGTGCTGCTAATCCAACGGCCTGCGCTGCCCACCAGCTGCGGGCAAGATCTAACAACTGCAGGCGCACAACGGCCACCTTCTCGCTCTCCGGGGTCCTGGCTGCTTCTAGAATCACCTCTGTGTCCTGAAGCCATGCATCTGCTGCGATAGCATCTTCACTACCATCGAAGAATGGAGGGTTCAAGCGCTTGAAGCTGTTGGCCGCGCTGTTCCCTGGATGACCGCCTCTGGTCAAAGCATCTGCCACTGCTTGTTGCAAGGCATCTCCACGACGATCTTGAGAAGCTATCAAGGTCCTGACGAGACCTACCAAAGTGCCATCATCAGGCTCGGTAGGCTGAACTGGCTGGACTGGTGGTTCTCCGTCAGAAGGCATGACTCTGGAGGCTATTCCGGAATGCTGGGCTTGATCTCCAGGTTGCTGCTGGTCCGCGGGAGGGGCTCCGCTTTGCTGGTCGGCAGGTCCACGAAAAATGCCGCTGAAGAAGACGACATAGAGAACAATAAGAAAGGACCAGGACAGATCAACGATACAAGCATATGATCAGGACAAGAATCCAGGGATTCAGAAGATACGAGCAGAGATCAAGGACGAATACTGATTGAGACATCTGTTCGGTAAACCCTCACATATCTTGATTTACAAGACATACATGGGCCACCACTTAAACCATGTCACGCCCCAGAACCAGAATACTAGAGAGCGGAGGCAGACATAGCCAGCTACGTATAGGAAATGGAATCCATCTCGCTATACGGTCACGGCTGTCTAGATACATGAGGGTTTATCTACAAGCCAACAGTCTCTTAAGGTCATGAACAAGCCTAGTGTCTCAATCACAAGCAAGTAAGTAAAAGTCACAAGATGTATGATCATTAAATATACAATAGTAAGGCGTCCCAAACATTACATATTCAATTGATCATGAAGCTAGTCGTTACAAAATGTCAGGACTAGCAAGAGTTTAGTCATACATGATCAACCCTAGGATCTGTTAATCATGTTACAGCCCATAGGCAGACAATAAGTAAGTGCAATCGAGCTAAACAGGTGCTCGTCGGCTAAACGCCTCAAAAGAATATTTTTACAATACAGTGGGAGAGCCAAAAATAACCCACTCGTTGCCGGGATTCCTTCTAGTGTTCACCATCTGGCAGGAAGGTCGGTAGATTCTCTGGAGCTGCTCCGAAATCTGGCCACACAAAACCAGCTGGGTCAGACCCCAGAAAGAGCAAGTGCCACAAAGGAGGCTTCACTTAAGAACTAAAACCAGCAATCAGCACAAGATATAAATAAAAGTAAGAACTGGAAATAAAGAAAAATACACTAGGATGATATAGGACGAGATAACCATGGAACTATTCAGATAACCAGGTTATAACCCGTAAACCAAACAAGGACCGGGGTTGTAATCCCTTCGTCTGAACAGAACTTGGAATTCTCACCATTTATCAGTAAAATAAATACAAGCATTCTGGTCATTCAATAATCTGGAACAGGATCAGGACAAGACTAGACTGGTTAGACTCCATCCAATCATTTCACGGCCAAACAAGAATTACGGCTTGATACTTTAACTAACTAGGGTTGTCACAAGCCTAATTACTAACAAGATGCAGCGAGATTATTCCACAGCCACAAGCCCTGCAGACCATCCAGGTTACCCAGGTCGAAAGATTATGGTTGAATTCAGGTGGGTACATCATCCAGGAAACGCATGTACCCTTAAGTAGCTTACAGGGTGCAACACATGACAGTGTGCTGGAAATGTGCCCTACTCGACGGCAGGCTACAGATCCCAAGCGCGCCCAGGTAACGGGATAGCCTGTAGCTGGAAAATCTCTTCATGACTACTGTGTTATTCTAGATATTAGCCTTAGTCCATTTTAGTGGGGTGCTCCTGACCGTGGTACTCAGGAGTCCCATCCTAGACATGATGCAAGACAGGACTGGTTTATTTATACAAGCACAATCGCCTACGGTGTCCAGGTTATTATACAGGTCATGTCATGTCAAGTAGCCGTCGCAACAACTTATCAAGATATAACATGTCAGGTTATCAGGTCAAGTGTACTAGTCAGGAGTGCGCCACGATGGGCCACTATCAGTCATGTCAGGTTACTCATGTCAGGAGTGCACCACTACGGGTCACTATCGTGTCAGGCTCAGTTATCAATTCCAAACATATCAAGTAAATTTGCGATTATCAAGTTCATGACAAAAGGCGTAAGGATATAAAATGGACATAAAATATCAATATACAGGGCTATAGAAGAGCCAAGCTCAGGAAAAATAAAACCAAATCTGACACGCTGACATGAGACCAAGTCAGCCAAAGGCCATACGCTCAGGTCAATCTATGCTCAGGCCAGCGTACGCTCGAGTCATGCGTACGCTTGAGGCCAGCGTACACCTTGCTCGCTTAAGCTAGCGTACCAAGGCACGCGTACGCTCAAGCTAGCGTACGCATCAGGTCTGCGTACGCTCGAGCTAGCGTACCAAAGGGTCCATACACTTCCAATGGGAAGCGTACGCAAGGGTCAGCGTACACAAGGGCACGCTCAAGCTACAGGTCAGCGTACGCTCAAGCTAGCGTACGCTCAAGACTGCGTACGCTCGAGCTAGCATACGAAAGGGTCAAGGGCACGCTCACGCTAGCGTACGCAAAAGACACGCTGCCAACAGGCAGCGTATCAAGGCTAGCGTACGCACACTAAAGAACAGCGTACTCAAGTCAGCGTACGCTCGCTAAAGAGCAGCGTACCCAAGTCAGCGTATGCTCGCTAAAGAGCAGCGTACCCAAGTCAGCGGCGTAAGCTAAAAAGCTAGCTCACTGTTCACTGTCTTCTCCAAATGGCAAGAACAGCAAGAACTCTAAAGTTGAAAGCTTCAATTGTCTATATCTTGGTCAAAACAAGTCTGAATCCAACTTTCCAAAGGTCAAAATTGGGTAGAATGAAATTCCCCACAACATGGAACCATCAAAACTCGAAAACAAGCAAGTTTGATAGATCAAAACACCAAAATCCAAAAATAGCAAGACTCTAGATCTACAAGAATTAAAGCCTCAAAATGGAAAATGACAAGTTCTAATGTGGTTTAGAATCATGAGGAGAAGCTAATGAAACCATCAAA
The DNA here is from genome assembly GCA_029216955.1 of Iris pallida. Taxonomy (NCBI): domain Eukaryota; kingdom Viridiplantae; phylum Streptophyta; class Magnoliopsida; order Asparagales; family Iridaceae; genus Iris; species Iris pallida. Next base: position 25,005 of record JANAVB010000801.1, read on the forward strand.
AGGAGTTCTCTTGTGGAAGCAAGTTGTACTTGCCTAGGGTATTCTTGGTTGGTGGAGAAGAGTAATGGTGGGGGAAGGAGAAGTAAATGAGAATTATGGAGGAGAGAGAAGGTTGGTGGGGATAATAAAGAGGGGGGTTGTGGTGGAAATGAAGGAGAAGCATAGGCTAAGGTGTTCCACCCTTGGCCCATGATGAACCAAGCATTGGGCCGGTCGAACCAAGCCAACCCAAACCGAGAGTAAACCAAGCCAAGCCAAGAAGAAAACTAAACAAGGAATCATGCAATACAAGAATAAAATACGTACACGTATTCCAAGAATACGTAATACGAACCACAGGCATTACACCAGTAAATGGGATAAGAGATTCTAGGAGACTCTGTAATCATAAGAGTATATGTCACAAGTAATCAAAGAAGCAGTGAAACATAGTGATACGCCATGTAAGTGAAACACACAGAACATGTAGTACCCGATGCTCCCTAAGGATAACATCTCAAGAAGGGATCCATATAGTACAAATCCGTGTGACCAACGTGACAGTAACAAGTAAAGTAATTTAATACAGGAAATAATTCTAAGCAGGATATAAAATGATCAGAGAATATACTCGCCTGGTATCTGAGTGTCCAATATGAAAGTACTGTCCGAGGAGTGGTGTCTGGCTCCTAATCAGAACAGCACAAGTCACAACAAGTCCAGAATGGTAAAATAAAGTTCTACTATGCATTCTACATGAGTCTAGGTCAATCTAGGCCAAAGTCAACTCTTGGTCAACTCTGGTCAACCTTAGAAGTCAAACTAGGTCAACTAAGTTAAACAAGTCTAAACTAGGTCACTATGGTCTAAACAAGGCTACACTAGCTAACTAGACCAATATCAAGTACAAAAACTATACCAAGCCAACATCCACTATCACACTCAAAATACCATAGGCTACATAGCCACAAACTCATAATGTATTTAGGCTCCAAACCAACCTACCTTAATACATACACAATATCTATATTCACTACACTATACATATACATTATATATATCATATATAACCATAGGCTAATGTATAAACCACACAACCTAAGCTAAAACATAGAAATATATACATATGCATAAAGGGGCTCATGTGTGTGGTGATACATGGGTGTATGTGAGTGTGAAACAATGCGTGTAGAGTGGAGGGAATGATGTGGGAGTGTAGTGAGTGAAACATATCATATGTGTGTGTGTGTGGGAAGAAGAGTGATGATGTGAAATATGTGTGGCTTTGTGTGTGTGGGAAGATGTACTGGACTGAATAGGAATGGAAGGGAAAAATCAGTGTATTGTCAAATGAACATTAGTGAATAGGAAAACTGGAAACACAAAATCAGTTAACATAAAACAGTGAGCTAATACATGATCATTTAATCTAAATTCCTAAAACAGTACACAACAACCTATGTGTGTGTACAATGGAGTGAAGGATGTGTGTGTGTGGTGTGAGAGATATACATGTGAGTGTGTGCAAGCTAAAAAGAAATCAAAATCTGGAACAGTGGCTGTGTGTGGGTAAAGGAAATCAATGAGTGAGAGAGTAGAAAAATGCTTGTGTGCCAATGTATATAGTGTAGCAGGAAAAGAACTAAGTGGCTGAAAATTAATAGGCAGTGCAGGAATTAGAGTCCAAGTTATTTGAAAAACACCATATCAGTTAACACATTGAAGCATCAAAACACTTCATGAAATCTCAGGTTTTCATCCATAAAAACTAATTCCAGATTTCAGTCCATAGATTATCAACTCAGATTTACTATCTAACATAACCAATTCATAAAACTTAAGTTCAGTTATCAACTGCAAAGGAAAGGAAGAAATCAACTCACAAAATTCAGAACTGAAACAAACTTCCAGTTTTCATCCAAACCCCCTTTTGATTCCCACATACCACCAAACAACCCAAAATCGAACACACACTTTGAAGTCATGTAGGAGAACCAAAATAGGAATTAAAACCAATATTTTAGCAGTATTAGATAGGTTAAAATAGCAGAAAAAATTCATATTTGAAAACTGGACATTTTGGCAGAAATACAAGTATCAGCTGATTTGGGGTAAATGAGAATTCAAATAGGAAATTAAGCTAAAACACGAACTCAATGGTTGGTAATTAATATACATAGTACATATGTGTCCTACAAAGTTATTGTGACCAAACACGAGGACACAATGTGTCAAAACCAAATCAAAACACCAAACAGTATAACATCTGTGCTAATCCTCGTGCACGTGTTCACTGGTTTCGTGTGCACGACACGACACGACACAACCCACGTGGTTGTATCCCAGTATCGACTAGGTCTAGGTCTAGGGTTAGGACACCCTGATATGGGTCTACGACACGTGTGTCAGTGACACGATACACGTATCAGTGCCCTAAAATAATTGAACCCAGTTCAGTACAAAAGCAATGCACGTGTTCGTGCATGTCCGACACGACACGTGGGGGTCTGAGACTCGACACATGTCGTGTCAGTCACGAGGACGACCCATGTGTCAAGTGTCAAGTATCGACATGGCGTGTCCTGGCAGCTGTGGCCCCCGAACAGCAGGGAATCCAACCCGAGCGCGCGCGCGCGTGTGCAGCGCGTATCCACGCATCGAATCCGACACAACCCGACACAAACAACACCTCAGAGGAACATAAATGCATAAGCAATGATAAAACCTAGTTTCCTATTCAAAAATATTGCACAAAAGAAATCGAAATGCCCTTTGAGGCATTTCGACAAACACCTAAGGACAGTTTCTGATACGTGTCCAAACGGACACGAAACTTATGAAACCCGACACGAAACTAATGCAGACACTTAGGGGACTCCTAGGGCTTCATAAATATGTAAAAAAATTAGAATTTCATGGAGAAATGGAGAAGTTACCTATAGTTGAACTTCTAGATAAAACCCTCTTGAATAGCTCTTCTTCTTGATGTCCCAATCCAATCAAATCAACAACAAACTGAAATGAAACTTCAATAACAGCAAGAATAGGTATATTAAAACCTAATGGAAGAGATTTGAATGAAAAAGGAAATGGAATGGAAATATAGGGATTAAATGAAGTAGGAACAAACCTTTTCTTCTAAACTTGAGCTTTCCTAAGAAAGAGGCAACCCTAAAATTAGGAGAGTATTTATAGGGTGGTGTTCCCAATGTGGATAGGGTGGCCGGCCAACAATGTCTAGGGATTAGGGTTTTGCAATTGTCTTGGGCTTTGGGCCAACCTGCAAGGCTATGAGTTAAATGATTTATCAAAGGTTCTAAATCATAAGCCATGACTTATGACTTTCTAATTCCTATTGCTATCTAGAGTCTAATGACCAAACCAAGGGTTACCTTAGGTTAGACTAGAGTCATATAACCTAACCAAGTCCATACTAACTAGGGTTAGCTTCTAGGTTGGTCTACAAGGGTCAAAACTAGTCAAAATCAATCTAGTCCAAACAATTCCAAAATAATTCCTAAAAATTCCCATAAATTTAAATAAATTCTAATAACTTTAAATTACCCCAAAAATGTCAAAAAAAATCCTCACACTAGAAATATGGTAGTGACAAATCTACCCTTCTTAAAAGAATTTCGTCCTCGAAATTGAAAGGCGAAATACAACTGATGAGAAGGATAGAAAGTATAACTCACGGTCCAAAAAGATAAGGATAGCGCTCGCGCATCTCATCCTCCCGATCCCAGTGAGACTCTCCTGGAGAATGATGCCTCCATGCGACGCATACCAAAGGTATCACCTGGTTCCTCAGAACCGTCTTCCATCGATCCAGAATCTCCACTGGCTGCTCTGGATAGCTGAGAGAAGGCCCAACCTCAATCTCTGAATGATCAAGCACATGGCTAGGGTCAGCCACGTACCGTCTCAACTGTGATACATGGAATACATTGTGGACCCCCACTAGCACAGGCGGCAAGTCTAGCCTGTATGCAACGTCACCGACTCTTCCGCTGATAACGAAAGGGCCGATGAAGCGCGGGCTATCGGCCCAGTGCCGATGTCTGTGCTGCGCCACGCGAAATCTGTCCTTGATGAGCTTCACCTTCTCGGCTGCGTCAACAACCATCTCTGGCCCCAGTAAAGCTCGCTCACCCACATCATCCCAAGATAAGGGTGTACGACACCTACGCCCGTACAGAGCCTCGAAAGGTGACATCTCAATGCTGGCCTGGAAACTATTGTTGTAAGCAAACTCCACCAAATGAAGATAATCCTCCCAGGAACCTCCAAAGTCCAGGACGCACGTCCGCAAGCATATCCTCAAGTGTCTGAATAGTCCGCTCTGACTGTCCGTCCATCTGGGTGTGGTATGCAGTACTAAACTTGAGCTGAGTGCCCAAGCTGGTCTGCAGACTCCTCCAGAAATAGAAAGTAAAATGGCTATCCCGATCTGAGACGATGCTGACTGGAACCCCATGAATCCTGACTATCTGTCGCATACACATCTCCGCCAGCCTCTCTGTAGACGTACCCACCTTGAATGGTAAGAAATGGGTCGATTTGGTCAACCTGTCAACGATGACCCAAATCGTGTCTTTTCCTTCTGGAGTACGCGGCAATCCTGAAACGAAGTCCATATTGATATGCTCCCATTCCCACTCGGGAATGGGCAATGGCTGCAACAATCCACCGGGCCTCTGCCTCTTTGCCTTGACCTACTGACAGACCAAGCACCTAGCCACGAAGCGAGCCACCTCCCACTTCATCCCTGACCACCAAATATGCTCCCTCAGATCTTGGTACATCTTGTTGGCACCCGGGTGTATAGAGTACTGAGATCTGTGGGCCTCTTGCATAACCTGCTCCCTGAGATCTCCGTTGGGCACACATAATCTAGAACCGAGCCTCAAGGCACCATCCTCTGCAAGAGAAAACTCGCCCTCTAGCAATCATGCTCGAACCTGCTCTCGGAGACACCGCAGAGCAACGTCCTCAAACTGAGCCGACTTAATCCTCTCCACCAAGTCCGACTGAATCTGTATCTCCCATAACTGCATCTGTACTCCGGGCACGATCACCTCAATCCCAAGGCTCTCCAAGTCTGCAAGCAAATGCCAATCCATGGTCAACATATGGCTGTCGGATACCTACTCAAGGCATCGGCAACCACGTTGGCCTTCCCTGGGTGATACTGAAGTGGATGTCGAAATCCTTCATCAACTCTAGCCATCTGTGCTGTCTCATGTTCAACTCCTTCTGGGTGAACACATACTTTAAGCTCTTGTGATCTGTGAAGATCTCCACCCTCTCACCATACAGATAATGCTTCCACAATTTCAGAGCAAATATCACTGCTTGCCAGCTCCAGGTCGTAGGTAGGGTAGTTCTTATCATGGGGACGTAATTGCCTGGAAGCATAGGCAATCACCTTCCCATGCTGCTACAAGACGCAACCCAGCCCCTTTCCTGAAGCATCACTATAAATAGTGAATCCACCTGATCCTAAAGGCAATGTCAGAATCGGAGCTGTCGTAAGCCGCTTCTTCAACTCATCAAAAGCTGCCTGACACTCCTCTGACCAAACATACTCAGCATCCTTCTGGGTCAACCTAGTCAACGGCTCTGCAACCCGGGAGAAATCCTGTACAAATCTTCGATAATATCCTGCCAGCCCCAGGAAACTCCTGATCTCTGTAACTGAAGTCGGCGCTGCCCATACCTCAACTGCTACAACCTTCTTGGGGTCAACTGAGATACCATCTCCAGTCACTACATGCCCCAAGAAGTCCACCCGGTCCAAGAAAAACTCACACTTGGAGAGCTTCCCGTAAAGCTGCTCCTTCCTGAGAATCTTCAGCACTATCCTCAAATGCTCCTCGTGCTCCTCCTCAGTCTTAGAATATATCAAGATGTCGTCAATGAACACTACCACAAACTGATCCAGATACTGGTGGAACACCTTGTTCATAAGGTTCATAAACACTCCTGGTGCATTGGTTAGCCAAAACGGCATAACTAAAAACTCAAACTGTCCGTACCGCGTCCTGAAAGCGGTCTTGGGAATATCCTCCCCCTTCACCTTCACCTGGTGATATCTCGACCTCAGACCAACCTTGGAAAATACTCGAGCTCCGCTCAACTGGTCAAAAAGATCGTCGATCCGCGGCAGTGGATATTTGTTCTTGATCGTGAGGTTGTTGAGTGCCCTATAGTCAATACACATGCGTACTGACCCATCCTTCTTCGGCAACGAACAACACTGGTACACCCCATGGCGACAAACTCGAGTGGATAAAGCCCTTGTCTTGTAGCTCATCCACCTGCTTCTTCAGCTCCACCAGCTCGCTGTTGTTCACCCGATAGACATGCTGAGAGATGGGTTCCGCTCTTGGAACCAAGTCTATCGAGAACTCTATGTCTCTGTCTGGTGGCAATCCCGGCAACTCCTCTGGGAAAACATCCATATAATCTGCTATCAAGGGGTGTAGAATCGTCTGCTGCTCGACCGAGACCCTACAAAAGACTCCGCTGCTCTGCTTTGCCTGACGTCTGGAGTACTCGAACTCTGGCTCCCCCGGCGCTCTGAAGAGAACTCTACCCCCTCTGCAATCAATGCTGGCATGGTGCCTGCTCAACCAATCCATGCCTAGTACTATATCGTAGTTCGGCAATAGCATTACGAGCAGCACCTCTAACTCACGGCCTCCCAAAACTACTCTCCGACCCTTACAAACATCACTCACGAGGATGATGCCACCCCCGGTCGTGATCTTGTAAGTCCTAGGCAACGATTCAGCTACGATACCGTGTCTAATCGCAAAAGATACTGATATGAAGCTATGCAAAGCACCGGAATCGAATAATGCAAAAGCTGGACTGGAGTCGAGAAGAATCGAACCTGCAATCAGCTCTCCGATGGCCTCCGTATCTTCTGCTGCCATGGCGAATCCTCGCCCCTGCTGGCCTCTCCTGGCCTGCCGCTGGTGCTGGACGAACCTTTAGTGCTGCGTCTGCAGGGCTGGTCCCCTCTGCTGGCCTGCTGGAGCTCTGACTCCTCCTCTCTGGGCTGCTCGTCCTATGCGGCACTCCCTCATCTGGTGGTCTGCTGAGCCACACACCAGGCACTGGCCCAGTCTCTTCTGGCACTCATTGAAGACGTGCCCAGGCTTCTTGTAGTAGGCATAAGTACCACCCTGTCTCTGACCCTAGTGGTGCTGTCTCGGCTGCTGCTTGCTGATGAACTGGCCTCTGCTGGATCGGCTGCGGCTGAAACTGCCTCAGCTGCTGATGCTAAAAGTGGAGCCTCTTGGCCTGGCCTCCGCTGCTGCTGCTCCCAACTGGGTCTCGCCCCCTCTTGAGCCTAAGCTCAAGATCATTCTCTGCCAACAAGGCTCCCGTCAAGAACTCTTCGAATGTGGCATCCCGGTTGCCCTTGGTCAGGGACTTGACCTCCTTGACTAGACCCTTCCGGAACCTCTGAGCCTTCGCCGTCTCGCTCAAGCCCTCCACAAACCTGCCGAGGTGGCCAAACTCCCTGGCGTACTCCTCACTGAAAGACTCCCCTGGACCAGGTTCTCGAACTGCGTCTCCAAGGCTCTGAGTGCTGAATCTGGGAAGAACTTCTTCTTGAAGAAGCCCTTTAACTGCTCCCAAGTTTGCCCAGCTACCCCCACCCTGGGGACTGACTGATACCAGGTACGAGCAAGATCTCGCATCCGGCTAGCTGCGGCCTCGATCTGAAGATCTGCTGGTATCCTGGCCAAGCGGAAGATCTCCTCTATATGCTCGGTCCACTCATCGGCATATAGGATCCCCTCTGTCCCCAGAAAGTCTCTAGGGCTCATCTTCTGAAACTGCTCGATCCCCGGTGTCCTCGGCTGATGGACCACTGGTCGAGCTACAACCGTCGTAAGGGCCAGCTCCATGCCCTGTCCTGTCGAGCCTGCTGCCGGTCCATGAACTAATGGAAGTACGCGAACATCTGCGCTGCGTCCACGTATCCTGGAGGCGGCTGCTGGAAGGGATGCTCTGGGATGACCGGGTCCTGCCTCTGAGCCGGTGGAAGCATACCCCCTGCTGCTGCCGAGGTCTCAATACGAGCAGAGGTGGCAGGAGCTACAGTCCCCTGGCCTCGCTGTACTGGCTGGGAGGTAGCAATCCCCTCCGTAGCATCCCTATGAATGGTACGCTGCGATCTAGTCTCTACCATCCTGAAGATAGACAAACAAGAGTATCAATTTCTGAGAAAGAAGCGAAATAACAAAGGCGGACAGTTAAAAAATTCTAAGGATCAGCTGACAATAAGGATTTAGATGGCAAATAAAAGAATTTTTTCTAAAGTGATTGAGTACCTTAAAATTAATGTTCTATATCTTACTGCAGGCTGTAGTGATACTCTAGTTCGAATACCACTACACTTCTAGTCTAGACCTGCATGGGCCACCACTAAAAATGTGTCACGACCCGCACCCTAGAGTAAGGGCACGAGACGTGGGTACGTCCAGCCTACGCCGCAGGGTCGGCGGTAGAACGCTGTCCTAGGTCAACATACATCTAACAATATATATCTAAACAGTTTATACTCCCCGAATGGGGGTGACATAGCAGTAAATAAACTCAATCACAACTAAGGAAGAGATAACACGATATGAAATAGAACTCAAGAAAATAGAGATGATAAAGTAGTCTAAGATAAACCCAGCAAATATCCAGAGGTACATGGTCTCAGATACTGAATGAAAGAATATATACAACTCAACATCTCTGGACAGAAAGTAAGTCTAGCTAAACATGTCTCAAGACTACATAAAATAAGATAAGCCTAACTAAACTAGTCTAGGCAATCGGGGTGATGTCCTCAGCTAGAGCTGGGTCCTCCTGAGGGTCCAGCTCGCAAGTGTCATCTAAGGCTGCCCCGTAGAAAGTATCCAGACAGGCCTCCTCCTCGTCCTCTGTAATATTTTTAACAGGTCCAGTCAGGACAGGAGCGAGCACAGTACATCTCAACAGTTCATAGCAGGTTAGAAAATATAATCATGCAGTAAAGTAAGATACAAGTACTGAAAGAAGTGCAGTATGTAAACAGAGAGAGAAAGTTGTAATAGAAATATCTACTATAGATAGAGACTAACAGTGGCTAGTGAGTCATAGTACAATATAGACATGTAAATGGCATAGGAGATTCTGATGCTACACTATGGAAGAGATTCTGATGCTACACTACTTGGATAGTATTCACATGTCTATTTCTACTCCCCCGTACCTCCAATCAATACACAAGGATCCAACCAGGTTATGTTATGATTCCATGCAAAGCCCCCGAAGGGTAATACATGGATGTCCCATAAATGGGGATTCTAGGAGATTCTAGGATACCCAGTAAATAGGATAAGAGATTCTAGGAGACTCTGTGATCATAAGAGTATATGTCACAAGTGATTAAAGAAGCAGTGAAGCATAGTGATACGCCATGTAAGTGAAACGTACAGAACATGTAGTACCCGATGCTCCCTAAGGATAACATCTCAAGAAGGGATCCATATAGTACCAATCCGTGTGACCAACGTGACAGTAACAAGTAAAGTAATTTAATGCAGGAAATAATTCTAAGCAGGATATGAAATGATCAAAGAATGTACTCGTCTGGTATCTGAGTGTCCAATATGAAAGTACTGTCCGAGGAGTGGTGTCTGGCTCCTAATCAGAACAGCACAAGTCACAACAAGTCCAGAATGGTAAAATGAAGTTCTACTATGCATTCTACATGAGTCTAGGTCAATCTAGGCCAAAGTTAACTCTTGGTCAACTCTGGTCAACCTTAGAAGTCAAACTAGGTCAACTAAGTTAAACAAGTCTAAACTAGGTCACTATGGTCTAAACAAGGCTACACTAGCTAACTAGACCAATATCAAGTACAAAAACTATACCAAGCCAACATCCACTATCACACTCAAAATACCATAGGCTACATAGCCACAAACTCATAATGCATTTAGGCTCCAAACCAACCTACCTTAATACATACACAATATCTATATTCACTACACTATACATATACATTATATATATCATATATAACCATAGGCTAATGTATAAACCACACAACCTAAGCTAAAACATAGAAATATATACATATGCATAAAGGGGCTCATGTGTGTGGTGATACATAGGTGTATGTGAGTGTGAAACAATGCGTGTAGAGAGAAGGGAATGATGTGGGAGTGTAGTGAGTGAAACATATCATGTGTGTGTGTGTGGGAAGAAGAGTGATGATGTGAAATATGTGTGGCTTTGTGTGTGTGGGAAGATGCACTGGACTGAACAGGAATGGAAAGGAAAAATCAGTGTATTGTCAAATGAACATTAGTGAATAGGAAAACTGGAAACACAAAATTAGTTAACATAAAACAGTGAGCTAATACATGATCATTTAATCTAAATTCCTAAAACAGTGCACAACAACCTATGTGTGTGTACAATGGAGTGAAGGATGTGTGTGTGTGGTGTGAGAGATATACATGTGAGTGTGTGCAAGCTAAAAAGAAATCGAAATCTGGAACAGTGGCTGTGTGTGGGTAAGGGAAATCAATGAGTGAGAGAGTAAAAAAATGCTTGTGTGCCAATGTATATAGTATAGCAGAAAAAAACTAAGTGGCTGAAAATTAATAGGCAGTACAGGAATTAGATTCCAAGTTATTTGAAAAACACCATATCAGTTAACACATTGAAGCATCAAAATACTTCATGAAATCTCAGGTTTTCATCCATAAAAACTAATTCCAGATTTCAGTCCATAGATTACCAACTCAGATTTACTATCTAACATAACCAATTCATAACACTTAAGTTCAGTTATCAACTGCAAAGGAAAGGAAGAAATCAACTCATAAAATTCAGAACTGAAACAAACTTCCAGTTTTCATCCAAACCCCCTTTTGATTCCCACATACCACCAAACAACCCAAAATCGAACACACACTTAGAAGTCAAGTAGGAGAACCAAAATAGGAATTAAAACCAATATTTTAGCAGTATTAGATAGGTTAAAACATCAGGCAAATTCATATTTGAAAACTGGACATTTTGACAGAAATACAAGTATCAGCTGATTTGGGGTAAATGAGAATTCAAATAGAAAATTAAGCTAAAACACGAACTCAATGGTTGGTAATTAATATACATAGTACATATGTGTCCTACAATGTCATTGTGTCCAAACACGAGGACACAATGTGTCAAAACCAAATCAAAACACCAAACAGTGTAACATCTGTGCTAATCCTCGTACACGTGTTCACGGGTTTCGTGTGCACGACACGACACGACACAAGCCACGTGGTTGTGTCCCAGTGTCGACTAGGTCTTGGTCTAGGGCTAGGACACCCTGATATGGGTCCACGACACGTGTGTCAGTGACACGACACACGTATTAGTGCCCTAAAATAACTGAACCCAGTTCAGTACAAAAGTAATGCACGTGTTCGTGCATGTCCGTCACGAGGACGACCCATGTGTCAAGTGTCAAGTATCGACGTGGCGTGTCCTGGCAGCTGTGGCCCCCGAACAGCAGGGGATCCAACCCGAGCGCGCGCGCGCGTGTCCACGCGTCGAATCTGACACAACCCGACACAAACAACACCTCAGAGGAACATAAATGCATAAGCAATGATAAAACCTAGTTTCCTATTCAAAAATATTGCACAAAAGAAATCGAAATGCCCTTTGAGGCATTTCGATAAACACCTAAGGACAGTTCCTGATACGTGTCCAAATGGACACAAAACTTATGAAACCCGACACGAAACCAATGCAGACACTTAGGGGACTCCTAGGGCTTCCTAAATATGTAAAGAAATCGAAATTTTATGGAGAAATGGAGAAGTTACCTATAGTTGAACTTTTAGGAAAAAGCCTCTTGAATAGCTCTTCTTCTTGATGTCCCAATCCAATCAAATCAACAACAAACTGAAATGAAACTTCAATAACAGCAAGAATAGGTATATTAAAACCTAATGGAAGAGATTTGAATAAAAAAGGAAATGGAATGGAAACCTAGGGATTAAATGAAGTAGGAACAAACCTTTTCTTCTAAACTTGAGCTTTCCTAAGAAAGAGGCAACCCTAAAATTAGGAGAGTATTTATAGGGTGGTGTTCCTAATGTGGATAGGGTGGCCGGCCAACAATGTCTAGGGATTAGGGTTTTGCAATTGTCTTGGGCTTTGGGCCAACCTACAAGGCTATGAGTTAAATGATTTATCAAAGGTTCTAAATCATAAGCCATGACTTATGACTTTCTAATTCCTATTGCTAACTAGAGTCTAATGACCAAACCAAGGGTTAGCTTAGGTTAGACTAGAGTCATATAACCTAACCAAGTCCATACTAACTAGGGTTAGCTTCTAGGTTGGTCTACAAGGGTCAAAACTAGTCAAAAATCTATCTAGTCCAAACAATTCCAAAATAATTCCTAAAAATTCCCATAAATTCAAATAAATTCTAATAAATTTAAATTACCCCTAAAATGTCAAAAATACCCTCACACTAGAAATATGGTAGTGACAAACAGTTTCATATATGTAAACAGTTTTGTATAGCGCGAATAGTATCGAACGACATTATCATTTCTCGCAACTCATGCAACGATTCATTTTCTCCAAAGCCGTATACCGATTTAGCGTCCCGTGGGCACCAAATTGTTCGAGACATCTTAACCCATGATCGATGTTTCATATTATTTTGCAGCACATGAAATAGTCTACCTTTTTACTAGAACCTTAAACTTTTCGTTTATATGAGAAACTTGTATTTTTCAGAGTAGATTACTCAAAATTGATACGTTTTTCCGAGTTCTTGACCTTAGTGGATTGGCATGCAATTAACTTGGCATCGTTCGATTTGAATGAATTCGAAGCAAGGAATAAGTTTGCGGGACAGAGTAGAAAAGAAGGGTCGAATCACCCACCGATTACTTTGCTTCGTGCCGGTCGTCCAAGTGCTACGCAACGTCAATCCTTAGTTACGCGAGCTCCTACAATGGCACCAACACTTTGTTAGAATTCCTTCTTTTCCCCTTGCAGTCGAAATTGTAATTGTATCCATAAAACTGACGCGAAAGCACTTCATCAAGCCCAGCGGCAAAGCTCCAAGAAAACCATACAGTGGTCCGATCCCGTCGAAGGGACTCTTATAGAGAGCTCACTCGCCGAGATGCAGCCCGCTGCATCTAGGACTTATAGCAACATAAGTCGTTCCATTAGTTGGATCGATTCTCGTAACTTTCGTCCAAATCGATTTGAATCGATGCCGCAAGGCGTTATCATTTACCAAGCTTAGCGATCGAGTCAGATGACCATCTAAGTTCCCGGCCGATCTGACTCGGCACAAGCATATTATGAAGTTCCAGTCGCCTATCGAAAGCGGGGCGCTACATAATATACCACTAAGAAAAAGTTTCGTCTCGAAACTTAAGAACAAGGGTCTGACCTTAATTTTAGACAAACAACGCAGGGTACTTCTCTTTCATCTCCGCCTCCATCTCCCACGTCGACTCCTCGACTGAATGGTTCTTCCAAATCTCATTGCATCTTGCTAGTAACTAGGCCTGTGATAACCCTAGTTAGTTAAAGTATCAAGCCATATTCATTGCTTGGCCATGATTGATTGGATAGAGTCTAACTCAGTCTAGTCTTGTCCTGATCCTGTACAAGATTGTATCATGACCTGATTGCTTGTGCTTTATTTTATCGATAAATGGTAGAAAACCAAGTTCCGTTCAGATGAAGGATTACAACCCCGGTCCTTGTATGGTTTAAGGGTTGTAACCTGGCTATCTAAATAGTCCCATGGTTATCGTATCGTATATCCTCATGATTTTTTTTATATCTCCAGTTTTAATATGTTATTATGTTTTGTGCTAATTGCTGGTTTTAGATCTTAAGTGAAGCCTCCTTTGTGGCTCTTACTCTTTGTGGGATCTGACCCAGCTGGTTTTGTATGGCCAGATACCGGAGTAGCTCCAGAGGATCTTCCTACCTTCCAACCAAATGGTGACCACCAGGCATAACCAAGGCAACGAATGGGTTTCCCTTTTGTTCTCCCACTTTATTGTAAAAGTATTCTTTTGAGGCGTTTAGCCGACGAGCACGTGTTAGCTCGTATTGCACTTTATTTACTGTCTTCCTACGGGCTGTAACATGATTGACGAATCCTAGGGTTGATCATGTATGACTAAAACTCTTGCTAGTCTTCACATTTTGTACGACTAGCTTCATGATCATCCAAATATGTAATGTATGGGACGCCTTACTATTGTATATTTGATGCTCTAACATCTTATAACTGCTATTCCTTGCATGAGATTGAGACAATAGGCTTGTTCATGACCATAAGAGACTGATGGCTTGTAGTTAAACCCTCATGTATCTAGACAGCCGTGACCGTATAGCGAGGTAGATTCTATTTCAATATATGTAGCTGGCTATGTATGCCCCCGCTCTCCAGTATTCTGGTTCTGGGACGTTACAGAAGCAGTGCCATGCGGCTGAGGGAAACTTGTCACATGAAAAAGCCATGCGGTCAAGCACTGTTCTTCTTCTCCAACTTTTCGAGAAGAAGAACCGTGAAAGCCATAGCTTCCAAGCTCCAATAATCCTTCAATATAAGTCCAAATTTGGACTTCCATAGGTCAAAATGGGGCAGAATGAAATTCTCTACAACACGGAACTATTAAAACATGAAAATAACCAGGTTTAATAGATCAAAACCTAAGAAATTCGAAATTACAACAAACTTAGATCTACATGAAATTAGCCATGGAAATTAAAAATGCTAAGTACTAAAGTGTCTTAGAATCTCGTGATGAAGAAAATGGAACAACAAAATTTGGGTTCCTCCATGAAGCAAGTTACACTTGCCTAAGCTCTCTCTCTCGGTAGGTGGAGAGTAATGGTGAGGAAGAAGAAGAGTTATGAGGATTAATGGAAGAGAGAGAGAGAGTGGTTAGGTGGCTTATAAAGGAAGAGAGTGGGTGGAGGTTGGTTCACATGCAACAAAACTGAACCAAGCCGAACCAAGCAAACCGAACCGAACCAAGCAAAATGAAATGCCAAAATAAACCATGCAATGAGATATGCAATATGAGTCAAAATACGTACACGTATACCAAAATACGTAATACGAACTACGGGCGTTACAACTCTACCCACCTTAAAAGAATTTCGTCCTCGAAATTTAATTAAGAGGCTAGAGAGGCAAGGACAAGCTATACTAATCACAGATAAGCTATACTAAACAGTCCACCATCCAACCATTCATTCAAGCAAGGAATTGAGAGCATAAGGCATAAGAAAGACATTATACCTTACGAGTCAAACAGGTTGGGATATCGCGATCGGATATCATTTTCACGCTCCCACGTTGACTCACCCAAAGAGAGATGACCCCAAGCAACACAGACTAACTTGATAGTCTTGTTCTTGAGTATCTTCTCTCTTCGGTCCAATATGGATACTGGCCTCTCCTCATACGAAAGGTTGGTACCAACAACCAATTTCGAATGATACAAGATGTGGCTCGGGTCTGGGATATACCGTCGTAGTTGGGATACATGGAAGACATCATGCACTACACGTAACGACGGCGGGAGAGCGAGACGATAGGACACATCTCTTACTCGCTCCAGAATATCAAACGACCCTATATACCTAGGACTGAGCTTTCCCCGTACGCCGAAACGAATGACGCCACGGATAGGCGAGATCCTAAGGAATACATGGCCGTCGACAGAAAATTCAAGGGGACGTCGATGAGAATCGGCCCAATGGCGCTGGCGATCTTGTGCCACGCGAAGATGATCTCTGACTCTTCTGACCACCTCAACTATCTAAGTAATCATTTCGGACCGAGCATCTGCCTCTCTCCAACATCGTCCTATGCTAGCGGGGATCTGCACTTTCTTTCATACAGTGCCTCGAACGGTGCCATCTGGATACTGGCTTGTAAACTGTTATTGTACGAGAACTCCACCAGGTGCAGGTGATCTTCCCATGAACCACCAAAGTCGAGTGTACAAGATCTCAACATATATTCCAAGGTTCGTATGGTACGCTCTGACTGACCATCTGTCTGTAGATGGTAAGCTGAGCTGAACTGGAGGTGAGTTCCCAAACTCTCTTGCAGACTGCGCCAAAAGTGCGACATAAATCTTGAATCTCTATCCGAAGTGATATTGACTGGTACATCATGAAATTTGACAATCTGCCTGAGGTACATTTCTGCTAGCTGAGCCGTCGACTGACCAACTCTGAACGGAAGAAAGTGAGCCACCTTCGTGAGCCTGTCTATAATAACCCAAATAGCATCTCTACCGGCCGGGGACATAGGTAATCCAGTCACGAAATCCATGGTGATATGCTCCCACTTCCATTCTGGAATCGGTAAGGGCCGAAAAAGTCCAGCCGCTCTCTGATGCTCAGCTTTAACTTGTTGGCAAACCAAACACCGAGAGACAGGTCGGGCTATCTCCCTCTTCATGCCATTCCACCAAAAGTGCTGACGGATATCACGATACATCTTCGTGCCACCGGGATGAATGGAATACTGCAAACTATGAGCTTCTGCCATGACTTCCTGTCTGATATCTCTACTGGGTACACAAAGATGCTTACCCTGTCGAAGTGTACCATCTTCATGAATGTATAACTCTGGCCGTCGTCCTGCCTCACACTCTACTCTGAGTCGCTGAAGCTTGGAATCTGTTGACTGCGCCATCTGGATCCTCTCAACTATAGTGGACTGAACTTGTAGGCTGGCCATCAATGACACATTGGTAGGAAGGACAACTTCTATACCCATCTTCTGAAAATCTGCTAATAACTCTGGTGGCGCTGTGAGGAAATAAACTCCAGCTCTCCTGCTCAACGCATCTGCTATTACATTAGCCTTCCGTGGGTGATATTACAGGTTGACATCATAATCCACAAGTAGCTCTAACCACCTTCTCTGACGCATGTTAAGATCCTTCTGAGTAAACACATACTTCAGGCTCTTGTGGTCGGTGAAAATCTCCACCCGGTCTCCATACAAATAATGTCTCCAAAGCTTAAGTGCAAATACTACTGCTGCCAACTCCAAGTCATAGATTGGGTAATTCCTCTCATGATCACGAAGTTGACGTGATGCATAAGCTATTACCGTCCCATGCTACATCAAAACACATCCTAAATCTCTGTCTGAAGCATCACAATACACTGAGAATCCCCCGGTCCCATCTGGAAGCGTGAGAATGGGTGTCATTATCAAACCTTGCTTCAACTTCTTAAAAGAATCCTGATATTCTGCCATCCAAACGAACTGCACATCCTTGCGGGTCAACTGGGTCAATGGCGCTGAAATCCGAGCAAAGCCTGAAACAAATTGCCGGTAGTAGCCGGCCAAGCCAAGAAAACTGTGAACTTCTGCAACTATGCTAGGTACTGGCCATGTCTTGATAGCCACGATCTTTTGGGATCCACTTCTAATCCTCCTCTGTTGATGATACGACCCAATTATGAAATACGATCGAGCCAGAACTCGCATTTACTGAATTTCACATACAACTGGTGCTCTTTGAGAATCTGGAGGACAACTCTGAGATGTTGCTCGTGCTCCGCTTTACTCTTACTGTAGACCAGGATATCATCTATAAACACAATCATGAACTGATCCAAGTATGGCATAAAAATACGATTCATGAGGTCCATGAATACAGCCGGCGTATTGGTTGCTCCAAATGGCATAGCCAGGAACTCCTAATGCCCATACCTAGATCTGAAAGCTGTCTTCGGGATGTCCTGCTCTCTGACTCTGATCTGATGGTATCCTGATCGCAAGTCGATCTTCAAAAATACTGCCGCCCCTTTGAGTTGATAAAACAAGTCATCTATCCTCGGGAGAGGATATCTGTTATTGATTGTCACTGAGTTCAAGGTACGATAATCTACACATAATCTGGACGTACCATCCTTCTTTTTTATAAGAAGCATCGGGGAGAGATCCACTTACACGAATAAATCCCTTGGTTCTGAGTTCCTCAATCTTCTGATACAAGATCTCCAATTCTGACGGCGCCATCCTGTAGACTCTCTCCGACACTGGAGCTGTCCCTGGGATCAAGTCGATAGTAAACTCGATCTCTCGCTCTGGCAGCATTCCTGGAAGCTCCTCCGAAAAAACATCTAGAAACTCCTCGACTATCCGGGGTAACTGTACTGCTGCTACTGCCATCCGCAATACTGGAGGAGAAGGTCCAACTTCGCCTCGGGAAAAGAAAAACTCTGGCTCGCCTGGAATGCTAAAAATAACCCTGCCAATATGGCAGTC
The DNA here is from genome assembly GCA_029216955.1 of Iris pallida. Taxonomy (NCBI): domain Eukaryota; kingdom Viridiplantae; phylum Streptophyta; class Magnoliopsida; order Asparagales; family Iridaceae; genus Iris; species Iris pallida. Next base: position 43,342 of record JANAVB010000801.1, read on the forward strand.
TATCCTAGCATACTGGTTTCTTAACCAATCTATCCCTAAGACCACATCATAATCGGCCATCGAGAACTCTATCAATCTAGCGGGAAACTCTCTACCGCTAACCACGATCCGACACGAGAAAAACACTCTATCTACTCCCACAAGACCATTACCAGTAAGTATATTGAGCCTTACTGATAATAACTCGGGCTCCAGCCCTATCCGTGTCGCGAATCGTACAAACATGAATGAATGCGATACACCAGAATCAATAATGCTGATGCTGGAGAGGAGTTGACGAGAATAGTACCTGCTACTACCTCACCTGGTGCCAATCCTTCTTCTACGGTCATCGCCATCGCCTGACCATGTCCTCTTGGTGCGGGTCCCCTCTGCTGAAAACCTTTCTGTCTGCTCTGAGTCAGGGCTTGGGCTTGGGCATACTACTGGGGGTTTTGCTGCTAGAATGCTTGGGACTGAGGCGGCAAGGGCCTCAGATACTGTTATTGTTGCTGGACTGGTGCTGGTCCTCTCACCGAAGGACTAGTAAGGTTGGACGATGATGAGCTACCCTTGTTCAGGCAGGATCCTATCTTATGATCCGCTGTCCCCAAGCCAGACACAATCCTACGCCCTGCGATATTCTGCCACCACATATCATGGCTTCCCGCAATGTGAACATCCTACTGCGGAAGAGTGCTTCTGCTTCTGCTGCTGAGGGGTTCATCGGGGTTGAATGCTGAATCGACGTCACTGAGGCCGCCCGCCTCGGGGTTCCAATGGTCAAAGCCCTGGCTGTCGGGGCTGGTACTGAAGACTGGTTCATCTGGCCGTGAGACCGCTTCCGATTTCCGGTCCTATCTACGATCCTCTGGGAGGTATACTCGTGCCGCCTGGCTGCTCTCAATACCGTATAAAAAGTCTGATGCTCAAACTGCTCCACTGCTAATAAAATCTCTAGATGGAGCCCCTGCTGGAACCGCTGGGCTCTGTCAAACTCGGTCGCTTTCAAGGTGGGAGCAAACCGACTAAGTCTCGAAAACTCGTCCGCATATCCGTCGACCGTCCTGCCCATCTGCTTCAGATTAGTGAACCTCGTCTGGAGATCGTACCGAGCTACGATATCAAAATACTTGGTCTGGAATCTCTTTCAGAATACTGCCTACAGAACAGGTGCCACTAGTCCAACGGCCTGCGCCGCCTACCAGCTGCGGGCAAGATCTAATAACTGAAGGTGTACTACCGCCACCTTCTCGTTCTCGGGAGTCTTTGCCGCTTCTAGAATCACTTCTGTATCCTGCAGCCAAGCATCTGCGGCAATCGCATCCTCACTGCCGTCATAGAAAGGAGGGTTCAAACGCTTGGAGCTGTTGGCCGCCTGGTTCCTTTGATAACCGCCTCTGTTCAGATCATCTTGTACTGCCTGGTGTAGGGCGTCGCCCCGACGATCTTGAGATGCTAACAATGTCCTGATGAGACCCACCAAGGTGCCATCATCGGGCTCTGCAGGCTGGACTGGCTGAAATGGTGGCTTTTGACCCCCAGTAGACATGACTCTGGAGGCTACTCCTGAATGCTGGACTTGATCTCCAGGTTGCTGCTGGCCCACGGAAGGTGCTCCGCCTTGCCGATCGGTAGGACCAGGAATAATGCCGCTGAAGAAGACGACACAGGTAACAATAAGAAGGACCAGGACAGATCAAAGACACAAGCACGTGATCAGGTCAAGAATTCAGAGATTCAGAGGATACGAGCAGAGATCAAGGGTGAGTGCTGATTGAGACATCTATTCAGTAAACCCTCACATATCTTGATTTATAAGACCTGCATGGGCCACCACTTAAACCATGTAACGCCCAAGAATAAGAATACTGGAGAGCGGGGGCAGACATAGCCAGCTACGTATAATGAAGTGCAACCCACCTCGCTATACGGTCACGGCTGTCTAGATACATGAGGGTTTAACTACAAGCCATCAGTCTCTTATGGTCATGAACAAGCCTATTGTCTCAATCTCAAGCAAGTAATAACAGTTACAAGATGTCAGAGCACCAAATATACAATAGTAAGACGTCCCATATATTACATATTTGGATGATCATGAAGCTAGTCATACAAAATATGAAGACTAGCAAGAGTTTCAGTCATACATGATCAACCCTAGGATTTGTTAATTATGCTACAGCCCGTAGGCAGACAATAAGTAAAGTACAATCGAGCTAACACGTGCTCGTCGGCTAAACACCTCAAAAGAATATTTTTATAATAGGGTGGGAGAGCAAAATAAAATCCACTCGTTGCCAGGGTTACGCCTGGTGGTCACCATCTGGCTGGAAGGTAGGGAGATCCTCTGGAGCTGCTCCGGTATCTGGCCACGCAAAACCAGTTGGGTCAGATCCCAGAAAGAGCAAGTGCCACAAAGGAGGCTTCACTTAAGAACTAAAACCAGCATATCCGTAAAATAAGAAGATAATTAAGACATGAAATCTAATATGGCAATAAATATCAGATATGAGAAGTTATTTCCGATCAGTTATTGACAAGGTAAATATAAGCAATCATGTTACTGAAGTAACCATGTACCAGGACAAGATAAGGCTTAGACTCCATCCAACATTCATGGCCAAGCAATAAGTACGGCTTGATACTTTAACTAACTAGGATTATCACAGGCCTACTTACTAGCAAGATTCAATGAGATTATTCCAATAGCCACAGGCCCTGTAGACCATCCAGGTTATCCAGGTCGAATATCCGTTCATGAAGGGTTCAACATATGATAGTTTGTTGGAAATGTGCTCTACTCGTCGGCAGGCTACAAGTCCACTTGCGCGCCTAGATAATGGGATTGCCTGTAACTGAAAAATCTTTTCATGACTAATGGATTACTCTAATTATTAGCCTTAGTCAATTTTCGTAGGTACCCCTGACCGTGGTACTCAGGGATCCCCGTCCTAGATATGATGCAAGACAATACTGGTTCATTTGTATAAACAAAATTGCCTACGGTGTCCAGGCCATTCATTCTTGTCATGTCATGCTAGCCGTCACAACAGCATATCGAGGTATATCATGTCAGGTTTACTTATCAAAAGTGTGCCACGACGGGCCACTATCATGTATTATCATGCCAAGGTTGCTTGTCAAGAGTGTGCCAAGACGGGCCACTATCATGCTATGTTACTTGTCCATCATACTTGTCGTGAGCGCGCCACACGGGCCACTGCCATGTCATGTTACTTGTCAAGAGTACCCCACGATGGGTTACTATCGTGTCCATGAAACATATTCAGAATTTACAAGGTACAAGCATTCTATCAAGGGACCCAGGTTACACAGAGGGTCATAAAACGTGAGCATAAAATAACAACCCAACATAATAAAAGGGGTGTAAGGGCTATAGAAAAAGCTATGCGGCAAGGGAGGGTGTCTCATGTGGCTCCGGAAACAAGCTCAAGCGGCTCGGGGAACAAGCTCAGGCGGCTCCGGGAACATATGCTCATGCGGCAAGGTCAAGCTAAGCCATGCGACAATAGGGAAGCAGTGCCATGCGGCTAAAGGGAAAGAGCTCATGCGGCAAGGTGGATGAGGTCAGACGACAATAGATGAGGGTCTCATGCGATAATGGAAAAAACGGGCATATGCGGCAGTGGGAGAACAAGCTCATGCGTCTCGGGGAAACAACGCCATGCGGCTGAGGGGAGTGGAAACGAACTCATGCGGCAAGCACTACCAAGAGCCATGCGGCTCGAGGAGAACAGGGTCGTGCGGCAAGGTCAAGCTAAGCCATGCGGCAATGGGGAAGCAGTGCCATACGGCTGAGGAAAACTTGCCGCATGAAAAAGCCATGCGGTCAAGCACTGTTCTTCTTCTCCAACTTTCCGAGAAGAAGAACCATGAAAGCCATAACTTCCAAGCTCCAATATCCTTCATTATAAGTCCAAATTTGGATTTCCTTAGGTCAAAATGGGATAGAATAAAATTCTCTACAACATGGAACAATTAAAACTTGAAAATAACCAGGTTTAATATATCAAAACCTAAGAAATCCAAAATTATAACAAACTTAGATCTACATGAAATGAGCCATGAGAATTAAAAATGCTAAGTACTAAAGTGTCTTAGAATCTCGTGAGGAAGAAAATGGAACAACAAATTTTGAGTTCCTCCATGAAGCAAGTTGCACTTGCCTAAGCTCTCTCTCGGTAGGTGGAGAGTAATGGTGAGGAAGAAGAAGAGTTATGAGAATTAATGGAAGAGAGGAGAGTGGTTAGGTGGCTTATAAAGGAAGAGAGTGGGTGGGGGTTGGTTCACATGCAACAAAATCGAACCAAGCCGAACCAAGCAAACCGAACCGAACCAAGCAAAATGAAATGCCAAAATAAACCATGCAATGAGATATGCAATATGAGTCAAAATACGTACACGTATACTAAAATACGTAATACGAACTACGGACGTTACAGAAAGAGAGAGGAAGAGTTTCGGTCTTTGACGCTCCGTCGATCCAGAAGAATGGGAAATAGTTAGGGTTATGTTAGAATTTTAGAGTGCAGGCGCAGAAATGAAGAAAGAAGCAGAGGTGAGAGAATAGTTAGGGTTAGAATATAATTTTACTATATAGATAAAGTTAAGGGCAAAATGGTAATATCCTATTTACAATTCGAGTTTCGTTCGGTTCACAAACCGAAATACCATAACCTTAAGCCGACCCGAAACCCCTTTTTTGTGGGTTCTTATAATCAAATACCAACCCGATATGTTCAAAACCGACCCGATAACTGAAATGGGTCGGTTCGGTTCGATTTTTTCGGGTTTCACCTGAGATCTGCTCACCCCTATATAGACTAGAAGATGCACGTGCGTTACACGTTAAATCATGTTTCTTTTTTTCTAATCGTATCAAAACATAATTTAAATATTTAAATTTAAATTTAAATTATTTTATACATATATATTTATATTTTAATTAAAATTTGTAAAATTTTAATTATAATTTGTTATGGATAAATATTTTTATGATATTGTTGAAAAATAAATCAAATATTTAAATATATTTGAACTAAGATTCGTTAAAAATTTAAATATTTTATGATATTTTTTCCTTTAAATTTAGTTTTTAAATAGTTTTAAATTTAGTTTTTAAATATATATTTGTACAGACTAAAAGAGAGAGAGTTAATTTTATTCGTAATTTTTTAAGAAATCGTGAATGAGGAAATTAATTTTCATCTTTCGTATTTTTTAGAAAATAAAATGGTCCATGATATATCTTAGATGTTCACTTTTGAGACGCTTTGAAGCCTTTTATATAATAGAATATGATGTATGCGTAAGTTGTTCTTTGTTGATCCCTATCTGATTTACAAACCCTTCCACGTTCTCCATCTACTAGCTAGACAGACCAGTAACAATACGACATTGCCAACGGTTTTACTAGTGGAGGCCGGTTTTACTGGTTTGGACTCTCACTTGAACTAAAAATGGTACAAAGTGGACTTTGTCCATCATATTGGACACGAAAGTGACAGATGAACATCACAGCTGGGTCTTCGTGCTCAAAATGGAACAAAAGAGAAGAAAATCTCGCATATTTCATAAGAAAAGAGAGATCCCTCTCTATTAGCTTGTTTGAGCTTTTGCATCGACACTCATGGCGTTCGTCTGAATTCTTCCATTAGTACATCAGTGCTTGCTCAGTGAAGAGAGATGATACATTGAGCATTCAAGAAGTTCGATTGTTTGAACAATTGGAACTTATTGGTTCTTGGAAGCAAATCAACGAAAAGCAGATTGAATCTCGTTTTGAGATATAGTATTTTAATTACCTCAACAATTAGGGAACTTTTAACATTTTCTAATACTTCAATCTTGTTGGGAAAGAAACGCGGAAACCTTTTTCCAAACTAGAGAGTACCTGCGAGAGAACCGAGCAAACAACGCACAAACCAAAACATCAAACACAATCACGCAGACACAGAATTTTTGACGTGGAAAACCCTTGCGGAAAAAACCACGGGACGATCGGAGTCCAACCCTGAGAAGCCTCCACTAATGGAATAGAAGAATTACACCCTCTACAAACTTCTCCCGATCCAAATCGGATCCCCACAACACTTAGAAGCAAGAACAATGATACAAGGCTACGAAGAACGAGAACGACGAGTAGAGATTACCCGAACGCGATCTCCTTCGAAACGACCTTCAATCCTCCGTCTTCTCTCCCAAAGTTGCAAAATGGCACTTTTGCCTCCTTCCTCTCTCTCCTCTTGTTTTGTGCTACAATTGTGTTACTATTGATTAGGGTTTGGAAATTCCAACTTAACTCCCTAATCCCGCAACAAACCTGGACCGTTTGATTAGATCCAATGGTGAAAAATTATCCAGATTTTTGCCTCAGCCCCGACGACACAGAGTTCGGCCAGAACTCTGTGTCGGACAAACAGAACCTACCAGCAACATTCTGGAACAGCCAGACCGAGTTCGGCCAGAACTCGGCCTGGGACCGAGTTCGGCTCGAACTCGGTGGCTCCAGTCCAGAACCCCCTTCGGGTTAGCAGCAGCAGTAGCAAACTCCTCGTTGCCTACTTTCCGAGCTTCTTCGACATCGAACGGCGCTCGTCGCACTCCGGGATATTCTCCACATAGGTTGGGAACCCTACCCACTCCAACAAATCTCCCCCTTCACAACTATGGGGAGGATATCGTCATCCCGACGATCTGCCTACAGTACTCAAACTTCCCCCTTCGTAGAATTTTCGTGAACATATCAGCTCCGTTGTCATCTGTATGAACCTTCTCAAGCTCCGCGTCCTTCTTCTCAACCACATCCCGTATCCAATGATACCGAGTCTCGATGTGTTTGAACCGGCTATGAAACGTCTGATTCTTCACAAGGTGAATAGCACTCTGACTGTCGCAAAGCAAAGTATACTGCTCTTGCTTCAGTCCCATTTCCTGCAGCAGTTTCTTCATCCACAGCAGCTCCTTGCAAGCCTCCGTCGCCGCAATGTACTCTGCCTCTGTCGTCGACAAGGCAACACACTTCTGCAACCGCGACTGCCACGACACCGCTCCTCCTGCAAACATCATCACGTAGCCTGAAGTCGATCGCCTCGTGTCTACATCTCCAGCCATATCAGCGTCGGTATACCTAACCAGCTTCGACTCGTCACCACCAAAGGAAAGTCTCCAACCAGCAGTGCCCTGAAGATATCGTAGAATCCACTTGACCGCACTCCAACGTACCCTTCCAGGATTTGAAAGATACCTACTAACCGTACCAACTGCATGAGCAATATCTGGCCTCGTACACACCATGGCATACATAAGGCTTTCTACAGCTGAGGCATATGGAACCCGCTCTATATCTTCCTTTTCGTCTTCGGTAGATGGACACTGCTCCTCGGTGAGCTTAAAGTGAGCCGTAAGGGGACAACTCACTTTCTTCGACCCGTCCATCCCGAAACGCTGAAGTACCCGGTGAATGTACTTCTTTTGGGACAAGTGTAGCAGCTTGGACTCTCTCTCTCGACTGATCTCCATCCCAAGAATATCTTCGCTACACCCAAATCCTTCATAGTGAAGGCCGCGCCCAGTTGGCGCTTTAGCTCTGCTATCCTAGCGGCAATCCGACCCACTAATAGCATATCATCAACATAGAGCAATAAAATGATGAAATCATCCTCGACAAAATACCTCACAAATGCACAATGGTCCGACGTCGTTGCATAGCCATGCTCCCCCATAAACGACTCGAACTTCCTGTACCACTGCCTCGGAGCCTGCTTCAGACCATACAAGCTCTTCCTCAACCGGCAGACCAAATGTGACTTGCCCTTCTCATAGAATCCCTCTGGCTGCTCCATGTACAGCTCCTCCTCAAGATCACCGTAGAGGAATGCCGTCTTCACGTCCATCTGCTCGACCTCCAAGTCGAGACTGGCTGTTAATGCTAGCACCACCCGAATAGACAAATGCTTGACGACAGGCGAAAAGATCTCATCATAATCCATGCCTTTCCGCTGACCGTAGCCTTTAACTACCAGCCTCGCTTTGTATCGAGGGCGAGTAGCATCATCCGTCTGCTTCACTCTAAACACCAATCGATTCTTCAAAGCCTTCTTGCCCATTGGCAACCGCACCATCATGAGTAGAATTAGTGTGCAAGGAACTCATCTCCTCATGCATGGCCTCCATCCACTCCTGCCTGTGTTCTTCCATAGCCTCTGCAAAACTTTCGGGCTCTCCTCCGTCAGTCAATAGCACATACTCACTCGGTGAGTATCTCGTAGATGGTCGACGATCTCTGTCGCTCCTTCTCAGTGGAGCCACTGGTGCTGGCTGTATACCGACAGCCTCCTCCCCTTCAGGAACTGCCTCTCCGGCATGCTCATCCTCCTGAGGGACACCCTGACCACCATCAGCAGGCTGATGATCAAGGTTGGGAGCTACTCCATGTACTGGCTCCCCCATAACTGGATCCTCTGCGATGTCCTCTGGAAACTGCTCGAAGCAAAATGACTCTAACTCAGGCAATTCCTCAGCCTCAAAAGGCGTCTCGGAATCCTGAGTGTTGGTCATGGTCTGATCCTCGACGAACACCACGTCCCTGCTTCTGTAGAGCGTTCTTCCTACCGGGTCGTAGAGTCTATAGCCAAACTCATACCGACCGTAGCCGACAAAGACGCATCGCCTCGTCTTCGGCTCAAGTTTGGTCCTCTCGTCCTTCGGTACATGCACGAAGGCCTTACAACCAAACGCCTGGAGGTGATTGTATGACGGCTCTTTGCCGTACCATACTTTGTCAGGCACATCACCCTGCAAAGGAGCACTAGGAGATAAATTAATAACATAAGCAGCTGTGAGAAGAGCCTCACCCCAATAACTTCCAGCAAGTTTGCTTCTGACAGCAAACACCGCACCCTCTCCATCAGTGTTCCGTTCATGCGCTCCGCTACACCATTGAGCTGAGGTGTCTTTGGCGGAGTCTTCTGGTGTCGTATCCCCTGCTCTCTGCAATACGCATCAAAGGGACCGATGTATTCGCCACCATTGTCGGACCGAACACACAATAACTTCTTGCCCGTCTCTCTTTCAATAGAGGCCTGAAACTCTTTGAAAGTAGGCAGCACCTGATCCTTGGTCTTTAAGGCATAGACCCAAACCTTCCTGGAACAGTCATCAATAAAAGTTACAAAGTAAGAAGCACCACCAATAGATTTTACCTTCATAGGACCGCAGACATCCGAGTGAATCAACTCGAGCAACGCCGGCTTCCTTGAACTTGGGTGACTTTGGAAAGACACCCTATTTTGCTTCCCAGCTAAGCATTGCGTGTACTTCTCCAACTTTGTAGACTTGAGCCCTGGAATCACCTTCTTGTTTACCAAGTAGCTCATCCCCTTCTCGCTGATATGGCCGAGCCGCCTGTGCCACAACTCGGTAGACGCATCACTGACTGCGTTCACCTCCTGTACCCCCTGTGCGCTCCCCTCCATATAGTAGAGACCGGACTTCTTGCTTCCTCTGGCAATCACCATCGAACCCCTGGAAAGCTTCCACTGACTATTCCCGAAGAGACTGAAGAATCCCTCGTCATCCAACCTTCCAACCGACACCAGGTTGAAACGGATATCAGGGACATGACGAACATCCTTGAGAACAAGAACCGCACCCGTCTTCGTTCTCAAATGCACATCTCCAACGGCAACAGCGTTCGACACATCTCCATTGCCCATCTTCAATACTCCACAGTCGCCTGTTGTGTAAGTGGCAAATAGTGCCATGTTGTGAGATACGTGCACTGAATCCCCTGAGTCCACCAGCCAAGAATTGTCATCGCAGGCGAGGTTAGTAATGACCTCATCACCTACGACGATCACATCGCCTCCATGCATCGAGGCCGCCGCTGTAGTGTTCTCTTCTTGCTTCCCCTTGTCGCCCTTCTTCTCTCTCTTCCAAGCAAAACAATTCCACTTGATGTGGCCCTTCTTACCACAATGGTAACACTCTGAGTCCTCGTAACGACCCTTGGAATTCCCCCTGCTTTTGTCTCTGCCACCACCTAGACCCCTACTTTTGCCCCTTTCGCGGCTCTCTGAAACCAATGTCTCTGAGTGATGGGATGTAGATGAAGTGCCCTGAGAACGTCTCCGCATCTCTTCATTCAGCACCCCGCTCTTGGCAAACTCCAGACTGACCACGCCCTCTGGAGCAGAAGCGATCATAGATACTCGTACGGTCTCCCACGAGTCTGGCAATGTACACATCAGCCATAGTCCCTGAACTTCGTCGTCGAACTTGACTCCCATAGAAGATAGCTGGTCAACCACGCCCTGGAACTCACTCAAGTGATCCGAAATAGATGCTCCATCCTTGTATTGCAGACCCATCATCGTTCGGATCAGGAATAACTTGTTTACCCCGGTCTTCTTCGCATACAAGGATTCCAGCTTATCCCACAACGTCTTCGCGTGCTTAATATTGGCAACGTGGTTGTACACGTTCTCATCAACAAACTGCCGTATGTACCCACACACCTATATATGCTCGAATGTCCAGTCCTCCTCAGATTTATCACTGGGTTTCTCGGATGCAAACACGGTAGATGCAGCTTCTTGACAAACTGCAAATCTTTCATCTTGCTCCGCCAATAGTGATAGTTGGTGCCGTTCAGGTTCACCATGCGTACCGGCTTCGCGTCCATCTCTCCTCTCTAGTTTCTGTCAACTCCTGACACCCTTCTGAATTCCAGAACCTGGCTCTGATACCACTATGTTGGGAAAGAAACGCGGAAACCTTTCCCCAAACTAGAGTACCTGCGAGAGAACCGAGCAAACAACGTACAAACCCAAAAACAACCACACAAAACAATCCAGACACAGAGAATTTTTGACGTGGAAAACCCTTGCAGGAAAAACCACGGGACGATCGGAGTCCAACCCTGAGAAGCCTCCACTAATGGAATAGAAGAATTATACCCTCTATAAACTTCTCCCGATCCAAATCGGATCCCCACAACACTTAGAAGCAAGAACAATGATTACAAGGCTACGAAGAACGAGAACGACTAGAGATTACCCGAACGCGATCTCCTTCGAAACGACCTTCAATCCTCCGTCTTCTCTCCCAAAGTTGCAAAATGGCACTTTTGCCTCCTTCCTCTCTCTCCTCTTGTTTTGTGCTACAATTGTGTTACAATTGATTAGGGTTTGGAAATCCCAACTTAACTCCCTAATCCCGCAACAAACCTGGACCGTTTGATTAGATCCAATGGTGAAAAATCACCCAGATTTCTGCCCCAGCGCCGACGACACAGAGTTCGGCCAGAACTCTGTGTCGGGCAAACAGAACCTACCAGCAACATTCTGGAACAGCCAGACCGAGTTCGGCCAGAACTCGGCCTGGGACCGAGTTCGGCCCGAACTCGGTGGCTCCAGTCCAGAACCCCCCTTCAGGTTAGCAGCAGCAGTAGCAACTCCTTGTTGCCTATTTCCCGAGCTTCTTCGACATCGAACGGCGTTCGTCGCACTCCGGGATCTTCTCCACATAGGTTGGGAACCCCACCCACTCCAACAAATCTTTCTATAGCATATTATTCTTATTAGCAGTTTATACTGTTGATTTTATTATAGCAGTTCCTTTGCTGAAATTTTTACAGCAGTTTACACTGATATTTCAATCTCGTAATACTTATTGTTGGAAAACAAATATCTGGTTAGTCTTTTTTTTTTGAATTGTACAAAACTTCAATAACAAGTTTCTCACATCAAATTTCTAGAAACAAAAGAAACCTGCTACCTGCTCAGTGGCATAGGCAGAAATTTAATCAAGTGGGTGCAATACTTATTAATAAAATAATAATAAATTATAGTAACATATTTATAGTTTAAAAAAAGCATATATTAAAATCAAATGTCATAAACTATTACAATAATTAATAACCCTTTTCTTTGACAATAAAAACCTCGAGACTTCATATTCTGAAAATATTGAATGATATCTTCATTGTCAACGGCATCAATACGTCTCTTTCAATATTACCACCAAACAATCATTCATTATCATATCTCCAATTAATTACGTAATAAAGTTTTGATAATTTTTATTGCAGAAAATACCCTCTCTACAGTTGCGGTTGCAAAAGCAATAACTGTTAGTGCCGGGACACAATTTTTCGATGGAAAACTTGAGAATATGAAACGATTGTAAAGACAATATTTCAAATCAACACTTCAAAGAAGGTGATCCTGAATTACGAGAATCTAAAAAGATTTCGTAATCAACAGCAATCGATCGTAGGACTTCTAAAAAGAAGATACAATCAGAATTACTGGCAGCAATGAAGAAGGTAACTGGCGAAACATGGAAGAACTCCTGCTGGGGTGAATAATCACCGTTGCTCAAAGCTTTATTTGCCCTACACGAATAGCTTCCGAACCAGCAAGTTCGTTGGAGTACTTGGAACACTCCTGTTCTTCTGACTCCTCGGATGGACACGAACTCCCGTGCAAAAGCAACGCTGGTACGGCGCCTTTTCCCTCTCTCGCGAAGGCTGCTGGAATTCGCAAGCAAATTCCGATCAGAACGTGTTAAAGAACACTTCTGAATTCTCTGTTTACTTGTGCTAAAAACACTTTGTAAACTTTCTGTGGTGGCTTCTCTTACTTGTATATATTCAACCTTGAGAGAGAGAGAGAGGAGCCTTATATAGGCCCTGCAGCAACTGTTCGGTTGCCACAAAGTTAGGGACGTGGTAAAAACTACCCCGAATATGTAGCAACCGCCCAGAACATGCAAACGCACGTTCTGCTGCAAGTTGTGCCAACTGCACGTACCCTGTGCTCCTTACACTCTGCGTACTGAGCCACTTGCTCCAACCTGTGCCAACTGCGTGCACTGCGCCACTGCGCAACCTGCACAACTGTGCGCACTGCGTCACTGTACAACCAGCGCAACCAGCGCACCCGGCAACCTGTGCGCAACCTGTGTACAACCTGTGCGCAACCTGGCGTGCAACCTGGCGTGCACCCTGGTCGTACAACCTGTGCGCAACCTATGCACAACCTGGCGCATACCCTGGTCGCGCAACCTGTGGCGCGCAACGTGGCAGCGCAAGTGGCTTGCGCAACGAGCGTAACTAAAGCACACTATGCGCCTAGCGATGATGCTGACGTGCTAAGTGCAAAGTGCGCCAACAAAATGCCACATTACGCCTCATGAGCCCATGAGCCCGAGTCCGGGTCCGAGTCCGAGTCCGAGTCGTTAAGCCCCTATGGGGCTTAGCTCCCATGGAAATGAATTTCCCAAGAGCAAAAAGCGTGAATGCTTTTATTGTTGATTTAGCCTTTTTCCCATTAGAAAAATAACCCCACATGTTACACCCAAGTGCACCTCCACACACATGTGCATCTCTAAAATAGAAAAGCTAATATATAGAGACACATTTGTTTTGGCCTAGCCGATGTGGGACTAAAGTTCTAAACAAAAGAGGCCAAAACCCAACAATCCCCTACATATCTCTATATATATGGGTATAAGTGTTCCCCAGTAACTGTCCATCATGCATTAGGAGAGATGTCGCTGACGACTTGAATCTTCCCACATGGGTCAAATAACAGACTATAATACAAGAATGGACTAAGCCTTGAATTCTGCATCATAGCTGAAATTCTTCCCACTCACATAATGTAGTTATATGTACTTCTGGCTACACATTAAAGGCCCCGTGCTAGCCTGGTTTCAGTATATAATTTTGGGCGTCTACAAGTTTACCCTCAAGAGACGGCCTGATATCTCTTTGTCCATACACTATAGGTGAGTTCATTATAAGAGACATGGCATGAAGCGCTTTGCGCTTCCCTCACGGTGCTACGCCGCTATGACATGGCTTAAAGCCGAGGCCTTACCCCGTACTGGGAACCTCATCGTAGTGTCATACTACTGTAGCATGAGGCAACCGCCTCTTTGTAGTGCCAAACTACCTAGCATGAAGCCTTAGGCTCCCTTGCGGTGTTATGCCGCAACGACATGGCTTGCAAGGCCGAGGCTTTATCCCTAACCGGGTACCTCATCGTGGTGTCATGCCATTGTAACATGAGGAACTCCTCCTCTTTGTAGTGCTGACTACACCCCTCTTTATTTTAATATACAGCATAGGCTAACTGCCTATTTGCGGTGCTACGCCGCTGTGACTTGGCATGCAAAGCGGAGACTTTATCCTATTCCTGGGTAGCACCCCACATATAGGAACCTCATCGTGGAGTCATCCCACTGTAGCATAGAGTTTTACTCCTTGTAGTGCTGCTCAACCGTGCTTCCTGTAAAGCACACCAGGCATTCACTCTGCCTTAGAACTCATTAAGGCAATTAAGCCAACCTTCCCACAGGAACCGTTTTCTGCAGAAAATATAGTAGACAACAGTGGTTATAGGCCCGTAACCTCTCTATGCCCAATAGAATATGTACCCACCGTTCCTGATATTCTTCCGATTAGTGGTCCTCCCTTGAACCAAAAGCTAGATGCCTAGTAGATTTCTCTTTGAACTATTAGCATAAAACTTTATAGTAGGAATACAATAATACAATATCAGAATGCCTTCAAGCCCATTTTACAAGCTGTGTCATCGATCAGCTGGCGCTTGAGGCCCTTGGTGAACGGATCCGCCAGGTTCTCTTGACTCCGAACATCAATCACTGCAATAACACCTCTCTTGATAAGATCGTGTACTGCCCTGTGCTTCAACCGCACAGTCCTTTTCTTTCCATTGAAGAGGTCAATTGATGCCACCGCCGCAGTCGCCTGGTTGTCGCAGTATATCGATATCGCCGGTATTTGTGCCCCAACCACTGGAAGATCATACATGAGCTTTCGAAGCCATTCTGCTTCCTCGGCTGCGGTATCAAGTGCTAAGAACTCAGATTCTATGGATGATCGCGAGAGCATAGTCTGCTTCTTCGACTTCCACGATATAGCTGCTCCACCCATTGTGAAAATGAGTCCACCTGTGGACCTCTCGCTCTCTACCTCTGAGCACCAGCTAGCATCACTGAAGCCTTCCACTACCGGCGGATCTCTGCTGTAGTACAGTGCATATGTCTGAGTCTTCTTGAGATATCTTATAACCCGTTTCACAGCTTTCCAGTGTTCAGCACCTGGGTTGCTCATGAAACGACTCAGCATTCCCACGACAAAAGCTATGTCAGGCCTTGTGGCAGTAGTAGCATACATCAAACTTCCGATTACGCTTGCATACTCCAGCTGCCTGACGCTTTCCCTGAATTAGGCTTCAGCTTTAGATCACACCTGTACGGCGTATCGATCCCTGGAAGATCCCGATACCCATAACGAGTGATCATTTTATCAATATAATGAGACTGTGACAGCGCTAGTCCAGTGTCTGTCCGGATGATCTTGATCCCTAAAATCACATCAGCTTCCCCCAAGTCATTCATACTGAACTTTCTTGAGATGAATTTCTTTGTCTCCGTGACACAGCTAATATCCGTACCTAGGATAAGCATGTCGTCCACGTACAGACAAACGATCACACCTCTTCCATCAGCGAACTTCGTGTAAACACACTTGTCCGTATCGCTGACCATGTAGCCATTTGACCTTATTACTTTGTCAAATTTCTCATGCTACATCTTGTGAGCCTGTTTAAGACCGAACAAAGATTTTACCAACTTGCAGACTTTGTCTTCAAGACCCCTGATGACAAATCTCTCTGGCTGTTGCATGTAAATCTCTTCGGTCAGCTCGCCATTTAGGAAAGCCGTTTTCACATCCATCTGATGTATTACCATCTTATGTATTGCTGCGAGAGCAATCAACATTCTGATGGTGGTCATCCGGGCTACTAGAGCATACGTGTCAAAATAGTCAATCCCCTGCTTCTAAGAAAACCCCTTGGCTACCAACCTAGCCTTGAACTTGTCAATAGTTCCGTCTGCTTTTATCTTCTTCTTGAAGATCCATTTGCATCCGATGGGTTTCGCTCCTTCAGGAAGATCAACCAACACCCAAGTGTTATTTGAGGTGATAGAATCAATTTCATTGTCAATCGCCTCCTTCCAGAAAATTGCGTCTCTGGTCTTCATCGCCTCATCATAGGTAAGCGGATCAGCTCCCACATGATAGGTAACAAAGTCACTTCCGAAATCCTTCGGCCTCCTCATACGCTTAGCTGACGGCTCAGCTTGTTCTGGTTCAATCATTGTTTCAACAACAACAGCTTCTTGGACCACATCTTCATTGAAGACTTCAGTTTTCTCCGCACCCTCATTGTTCTTCGGAACATCCGCAAGAACAATATTCTTGTGCCTTGCAAAATTGTCTTCAAAATATTCTGCGTCGCGAGATTCAATAATATGATTTGACTCAATATCAAGAAATCTCCGAGCATCACTCTTCTCGGCATACCCCAAGAAGATCGTTTTAGTAGTCCTTGTCCCAAGCTTCTGAATCTTCAAATCTTGAAGCTTGACGTACGCCAGACACCCCCACTCTCGAATGACATTCAAGTTAGGTCTGACCTTGAACCAGAGTTCATGATGAGTAATGTCTGAAGTTGCATGAGGCACTCTATTTAGAATAAAAGTGGCCGTCAATGCAGCTTCTCTCCAGTAGCACTTAGGAATGCCAGCAGTCAACAACATTGAGTTAATCATTTCTATTAACGTTCTGTTCTTTCTCTCTGCTACTCCGTTTGATTGAGGAGAGTACGGAGCCGTTGTCTCATTGACAATTCCATGTTCTTTGCAGAACGATGCGAATTCATGAGACCTGTACTCCCCACCTCGATCATTTCTTATCCTTTTGAGTTATTGTCCAATCTGCCGCTCAGCTTCGGCTCTGAACTCCTTGAACTTCTCGAATGCTTCGTCTTTAGCCTTCAGCAAGTAGACGAATGCATACTTTGAGAAGTCATCGATGAAGGTTATGAAATACTTCATCCCGGCCTTTGTAGAGAACTGTTTGAAATCACAGATATCGGAGTGTACCAACTCCAGAATCTGTACTTCGATTAACCCGAGGAAAGGGTTTTCTTATGATCTTTGTTTGAGCACAAACTTCACATTTCTCTACCTTACCCCCACACTTGGAGATAAGTCCTAGACTAGACATTCTGTTTATTCGTTTACAATGAACATGTCCTAGCCTATTATGCCAGAACTCAAGAGTATAAGCAGAAGGAGATTTCATTAATCACATTAATTACATTGGACTGATTTACAAGCTGAATTTTGAACATTCCTTCGGTATAAAAAGCTTTCCCGAAATATGTTTCCTTGATAGACATCACCATCTGGCCAGCATTGATGTCCATCCTGAGGCCTGCGCGTTGCAGAGTAGGCCTCCTGAGATCAGGTTCTTGGCGATTGTAGGTACGTGCTTCACGCCTTGAAGCGTCAGAGACTTTCCCGAAGTCAGCTTCAATACCACCGTCCCGATCCTGAGCACTTCAGCTTGTGTCTGGTTCGCCATCATAACCACTTTAGAAGTAGGTATGTAGGTGGTGAACCACTCCTTACTGGAGCAGACATGGCAGGAGGCTCCAGTGTCTATCCACCAGTCAGAGTCAGTCCTTACCACATCAACCTGTGCAATCATAGCAACAATGTCAGTGATCATAGATAACTTACTAGGCTCTCCTTGCTCTGATTGCTTGGTCTTTGCTTTGCATTCACTTTTGAAGTGGCCCTTCTTGCCACACTTGAAACAAGGCATCGGAGACTTTGCCTTCTTTCGCTTGAAGGAAGTCCCCTTCACGTTCAGATTGTTAGGGTCCTTCTTCCTGCTGTGGGAAGCCGCCTGCTTTCCCCTTGGTTCCTTGGTATGAACCAGATTGGCGTTAGCCAATTGCTTGGACAGTGCGTCCACCTTCAGTTGAGTCCGCATCTGGTCCTCAACATAGATTTCCTGCAAGAGATCTTCAAGGCTGATCTCAAGCTTTTCCTATGCATGTTTGCATAGAACTTACTCCACCCAGCGGGGAGCTTTGAGACAATCCCTCCAACAACAAACTTGCCGGGGAGGGGCATCGCCTCGTCTTCCAACTTCTATCGTAGCTTCAGAAATTCTTTTACCTGCGGCAACATGGACTTCTCGTCCTCAAAGAGCCATTTGTGATATTTTTCAACCACAAATATCTTGCTCCTGTTCTTGTCTTCTTTGTACAGTTTCTCCAGAGACTCTCATATGTCTCTGGCAATTGGTTTCTTACTGCCGGATTCTGCTAGGGAATCCTCCATAGCATTCAGGATAAGCAACCTGCAAATGCTATTCTTCCTTCTCCATTTGGCCTGAAGTTTAGTAGCCGCTGTGATTGCGGTAGCAGACCCAGTATCTGGAACAGTAGGTTCCTCTTCAAGAAGTACGTCAACGTCTCTGAGTTGAAGAGTGAGATAAACCTTCCTCTTCCTGACTTAATAATGCTCTCCATCAAACTTTTCTAACTTACAAAAGTCAGTATTGAGGAATGAAGCATTAAAGTTTTCCATCGTAGCAATAAAGCTTTGAGATTGTTAGTGCCGGGACACAATTTTTCGACGGAAAACTTGAGAATATGAAACGATTGTAAAGACAATATTTCAAATCAACACTTCAAAGAAGGTGATCCTAATTACAAGAATCTAAAAAGATTTCGTAATCAACAGCAATCGATCATAGGACTTCTAAAAAGAAGATACAATCAGAATTACTGGCAGTAATGAAGAAGGTGACTGGCGAAAGATGGAAGAACTCCTGTTGGGGTGAATAATCACCGTTGCTCAAAGTTTTATTCGCCCTATACGAATAGCTTCCAGGAACCAGCAAGTTCATTGGAGAACTTGGAACAATCCTGCTCTTCTGACTCCTCGGATGGACACGAACTCCCGTACAAAAGCAACGCTGGTGCGACGCCTTTCCCCTCTCCTCTCTCTCTCGAAGGCTGCTGGAATTCGCAAGCAAATTCCGATCAGAACTTTGTTAAAGAACACTTCTGAATTCTCTGTTTACTTGTGCTAAAAAACACTTCATAACTTTCTGTGGTGGCTTCTCTTACTTGTATATATTCAACCTTGAGAGAGAGAGAGAGGATGCCTTATATAGGTCCTGCAGCAACTGTTCGGTTGCCACAAAGTTAGGGACGTGGTAAAACCACCCGAACATATAGCAATCGCCCAGAACATACAAACGCACGTTCTGCTGCAAGTTGTGCCAACTGCGCGCACCCTGTGCTCCTTGCACTCTGCGCACTGAGCCACTTGCGCCAACCTGCGCCAACTGCGCGCACTGCGCCACTACGCAACCTGCGCCACTGCACAACCTGCGCCACTAGCGCACTGCGCCACTGCGCAACCAGCGCACCCGGCGCAACCTGTGCGCAACCTGGCGTGCAACCTGGCACGCACCCTGGTCGCGCAACCTGTGGCGCGCAACGTGGCAGCGCAAGTGGCTCGCGCAACGAGCGCAACTAAAGCGCACTATGCGCCTAGTGACGATGCTGACGTGCTAAGTGCAAAGTGGGCCAACAAAACGCCACATTACGTCTCATGAGCCCATGAGCCCGAGTCTGAGTTGCTAAGCCCCTACGGGGCTTAGTTCCCATGGAAATGAATTTCCCAAGAGCAAAAAGCATGAATGCTTTTATTGTTGATTTAGCCTTTTTCACATTAGAAAAATAACCCCACATGGCACACCCATGTGCACCTCCACACCACATGTGCATCTCTAAAATAGAAAGCTAATATATAGAGATACATTTGTTTTGGCCTAGCCGATGTGGGACTAAAGTTCTAAACAAAAGGGCCAAAACCCAACAATAACAATGCCAACTTCAAGAGCAGATACACCAACGGATATGCACGATGCTTCTTTAACTGAACCATCTTTCTAGCAAGCCCACTGACCCCTGCAACCTCAAAAAATTGGTCATCAGAGCGCACATCAAAAATGTAGTTATCAAATTGACAATCAAGGTGCATTAACTCCATGCTAGAGAAATATGATGGATAAAATCTAGCAAAGCGAAGCAATTTTCTCTTATCAAAAGTAGAGAATGAATTAGCTAGATCAAGACAAGTCATACACAGCAACAACTTCATATTCACCTCATTGGAACGATTGTTAAACTCTTGAAGTTGCAAA
This sequence comes from Iris pallida, assembly GCA_029216955.1. Classification (NCBI taxonomy): domain Eukaryota; kingdom Viridiplantae; phylum Streptophyta; class Magnoliopsida; order Asparagales; family Iridaceae; genus Iris; species Iris pallida. The sequence continues at coordinate 63,458 of JANAVB010000801.1, forward strand.
TCAATCACTTCATAAAATAATTCAATGCGATAATGATAAAGATTTTTTCCTTCAAAGTTATGACGGGATCTTCCATGATGTACAAATAATTCGTCCATATGTAAGATGACAATCTTGAGCTTAACATAAAATGAAAACCTCTTCCAACAATGATTCCCATCCATTATTGCTCATGTTTTGCGAGTGTTGCTTGGTTATTCTCACAAGAGTCATGACATTTATTATATCTTGGTCTTTTCTCTGTAAAGCTTGCTATACGGTGAGCCTTTCGCCGTTTCGCCTGATGATTGCAGGCGCAACTTATCAACGTGCCATGAGCACCATCTTTGGCAAACACCTCAGGAAGACGGTCGAGTGTTACGTAGATAACATCATCGTCAAAAGTTGGGATAAAGCATCATCTCCAAGACCTCAAAATAGTATTTGAGCTAATGCGTGTGCATCAGTTGAAGATGAACCCGACCAAATCATTCTTGGGAGTATCCAGTGGAAAGTTCCTGGCTTTGTTATCACGTCAAAAGGGATCCACATAGATCTTGAGAACACACGAGCCATCCTTGACATGAACCCTCTAAAGAACCTCCGAGAACTTCGAGAGCTCCAAGGGAGGCTGGCGTATATCAGAAGGTTTATATCAAATCTCTCCGGACGATAGCATCCATTCACTAATCTGATAAAAAAGGGCGTGTCGTTCGTCTGGACCAAATATTGCCAGAAGGCCTTTGACGACATCAAGGAGTACCTCACATGCCTCCTGTCCCGGTCGTCCCAATGATCGGTAAACCTTTCTTGCTCTATGTTCGCACAGTGGATCATTCCTTGGGCACCTTGTTGACCTAGAAAGAATATGGGCCACGAGCATCCTATATTCTACCTCAACATAATGATGATTAGGGCAGAGCATCGATACAACCTAATTGAGAAGGAATGCCTAACCTTGGTATTCGCGATCTAGAAGACGCGTCATTACATGATGGAACAAATAATTTACGTAATCTTCCGGATCAATCCCCTCCAAGTAATCATGACAAAACTCGGAGCATTGAATTCTCGTCTGGCCACATGGGCGATGCTCCTTTCCCCGTATGATATGTTCTTCGTCCCACAGAAAGCGATAGAAGGCCAGGCGCTACCTGACTTCTTGGCAGCACACCCGATCCCAGAAACATCGGAGCTGTACGATGACAACCTCTATGAAGTGCTAGAGTCGCACTCAATTACATGCGAATCAATATGGTAGATGTTCTTCGATGGGCCTCACAGACAGGACCTAAAGGCAACATAGTGGCAGGAGTCGGGATAGTACTCGTCTCACCTGACAACCTAGTCATTCATCGCACATACTCTCTAAAGGAGGCATGTTCAAACAATATAGCGAATATAATACTCTCGTTATGGGACTTCAGTTGGCCAAATAGATAGGAGCAGACTATCTGAAAGCCTATGGGGATTCCAAACTGATAGTGAACCAGATTCGATGAGAGTACAAAGTCCGCCATGAAGACTTGATCCCTTACCATCAAGAGGCGCTCAGCATAATCTCCACCTTCACTATATTCTTCATAAGACATGTACCCAGGCTCCAAAACAACGAAGCCGATGCCCTCGTTGGCCTGGTAGCATCACTATCAACTCCTACCGAAGGGTAACACTCAGTCACGTGACCAACCGAGAGTTGCTATGCACCAAAGGTTGTCTGTAAGTATGTCATAGTTACTCTACGATGAACATTGACACCAAAGATTGGAGGTTCACCCTCATCGCCTATACAGCCTATGGGATCCTTCTAGAAGATCCAAAGGAAGCGACATCCGTAAAAGACGATCCTTCTACTATGATACGGCCACTAAAAGTATATACCGACGGACATATGACAGGCTTCTACTCCGACGCCTATCAGAACAAGATGCTAAACAAGCGCTTCGGGAGTTGCATGAAGGAACGTACGGAGCACATCAGCCGGGTCTGAAACTGCAAGATCGCATCCGCCGCTTGGGCTACTATTAGCACACGATGGTCGCAGACGCCATAAACTATGCCAAGAAGTGAAATGAATGCCAAATCCATGCTGATTTCATCCATAGGCCTTCAAAATTCCTTCATGCAACGCTGATATCTTGACCATTTGAAGCCTGGGTATGGATTATCGAGCCAATCACCCCGCCATCATCAATAGGGCATCAATTTATCCTTGCTATAATCGATTACTTCTTCAAATGAGCAGAGGCTGTGCCACTAGCAAAAGTGAATGCGTCCAATATCGCTTTTATTAAGCATCACATGATTTACCGCTTTAGGATTCCCAGGTGCATCATCCACGACAACAACCCACAATTTGTGAGCCATATCTTTTACCAATTCTGCGAGAAATATTAAATTTAGAATGTGGCTTCAACCCCTAGCTTATCACCCAGCGACGAATAGGTTAGCAGAAGCTTTCAATAAGACAGTTATCAAACCACTGAAGAAGTTTACCTCGTCCAACAAACGTGACTGGGACGAAAAGCTGTGCGAATATCTCTAGGCATACCGTACAACGATTCGGACTCCAACAGGCAATACGTCATTCTCACTCATATACTGGAGCGAAGCAGTACTCCCACTGGAGATCCAAATCCCACCCTCCGTATGGCCCTCTCAAGCTAACTCACTGATGAAGACAATCATCGCCTGTGGCTCCAAGAATTGGAATCTCTAGACGAAAAATGCCTCCAGGATCAGCAGCAGATCGAACTATATCAAGCACGCATCGCCGGGACTTTCAACAAAAGAATCAAAGAAAGAGAATTCCAAGTTTGTGATCTGGTCCTAGCTGTCAGAAGACTAATGATCTTGATGCACAAAATGGCAGGAAAAATTTAACCCAAATAGGAGGTACCCTAAATAGTAGAGTCGGTGTATTCAAATGACGCCTATAGACTCGCCAACTCCAACGGAGATTTGTTGATGATGCTCATCAACGGAAAATTTCTAAATAAATATTATGTCAAAATAAATTAGACATACCTGTACTGGCTACCATCTCCCAGAGGTACGACAAAATACGATACATGCACTTCATAAGGCAAACCATTTTGGTCTTGCACTTGGAAATATTTATCAAATACCCTTCTACGGCCCAGCTGCCCCAAGGGTATCTCACCTATTGACCCCTAGTCAAGTCAAAGGTATTCTCTACTGCCCTTTCCCCGAGGGTAGTATAATTAAAAAGTCACGTCCACATCACCTTTGACTTTTCCTTTCGAATAATGACAATGTCCAAATCACCTCTGAGTCATTTTCTCGAACCAAAAGACGTACGTTTGTCATATCCACATCACCTCTGAGCAAAATACTCTCATTGTTTACCCCCAAAACAACACCCTGATCATGAATACTTGCCATGTCCACATTATCTATGAGCAAGATATCCTTGCTGCTCGTACTAAAATGACATTTTGATCATAAGAACTTGCTACGTCCACATCACCTCTGAGCAAGTTATCCGTGCTACTCGTTCTTAAAATAGTGGCATAATCGCAGAGGCTTGCCATGTCCACATTACCTCTAAGAAACTCTCTTCTTACATTATCGTACCAGTCCCTTATTCCTCCTTGATATCCATACCCAGTCTTTGGTACAATATAGATAAAAAGGTCCACTAAAATCCTAGTATACTCCTCCTAAGGGATATCCTCCACTTTCCAAACACCCTTTCAACAGAAGTTTCTTAGAATACAAGGGCAAATAGTGACAATTCATGCATGGTGCATCAGTTAGCCCTAAATGATCTATCATGAAATGTACTAATAGGAAACTTTATTGATAACAAATAAGAAGGGTACAAAATAAGGCAACAAAGGCCCTTAAAAAAACCCTAAGAAGAGGAGCAGTCAGAGTCATTGATGGCGTCCACTATGTCCTGAAGGGACTGGATGCTGGAATGCCGAAATATTTGGCAGAAAGCGTCCACCATCCCCATCGTCGCCTTCTCCTTCGGGTTTAGGACAAGTGACTCTAGATCCGGTGACACCTTCAGAGGATCAGTGATGTCCTCCATGCTGAGGCCAATGATGGTTAAGAAGTGTCGGCAATCGCTAACTTCTTCTCCGCCAACCTCTTTTTTCTCAACTTGGGAGAAGACAGAGGAGGGAGAGCCACCACAGGCCCTACAATAGAGGAGGCAATACTAGCAGACGTAACCCTTCTCGATCTTCTGAAGCGCCTTTGACAAAAAGTTCTTTCAGGAGCCATGGAAGAAATGATGAGTGAACTCAAGAGTAATGGTGTCCTTATATAGACGAAGCAACTAACCCTTTAGAGTCATCCATTTCTGACATAGGGAAGCAGAAAAGCCTTTATGATGAATTCGATATCCTCCAAACAACAGAAGAACATAGCTCGAGGCGAGATTTCATCAAATCTTGAAGCAGGTGCCAGTTAGAAACTTGCCAGCCTGGCAACGTTTCAAAAAAGATGCACCCAGACGAAGCGACATCATCAGGAGTCCAGAGACTCCATCGATGCCTTGGCGGTCCAAGGACCCTGAAGAGTCCATGCTTCTATTCAAACTATTCCGAACTCATTGTTAAGTTTGAAAACTTTGAAGGGGGTCTTGTAGAAGCATAGAAATTGCCCAGGCTCAATCAAGACCAAACTACCTTAGGCGAAGAGAACGAAGGCCCAGAGATCTCTAGTGGGATGCAAGTCCCGATAATACAGTACCCCAAACTACATCATATTTGCAGAACCAAGGCAAATGGACCACTCCATGCGACCAAATAACATGCGGCCCATACACCATGCGGCCTCCCTTCCATGAAGCCCCCATGCAGCCAATAGGGCATGCGGCCCAAATGGTTCAACCAGTCTCCACATCAAGGCAGATGACTCGAGTCCCTGACTGAGCCACCTTCTATACTAAAAGCTGGTTCGCTCCATAAATTGAACCACCGTGAGCTGGTTTGTACCCTAAACTGGACCACCACAAGCTGGTTTGTGCCCAAACCGGATCACCTCAAATCCCGTTGTAACAGCTAGAAGAATCAACACCATGTTTATGGTGTGAGCACCATAACCGCCCCATTTAAACCAGAGATTTCCTCCAAACTATGGCCAGTACAACTGTTTACAAATAACAAAAGTTTTCCTGAAGAAAACACAAACTAAGAAAGAAAGTAAAAAGTACAATTTTGATTCATGAGAAGTACAACTATAGGAATCTGATCAGAAGACGATCACTTTATCACTTGGCTGATGCGATATTGGAGAAGAAAAGCTCTTGAACTCGATGCGAAAGTAATAGAGAATTATTGCCAGGAGCTGATGATAAGTATTGCCCGAATAAGAAGTGATTTTGGAGCTCTATTTATAGAGTTTGGCATAACTGTCAGACAGTTACAATGATTGGTGTGCAGTACAAAGCTACATTGATTGTGCACTGCTTTGTGCGCCATGTATTGTTTCATCCATTAGCACGAATGGTTAACTTAACTGCATGGGACGTGGGCTTTCTGTGAGAGAAATGTGCTTGGTTATGAGCAGTATCGTGTGCACATTCTTCGAGATTAGTGGCATGTGCGCCACATCTTTAACTACTTCTGGATATTGATTGTGGTTGATTGGTGCCAATTTGATGAATGGTGCGTTCTGTTGGTTGGCACTGTATATTGTGTTTATGCAAAATTTATCAATTCGTGCCATTTGGTAAATAGCGCTGAAAAAGTGACTGACAGTTATCATTACAATTCTTTCTAAAAAGACGTGAAATTTGACTTCTCGAGGAAGATTGCCACGTGGTGGCATTATGTTGTATGGTGCTATTTGATGATCTGTGCGACCCAGCTTTGGTGCGAAGTATCTGACAAAATCATCCCTGAGCATCGCTTTTGCAGAACTCGAATAGAGGATCTTCTCGACTGTCGTGCTGTTAGTCATCATGACTGATGATTTGCCTTTTTGGAGAAGCTTTGCTACAGTCCCTCGCGCTATCTGATTATGACGCTATTTAATGTTTGGCGCCATTTAATAGATAGCGTTGTGGGCTAACTGTAAATGGTGCGACGCTCTCTGTTGAATTTTTTTGAGCTTCTATAAGACCCCCTTCAAAATTTCAAATTTCAAAAATTTCAAAAATTGAAATACTTTGAATAAGAAGCATTACATGAATTCAGAAGATTTTGCGCGCACATAATCCCAACTATTTTTTTTGTTATGATCTGTACGAGATTTGCGTGGACTTTAAGCGCTGGCTTAGGGTTATAAAGCCCATTCTTGAGAGGAGAGAGTTTTTCTCTTAAAACTTTGTTTTCTGGAATTCTCTTCGTCTCCCTCTTCTTTCGAGCTTTCAGAGTTTTTTCGATCAACAGAAATGGCACCGAAGAGATCAACGGTGGAGAAGGGCAAGGGCTTGGCCGGAGCTTCATCTCGAGCACCATTTTTGAGGGTGCCAAGGAATGTACCGCTGTCGATGAGAGTCGAAGAAGTGAATCCCACTCTTGGAGGTGAGGGTCGATCAGAGAAGATGATGAACAGTACAGTCGGCACAATTTGATTGTTGGTGCAAACCACAGCCGGGCCAATCACCTCTTTCAGAGTGTTGGTTGGCGCCACGCTAATCTCAATATTCGGTACCTCTTTCAGAGTGTTGGCCAACAAACGCGCTAAGCATAGTTTCATGAATTGTGCGCTCTTTGTTCACTCAAAGTGCGCGGCGCTATGCACCATGATTGTGCATGCTCTTTATTTCAACAGAAAGCAGATGGCATCATACAAAACAAATTATCCTTTTATGCCGCAGAACGAAAACTATCAAATTGTATGTGCAAAGAACACAGACTGTTACTCTGTGTGTCATGCCATCCATCATTTGCACAGAACTATTTTGGAAAACTAGAAATCACTTTAGTTTTCTTCACTAATAAGAGTGGTCTTTCATAATTCTAACTCTGTTTTCTTTTGTAGTTGACCTCAGGAAAGATCCCCATGCTGAGATATTGGCTTCCTCTTTTCGCGTCTCAGAATACCAAGAAGACTTATCACATGTCATGTTCCCGTAATTTGACCATGATACCTCGGCTAACAGAAGAGGTCTCTTAGAATCTCAGGATAGGACGCTGCTATGCCTAGTGAATGGTGAACCCTTCTTGACTTCGGATCAAGCTCCCCACAAGAAGCCAGCTTTCTTGTTTGGAGAGGCCATTGGAGCTGATTCTCAGCCTAAGTTAAAACGAAAAGCTCGAATCTTTAGACAAGGAGACAAGATGGTATACCTGCCAGATATGTCAAGGAATCTGTCTCTGTCTCGGTATGCTCATGCTATCTACCCTCGCAAAATATCATGGGATATAACTCCGTTCCAACAAGCCAAGATTGGACGAATATGCCACAACTTTAGGGATAAGAGAAAGGACATATTCTACAGTTCTTCCGAGAAGCATAACACGTAGTTGAGGGGTTTGAAACCGAGTTGTGTGCCGTCTGAAGATTCGTCCTTGATAATACTGATTTTGGATGCCTTTCATTGCAAATACTTATGCTGCAACAGGAAGGGTATATCCTTCCCTAACCCTGAAGCTGACGGGTTTAATGCACCCTGACATTAAGCGTTGGAACCAAATTTCTGTATATCCTGGACAACTTTACCGCCATGTTACAAGAATTGGATTTCTATGAAGCTGTCTTAACGTCCTTATGTGGTATCTGTACCAACACTAATATGTTCCTTGCCTTGGTAGAGAGATATAATAGCAGGACTGGCACCTTCGCTACTCCTCACGGAGAGATAGGCTTCATCCTTCATGATATGCAATTTTTGTCGCATCTACCAATGGGTGAGAATCCTTATGAAGAATATGTACCTACTGATAATGAACTGGAGACTTTGGCCAAGGAGAATCCCCAGATGATTATGGTTTTTGATGAGCTGCTGTGTCATTTTATGGTCTGTACTCATCTTTTCAAGAGTAAGACATCCGAAACGTGTAATATCATGCCCCGGTCCCGTAGGACCGATCGTCCTCGCTAAGGCATGATGCCGCGTGAGCCTAGATTGCGCCCACATAAGACGGGTTCTATAATGGCCGATTACAGGCTAAGCGACGGGGTTGTTGCACAGAAGTCCCAAGCAGAAATATTGACTAATACCAGCAGAAACTTGAAACAAAACACAAGTCAAGCAAATAGCTCTTTATTGATATTGAAATAAGGATTACATAGGTGGGCACAAGGCCAAGATTACAATCACTCAAGCTCATACCTCTCACAATACAAGTCACTCTGCTCTCTCTCTCCCTCTCAATACAATTTGACGAGCGAGCAGATGCTTCAGATAGGCGATGTCCATACAGTATGTCCCGTATAAGTCCAGACTCCATGCGGCCGTTCACCTCAAAATGCCAAGGGACTCCATGCCTCGATGCATCCAAGCGAGCCCCGTGCCAACGAGCTTCTACCTGTTCCTGCACATGAAAACTGTGTGGGTGTCAGTACTCAACTGTACTGGTGGTGTGAGCTCCTCGTCCACCCATATAAAACTAACACGTTCATTTACTTTGTGCAACATAATCCCCTTATGATTGTCTTTCTATTCTTGCCTTAGGATCGATTTTAAGACATAAACTCTTAGCCTATTTAGTGTCTTCAGACCATCATCGTGCCTTGTACCAACAACTTACTTATCCCTTGCCTTTAGACCCTTCTTGTGTCAACGACGTCAACTTATCGACTCGTGCTTGCCTTTTGGCCCATATATTTTGGAACACAACAACTTGGTCGTGCCATAAACTATATTCATGCTTCATATACTTGAGGTACTGCTTTCCCACTTAGTCTTGCCTATACTTATGCTGTGACAGCGTGGCCATGCCTCAATATATTGATGTTGTTCCTCGCAACTCAATAACTTAATCAAACTCGCCTTACGGCCCTTCTTGACTTAACTCTTAACGACTAAAATCCGACTTATGTAACTCGGTGCCAACAACTAAAGACTCGACGCCACATCTCATGCCGAAGCACATGTCTTTGCTATAGCCAAATCTTAGGCTTCATACTGGTGTTGCAACCGTACATACCTTTCCTTGACTCAGTTTGTGATGTCTTTACACTTTCTTTGATTCGACCGACATCGTGCATGCGGATAGCCGTTCAGCACGCCAACTTACCTATATGAAAGGTCACTGGCATTGACTAGCCATCATGGACATAGCTAGGAATAGGATGGGTCGATCAATGCCGGTAGCTAGTCCCAATGATAACCCACTGAATCCCTGGTTGCCTACCTAGCATCAGCTATACCGTGTTTCCTCTATGGCCGGATCGATCTCCTGGGCCCAGGTTGCCGATCCGAAGAAATATTGCCCTTGTCAACAAGTTGTCCATGACCACGCACCTATGAGACTTCATCTAGACTCACGTAAATGCATGACCTAATCTGTGGAACGACTCAAACCATACTCTTTAGCAAAACATGCTCGAAACCATATCATGCAAAACGTGCATTGGAACCATGAGACTCCCAAATGAGGGACCGCCTCCGTGACAAACCATCTCTTAAACCTTCCATTTTTTGAAATCCAGGGAACAACTATTGCATAGACTTTGTCACGCCCCAGAACAAGAATACTGGAGAGCGGGGGCAGACATAGCCAGCTACATATAATGAAATAGAATCCACATCACTATACGGTCACGGCTGTCTAGATACATGAGGGTTTAACTACAATCCATCAGTCTCCTATGGTCATGAACAAGCCTATTGTCTCAATCACAAGCAAGCAATAGTAGCTACAAGATGTCAGAGCACCAAATATAATAGCAAGGCGTCCCATACATTACATATTGGATGATCATGAAGCTAGTCGTACAAAATGTCAGGACTAGAAAGAGTTCAGTTATACATGATCAACCCTAGGATCTGTCAATCATGTTACAGCCCGTAGGCAGACAGTAAGTAAGGTACAATCGAGCTAACACGTGCTCGCCGGCTAAACGCCTCAAAAGAATAATTTTGCAATAAAGTGGGAGGACAAAAAGAAACCCACTCGTTGCCAGGGTTACGCCTGGTGGTCACCATCTGGCTGGAAGGTCGGTAGATCCTCTGGTGCTGCTCCGATATCTGGCCATACAAAACCAGCTGGGTCAGACCCCAGAAAGAGCAAGTGCCACAAAGGAGGCTTCACTTAGGAACTAAAACTAGCATATCACAATAGAATGTTAAAGATAATAAATAAAAAATGATAATAATAGATAACAACAGTAAACTGAGTACGAGGAAACCATTCAAGTAGCCAGGTCACAACCCTTAAACCAAACAAGGACCGGGTTGTAACCCTTCACCTGAATAGAAACCCGTCTCAAATACCATTGATAAGGTAACAAGACAATAATGAAAAGAGGACACAGAACTACTCTGGAAGCCAGGTTACAATCCTTAAACCAAACAAGGACCGGGGTTGTAACCCTTCGCCTGAACAGAACTGGACCCCTGATCTTTATTGTTGAGGCCGGGTATAAATAATCATGATAAGGTAACAAGACAATAAACGAAGAGAGGACACAGAACTGCTCTGGAAGCCAGGTTACAACCTTTAAACCAAACAGGACCGAGGTTGTAACCCTTCGCCTGAACAGAACTGGACCCCCGATCTTTATTGTTAAGGCCGGTCATGCTTGTTGAAGTAAGTAAAACATGACGAGCATGGCATGGGGTACAATGACAATAAACGAAAAGAGGACACAAAACTGCTCCGGGAGCCAGGTTACAACCCTTAAACCAAACAAGGACCGGGGTTGTAACCCTTCGCCTGAACAGAACTGGACCCCGATCGTTTTGTTAAGGCAAGCATCAATAATCATGTCATGTCACAATCTTGCACAGGATCAGGATAAGACTAAGCTGGAATAAACTCCATCCAATCAATCACGGCCAATCAAGAGTACGGCTTGATACTTTTAACTAACTAGGGTTATCACAGGCCTAGTTACTAGCAAGATGCAATGAGATTATCCCAACAGCCACAAGCCCTGCAGACCATCCGGTTATCCGGGTCGAATGTCCGTTATGAAGAATGCAACACGTGACTGTGTGCTGGAAATATGTCCTACTCGTCGGTAGGCTACAAGTCGTTTGTGCCCAGATAACGGGATTGCCTGTAGCTGGGAATCTCTTCATGACTACTGAATCATTCTAGTTAATTAGCCTTAGTCAATTTCAGTAGGTACCCCTGACCGTGGTACTCAGGGATCCCCATCCTAGACATGATGCAAGACAGTACTGGTTATTTGTACAAACGCAATCGCCCACGGTGTCCAGATCTTTCATCATTGTCATGTCAGGCTAGCTGTCATAACGGCATGTCGAGATATATGTCAGTTTACTTGTCAAGAGTGCGCCACAGCGGGCCACTATCATGTTCTATTCTTACCTTATCCTAAATAAGAAAAACTTGCATAAAATAACTAGTGACATATTCTTGAAGCCAAGGAAAAGATCCACAACTTTCATGTTTTGAGTTTTTCAAGATTCTAGCTACAAAACAAACTTAAACATGCAAAACAGTGAATTCCTGCACAATCGGCGCATGAGATTACTGCGCAATCGGCGCATGGGATTCCTGCACCAATCGGCGCATGAGATTCCTGCGCAATCGGCGCATGGGATTCCTGCACCAATCGGCGCATGAGATTCCTGCACAATCGCGCATGGGATTCCTGCACCAATCGGCGCATGAGATTCTTGCGCAATCGGCGCATGGGATTCCTGCACCAATCGGCGCATGAAATTCCTGCGCAATCGGCGCATGGGATTCCTGCACCAATCGGCGCATGGGATTCCTGCACCAATCGGCGCATGGGATTCCTGCACCAATCGGCGCATGGGATTCCTACACCAATCGGCGCATGAGATTCCTGCGCAATCGGCGCATGAGATTCCTGCGCAATCGGCGCATGGGATTCCTGCACCAATCGGCGCATGAGAAACTCACGTTGCGTCTTCAATACATGCGCGTAGGGAACCTACGCGCATGACACGCTCGGAGTTAAGGGATGCGTTGCCGGGACTTCACGGCGCATGGCCTCCCGGCGCATGGCCTCCCGGGCGCATGAGGTTCCCGGCGCATGAGGTTCATCGTCCCCAAACAGCAAGTTCAGCCATGAAAGTTTCGAAAACTTGCCATGGCCATAACTTCCTCATCCGAAGTCGAAATCAAGCGAAACAAAAGCCAAAACTGCATAAAATTGAATTCTCTACAACATAGAACCACTAGTTTTTGGAAATACCAAGTTTTTAGAGATCAAAACCAAGAAAACTAAACAAGAAGGAACTTAAAACTTAGATCTACAAAATATAACCATCAAAACCGAAACTTCCAGTTCTAAAGAGGCTTAGAATCTAGTAAGGAAGAGAATGGAACAATAAAACATGAGATCCATCATGAAGCAAGTTTGCACTTGCCTAAGCTCTCTCTCTCTCCTTCCTGGTGGTTGAAGAAGTAATGGTGGAGAAGTAAAAGTGAAGGAGAAGAATAAATGAAGAGAGAGAGAGAGAGAGTTAGGTGGAAATATAAATGAGGGTGGTGGTAGGTGGGGGTTCTCCCCTTGGTTCATGATGAACCAAGGCAACCCAAGCCTAGCCGAACCAACCCAAATAAATCGAGCCAAGCCATGAGATCGATACAAGATAAAATACGTACACGTATTCCAAGATACGTAATACGAACTATAGGCATTATAACTCACCACCTTAAAAGAATTCCGTCCTCGGAATTTAATCAAGAGGCTAGAATTGCAAGGACAAGCTATACTAATCGTAAGCTATAACAAGCAGTCTATCATGCAGTCATTTATTCAAGCAAGGAATTGAAAGCATAAGACATAAGGAAGACATTTACCTTACGAGTCAAACAGGTTGGGATATCGCGATCGAATATCATCCTCACGCTC